>LR778269.1:175422-212415 GCA_902810595.1 Coregonus sp. 'balchen'
TTGGGTTTTTCAATTAGAGGAAGGTCTCATTCTGAGCCCCAGCATGCTCTGCTCCCGTGCCATCATCGGTGCCGTGACGACCCCTGCTCAGCCATTCAGGTAATAAACTCTGGCGAGGTTACTGGTTCGCTCCGGTTCCCATCGCTTCAAGGCCAAATTGAAAAATACCTCTGGAAATAGCAGACAGACAGAAGAAAATAAAAGAACATGCATATCCATGGTGACAGGAGAAAGCCCCGCTCTCTTCATGTCTGTGACGGGATTGGACCAAATTTAACAGCTGGCCAATCAACCTATACCAATCTGTGTGGCTTCCAAATGAAATACATTTCCCTTTTGTCAGTCTCATATCTCTTTAGTCGTGTTTTAGCTCTTTTTAATCCACATGTTTTGTTATTGCCACTCAGGCCGTACTGGGTAAAGACAGCCAGAGGGTTTTAGTGTTTCGTGCCAGGCTTGGCACCATGCTTTGCTCTCTGTCTGCATCCCAAAGGGCACCCTATTCCCTATGGGCAGGCTCTCTGTCTGCATCCCAAAGGGCACCCTATTCCCTATGGGCAGGCTCTCTGTCTGCATCCCAAAGAGCACCCTATTCCCTATGGGCAGGCTCTCTGTCTGCATCCCAAAGGGCACCCTATTCCCTATGGGCAGGCTCTCTGTCTGCATCCCAAAGAGTACCCTATTCCCTATGGGCAGGCTCTCTGTCTGCATCCCAAAGGGCACCCTATTCCCTATGGGCAGGCTCTCTGTCTGCATCCCAAAGAGCACCCTATTCCCTATGGGCAGGCTCTCTGTCTGCATCCCAAAGAGCACCCTATTCCCTATGGGCAGGCTCTCTGTCTGCATCCCAAAGGGCACCCTATTCCCTATGGGCAGGCTCTCTGTATGCATCCCAAGGGGCACCCTATTCCCTATGGGCAGGCTCTCTGTCTGCATCCCAAAGAGCACCCTATTCCCTATGGGCAGGCTCTCTGTCTGTATCCCAAAGGGCACCCTATTCCCTATGGGCAGGCTCTCTGTCTGCATCCCAAAGGGCACCCTATTCCCTATGGGCAGGCTCTCTGTCTGCATCCCAAGGGGAACCCTATTCCCTATGGGCCCTGGTTAAAAGTAGTGCAGGGATTAGAGTCACATTTAGTGCAAACACCTTTATAACTCAAATCAAATCAGAATGCATTTGTCACACGTGCCGAATTCAACAGGTGTAGACCTTACTGTGAAATGCTTACTTACAAACTTTTAACCAACAATGCAGAATTATTTAAAGAGCAAATAACGAGGCTATATGCAGGGGGTACAGGTACTGAGTCATTGTTCGGGGTACAGGTTAGTCGAGGTGGTAATATGTACATGTAGGTAGGGGTAAAATGCCCTCTGTAGCGCTGTACTGGGCCGTACGCACTACCCTCTGTTTCACCCTTTCACTCCCTCCTCTCTACCTTCTTTTCCTCTGTATCCGCTGCTAAAGCCACTTTCTATCACTCTAAATTTCAAGCTTCTGCCTCTAATCCTAGGAAACTATTTTCCACCTTCTCCTTCCTCCTTAATCCTCCAACCCCTCCCCCTCCCGCCTCCTGGGGATGACTTTGTCAACCACTTTGAAAAGAAGGTTGACGACATCCGCTCCTCATTCACTCAGCCTACTGAGTCCACTTGTTTCACTCCTACAGACCTACCCTACGCCTTGACCTCTTTCTCCCCTCTCTCTCCAGATGAAATCATGTGACTAGTGAGATCTGGCAACCTGACAACGTGCCCACTCGACCCCATCCCCTCCTCCCTTCTCCAGACCATCACTGGAGACCTTCTTTCACTCCTCACTTCCATCATCAACTCATCCCTGACCAATGGCCCGAGTCGCTCTCCTCCTCAATAAACCAGCACTCGACTCGTCTTGACGTCAAAAACTATAGACCTGTGTCCCTTCTTTCTTTTATTTCAAAAACACTTGAGCGTGCTGTCTCTGACCAACTCTCTCATTATCTCTCTCAGAACAATTTCTTGACCCTAACCAGTCAGGCTTCAAGATGGATCACTCAACCGAGACTGCTTTTCTCTGTGCCTTCGACACCGTGAACCATCAGATCCTCCTCTCCACCCTCTCAGGGCTGGGCGTCTCAGGCTCTGCACACTCTTGGATTGCATCCTATCTGGCAGGCCGCTCGAACCAGGTGACATGGAGAGAATCTGTGTCTGCACCACGTACTCTCGCTACTGGTGTCCCCCAGGACTCGGTTCTAGATCCTCTCCTCTTCTCTCTATACACCAAGCCACTCGGCTCCATCATATCCTCACATGGTCTCTCCTATCATTGTCATGCGGATGACACTCACCTACTTTTCTCCTTCCCCCCTTCTTACACCCAGGTGGCAACACGCATCTCTGGGTGCCTGATAATTATCTCCGCTTGGATTTCGGCCCACCACCTCAAACTCCACCTCAACCAACCGGAACTGCTCTTCCTCCCCGGGGAAAGCCTGCCCACTCAAAGACCTCTCCATCACGGTTGACAACTCCACTGTGTTGCCCTCCCAGAGTGCAAAGACGTGGAAAGAGAGAGAGAGGGTTGTAAGACTGTGGAAAGAGAGAGAGAGAGAGGGTGGTACTACGTGTTGAAATAGAGAGAGAGGGTGGTAAGGTGTTTTGAGAGAGATAGAGAGGGAGGGAAGAGGGAGAGCGAGAGCGCGCGAGAGAGAGAGAGAGAGAGAGAGAGAGAGAGAGAGAGAGAGAGAGGAGAGAGAGAGAGAGAGAGGGAGAGAGGAGAGAGAGATGTAAGACTGTGCAAAGAGAGAGAGGGTGTTAAGACGTGTGGATGGAAATGAAATGGAAACATATGGTGCATGGGAGACTTTAGTATTTAATAAGTACTGAGCTGTCCCCAACATTATTGGCATTGATTTTTCGCTCTCACGTGCTCATTTCTCTCCATTAAAACAGAACAATGTGCTACCTTTTTGTAGCATTTCTGACAATGCTAACATCTTTATAGCCAAAGCTCAAAGTTCTAACACCAGGTCGGTTGCTCAGCAACAACACAGCTGCTTGCACCAGGCTGCCAGTCATAAGAAGTGTATGTGAACAAACCTAGGCTACTGTAGATAGCTAGCTATATGGTGTTATTCAAGCTGAGGTTAATCAATGAATGCAAGCAGTTATTTTGATTAGCTGGGTAGCTCGCTAACGTTAGCTTACTTGTACAAAGTACAGCAGCTAGCCTCTGTAGTTAGCTAACAAAAGTCAGCTGAAAGCTAGCTAGCTAATGAACAGGCAAATAAAGGTAGCTAGCCAATGAATGTGGTTTTGTTTTGATTAGCTAGGTAGCTAGCTAGCTATCTAGCTAGCCAACATAAAGTCATACCCGTCAGATTAGAGCTAACATTGGCTAGGTTGCTAACCAACAAGCGAGGAAATCTACCTAGCTATATTTTGCAAGTAAGGTTTTTCATATAAGGCTGAAGTAGAGGAGGATGGGGGAGAGGAGGGAGATATAGGGAGGACGGGGAGAGGAGGGAGATATAGAGGAGGACGGGGGAGAGGAGGGAGATATAGAGGAGGACGGGGGAGAGGAGGGAGATATAGAGGAGGACGGGGGAGAGGAGGGAGATATAGAGGAGGACGGGGGAGAGGAGGGAGATATAGAGGAGGACGGGGGAGAGGAGGGAGATATAGAGGAGGACAGGGGGAGAGGAGGGAGATATAGAGGAGGATGGGGGAGAGGAAGTCATCATGCTAACTGCTGAGCTAGACACAAACAAATATGCACAAAAAAGCTAGCGAACGTCCTTGGCTGGTTTGGTAGCCAAACTAGCTAGGTAACGTTAGCCAACGTAAGACTGTAACGTTAGCTAATGTGTATGGCCATTTCATGCACCACAATATCATACTTTCTTACACAAAACATAGCTAGTTAACGTTAGTTACGTTAAGTTTAAAAACCACCAAATTTTGGGAAACTGACACTCTAATCACGTTAATTTGCATTGCACAGACCAAGCTACGGTAACGTTAAGACAAGGTAGCCAGATTTCAGACAGGACAAATAGCGCAGTTAGCTACTCTACATTTCCTTGACTAAAAACAACCAAGACTACTACACAAGCCATAGCTGAGAAAACGTATTGCTTTGTAAAGAACAGTAAGATAGCTATGTTTGAACCGCATATACTAAATGGTAATGCACCCTCTCTTGACTTCTTGTCATTATTATAATCCAAATTTGTGCTGCCTGATCAACACTGTCAAGTTACTTTTCAGCGTGTTCACAGAAAATCTGAAGTCGCCATCCACAAATAAAAGTAGTCAGGGGTCTGCAGACGATGCACAACGATATCAGAATCATTGCTTGCGTGACATGCTGTGTGCCAGCCTGGTCTCATAGACTAGATGTAACGTAATAAATGTAAATCTGGGACACAGATTAGTGTGATATGGAGTGGTGGAAAAAGTACTTTTACTTGAGCAAAAGTAAAGTTCCAGTACCTTAATAGAAAATGACTCAAGTAAAAGTGAAAGTCACCCAGTAAAATTCTACTCGAGTAAAAGTCTAAAAGGTACTTGGTTTTAAATATACTTACGTTTAAAAGTAAATGTAATTGCTATAATATGCTTAACTATCAAAGCAAATGTATAAATACTTTCAAATTCTTTATATTAAGCGAACCAGACGTCACAAATGTTTTACATTTTTAAATGTACGGATAGCCAGGGTCACACTCCAACACTTAAACGAATAATTTACAAATTCATAATTTGTGTTTAGTGAGTGTGCCAGATAAGAGACAATAGGGAATCCCGAGTGGCGCAGTGGTCTAAGGCATCACAGTGCTAGCTGTGCCACTAGAGATCCTGGTTCGAATCCAGGCTCTGTCGTAGCCGACCGGGAGACCCATGGGGCGGCGCACAATTGGCCCAGGGTAGGGGAGGGAATGGCCGGCAGGGATGTAGCTCAGTTGGTAGAGCATGGCGTTTGTAACGCCAGTGTTGTGTGTTCGATTCCCACGGGGGGGGGCCAGTATATAAAAAATTATGTATGCACTCACTAACTGTAAGTCGCTCTGGATAAGTGACTAAAATGTAAATGCAATGATCAGGGACGTTCTCTTGATTAGTGCGTGAA
Source organism: Coregonus sp. 'balchen' (assembly GCA_902810595.1). Taxonomy (NCBI): domain Eukaryota; kingdom Metazoa; phylum Chordata; class Actinopteri; order Salmoniformes; family Salmonidae; genus Coregonus; species Coregonus sp. 'balchen'. The sequence goes on from LR778269.1 coordinate 180,539, forward strand.
TTGGACAATTTTCCTGTCCTGCTAACCATTCAAAGTGTAACGAATACTTTTGCTTGTCAGGGAAAATGTATACAGAATTGTCTTTAGGAATGCGATGAAGTAAAAGTATGTGCAGTGCAAATCCCCCAAAAATATAAATCTTTATCAATGCATTTTAAACTATGATGCAATTGAATACACATGAAAGCCTCAGAAAACAAAGTACAATCAAACTTGTCCACATTCAGGCTGGTCGACCCATCGGACCCTCCTGTGGATTCTCTCTGTCCCTGCCTAGACCCAATATCCCTAAGCATCCATGAAAAAAACAAAAACATCTGAGGTCCCCACATGTACCCATCAACAGAAAACATCATTCTTCAAAAATTAATACAGAAAGAATATAACACTGGAATGTAGTCCACTACACTGCATCTCCTCAGCAGTGTCGACTTTCAATGCAACGTCGATGATGGAATCTGAACATTTCCACACCTTCCTTGTTCCACTTCCTCCAGTCCATTCATATTGTCCATGTTTGAGTATTTGAATCCCCTCTACACATTCCCCCATATGCTTCTGGAAGAAAAGAAAACACCAACCAGTATCTTTTGCAAAACAACACATGCAAATTAAAACATCAATATCAACAATAATATAATAATGATATATAAAATGAATCACATTCCATTTCCCCCCTTTGATTCATAAGAAAATACTAAATATCACAATAATATGTAAAGACGTGAAAAATTATCGGATATTCAAAATGTCCTAGAGTTACTTCAACCCTAGATTTCATAACTGTTTTGTTCTGACTTTTCCCCATTTTTTTCAAAATCCATTTCTCTGATTTATCCACAAAACTCTTTCCCACTAATTTGAGGATATTTGATCGGGAAGTCCCCACCTGCTTATGACTTCTTTACACAAAAACTTTGCAACCGACTGAGCATCTTTTAGCCTAATTTGGACATATTATGCACCTCTTGGTGTAGGAATGTAACCAAGAAAAACAGTCACACCCCTGCGAACATTATTTTTCAGACAGATTGTGCACCTGCCTATGACATAGTCAACCTGTTAAAGCAAATATGGTTCCCAAAAACCATACTCCTTTGTGATCTTTCTCCTAACCTCCCCCCTTGCAACATTAGCTAACCCATAGCTTCCTAAATCATCAGACCTATTAGGTCTAGAGGCGCTACTATCAACTCCTCATGGTTTCTCCAAATGCAACAAAGGATTGTTACTCTGAGGATTTTTTATTGTCTTCAAAACACCTGCTTTCGAAAGTCCTTCAATTTGTGGTTCAATCCCTTGGATTGCTTCATCTTTCAATAGATACTGATTCTTCCAAGGAGGTCTGGCTCCTGGTCGAAGTTCAACTTTCACCGGTTGGGCTGATTTCACAAGTCCAATATCGGTACTTGTGTTTGAGACCACACACATTCTGGAACTTGTTGCAACATCTCCTCTTTCATAGGGTCTGAATCCATCTTCGCACTGCAAATAGATTCATGTGTCATCCGTACAGCTTGTGGCTCTCCTTGTCCTTGAGCCAAAATCATGATTTTGAGAAATCGCTGATCTTCACTCCTCCAAATCCCCAAATTCTCTTTCATCGGTACGAAAACAGCTTTCTCTGTTTCTGTCATCATTTATCCTATTTGCTTCTGCTCATAGCCTTCAGAAACCAACAAGGTCAAATGTGGCACACTCTTCTCAATCTCAAATTCTTTATCCAGATAATCATCTGTGTTTATCTTCATAGCTGCTCCTTGTGGTCCTAAAATTATGCAACATGAGCTGAGTTGAACTTTCTTTGGTTGATGACTCAACCATTCCTCTGAGTCCGATTGAGCAGCATTCTTGAAAAACTTGAGCGTACAATGAAATGGATATTCCGGAAGCCTCGCATCTGGCATATTTGCCACAATGAATTTCTCTCATATCTTAGCCTGCTTCAAAAAATATTCACTGAGATTTCCAATCCAGAATACTGAAGAAGAATCCATCTCTGTCGTCATCAACAATTGGTAAACCTTTTCCTTTGGCACTTATACCAGACAGCCGTCTGGTGTACATTTTATTGCACAGTTCAATTTACACAATGCATCTCTTCCCAACAATGCAATAGGTGTATGTTCTGATACCAGTATGGGTATTGTAATTTTCTGATTTTCATAGCAGAGCTCAATTGGTTCCATAAGAGGAATCAGCTGTTTCACTCCCTCAAATCCGATTGTCCTAATTAGTTGATTGGACATAGGGAGATGTGTAGCATCTTCAGGCTGAACACAGGTAAAAGCAGCTCCGCTATCCGCCCTTTATTTCCAATTTGGGCGTTTGTTTTTCTTTCACCTTTTTTAATTTTAATTTTTTTTTCCCTTTCACCATAACCCCCTTTTACTTATAAACCTTTAAATCCCTTTTTTCCGCCCCCATAATCACCTTTTTCCCAATTTTTTTCTTGACTTGGCCCCCTTTATTTCCCTTAAATCCTCTGGTTCTCCTCCCATTCCTCACAACTTTCCAACCCGTCCAAACAATTTAAAAAAAAAAATTTGGGAATATATTTAAAATTTTTTCCTCCTCCTTTTCCTTTTTTCTAACCTCTCTTTCCTCTTCCCCCACTTCCTTTCTCAAAATTTATATTTCCAAATTTTACTTCATTTTAAAACAATTTCCTTTCAAATTTCATATTTTTTTTCATTTAATTTTCCAATTAAACCCAAACTTTTTCTTCCCTTTTATTTTTCCCCCAATTTATGTTATTTCTAATCTTTACTTTCCCTTTTTTTTTTCTTTTAAAATTTCACAAAAACCCAAAATTTATTAAAAAATTTATACTTTAAAGTTTTCAAAACTTCCCAAGTTTTCCCCAAAAAAACAAACCCTTCCCATTCTTCCTTATGGTTAAACGTTCCCCATTTCAAACTTTCAAAATTTTCTCAATTTATTCAAACCCATTTTAATTTTCCGGGAAACGAAAAGGAAAAAAAACCGGCAAAAGGTTTAAAAATTTTGTTTTTAGGGGGAAAGAAAAGGGGAAAAAAGGAAATTGCAATTTGGGGGAAAAAGGGGTTTAGGGGGTTCCAAAGGACAAGGAGCCAAAAAAGGGGGGGGAAAAGGGGGGACAAGGGGGGGAAAAGCCAGAAAAATTACCCAAAAAGGGGGGGAAAAAGGGGGGGGAGGGGCCAAAAGAAAATTTAATTTTCCAAACAACTTTCCCACCCTTAATTTTTCTTCCAATTTAAAATTTCCCAAAAATTTCCATCCTTTAAAACACTTTCAATTTATCTTTTTAAAATTCCTTTTTTTCACAATTATCCTCAACACTGGCCCTGATTTCCTCTGATCTGGGCTGGAGTATGACTTAAATCTTCTCTTATTCCTCTTCTAAGCCTCTCGTCCTTCTCTCATCTGTGTCTGTCAGAATGGCGGGATATGAAACACTGTACTGCTATGGGATGGATCATTGCGGTTGGACTGGTTCGGTTGAAGCTGTAGCAGTGATTGTTGATTTGGTGAACACTGATCTGCATAACCAAAGCTGTTTCTCCTCTATTCTCCACCATTGTATTTGATGAGTTTCTGAGAGTTCTTGGTCCTGTCTTTCTGGTTGTGTTCTTTTCCTTTACAGATCCACTTGATGGGCTATATGATCTGTATAGACGCCTTTTATCATGCTTCCAAGTCCAACCACCTCTGCCAGTTTGCTCCTTACTGGTGAGGGCAGTCCCATCTGCAGTTTATCTCTCAAAATTGACTGCTCAATTTGACTCACATCTGGATCATTTCCGGTAATATTTCTCCACACTTGATGAACTCTGGACACATAGGCTCTCAGATTTTCTTGTTGTCCTAGTGGGTCAATCAGAATGTTGTCAGGATGCACATTTGTTGGAAACGGATCTTTCAGTGCTCTCCACAGCCGATTTCTACTTGCAGCCAACAATTCAGGATCATTCACCGCAGTCCCCACATATCGATGAAGTCCAGCTCTCTGACAAATTTCTTCCAAACCTGGAATCCCAAGGAGATTTGCCAAAAGTATCTTAATGTCTCCTATGGCAGACTGTGTTCCCACCGTAATTTCTTCCAATTTTGAAATCCAAGGATATGCTCCATCTTGAAGAGTAGGCAGCTTCTCAAGTATATCTGACATATCGGTATTCTGCAAAGGCTTATACTCCAGGTACTGTCCTCGAATTATCACTGGCATCATCTTCTTACTTGTGCTCCCTTGTCTTGGCCTCAATGTATACCTCTTCTCCAATTCTTGGGATCCTTTTTTCAGCAGTTTTTTCTTATGTATCTTCAGCTTCTTGAGTTGTTCTTCCAGTTCTCTTACTTCTTCTAAATTATTGGCCTTATCCAAGCATAATATGCATCGGTCTATATCTCTTTCTATTTCTTCTGTGCTAGTCATTGTAGGATAAAATCCTCTTTAATATGAAGCACCTTTAATCTCCAAATCTTTATCGCTGTCTTCATCTTCACTTTCATCAGAGCTCAAATCTCTTGTATTCTTTTTCTTCCAACTTCCATCACCCCTTCTTTCCACTCTGGCCAACCTCCATCTGATCACAGGGTCATATATCATATATATATATATATATATATATATATATATATATATATATATATATATATATATATATATATATATATATATATATATTAATTAATCAATTAATTACTTTATCAATATATTTCTTTATTTTTATTAATTTTTAATTTTTAATTTATTATTATTTTTAACCAAATTATTGATTAGTGGCAATCTTACCACATCCGATCAGGAAAAGTAAAGGAAAGTAGTCAACTTCAGAGCAATCCAAAAAAGAAAGACCTGTAATCCAGCAACACTACAGCACTCACAAACCAATTGCTTAATAAGCACCCAATTACCTTAATTTTACAGAATAATGTCAGTGCTGGATTTCCAACACAACTCTAATCAAACCAACCCATGCACAAAAAACTCCAATGTGCAATTCTTAATTACATCAATTGATCAGTCTGTTGCCAAGTCCCTGTTAAATTGTCACAACATGAAATATGCTAGGCATACACAATATCCTGTATGGAAACGTATGTTTGTGAACAGAACAGTACTGGCCTTGATTGGACTGGATCCGGAGCTGCACACACTGTCAGCACCTCCTCTCTCTCTCTGTCTCCTCCTTCTCGTCTCTCACATGACAGGAGAACAATGGAAACAGACAACAATGTAGTATTTTATGCATACCTATGTTCACATTCGCGCTAAGAAATAAGCAAACAGCTTAACTCAGGAATATTATAAATAGCGCAATAACATTTTATTTTATTTATTTAATTATTTTTATTTTTAATCCGTCAACATATCTCTCATTTATAAATTCAATAGATCTCAATCAAATAGTTTCATAGTTAAGCAACAGCCACTTATCAAACAGAATACTTTATCCGTGTGTATTCAAAATCTCCCCCTTTCTTCTCTGTCTGCATGTCACAGCAGCTCAGTGCAGGCAGGGGAGTGGCATATTTGCTCTGCGTAACTCTAAACTCATAAAAGTTTGGACATCTACTCATTCAAGGGTTTTTCTTTATTTTTACTATTTTCTACATTGTAGAATAATAGTGAAGACATCAAAACTATGAAATAACACATATGGAATCATGTAGTAACCAAAATAGTTTTAAACAAATCAAAATCGAGTTTAACTTTGAGATCCATCAAATAGCCACCGTTTGCCTTGATGACAGCTTTGCACAGTCTTGGCATTTTTTTACAATGTAGAAAATGGTAAAAATCAAGAAAACCCTTGAAAGAGTTGTTTTCCAATCTTTTGACAGGTACTAAATTATTTTATTCATATAGAAAGCCTGTATGAGGTTCTCAGGCTAGAATGAAAGGCGGCCAGTGTACGGGAGAAGAAATGTCTGTAGAGTTCAACAAGTAATTGCACTCAAAACCATGAAGAGGAATAACCCAAGGAGATGCAAAACTAATATAATTAATTTAATCCATGTTCAAAGGAATACAAAAAGGAATACAAAAAGTTAAAGTGCTATATGTATATATATATATATATATATATATATATATATATATATATATATATATATATATATATATATATATATATATATATATATATATATATATATATATATATATACACTGCTCAAAAAAATTAAGGGAACACTTAAACAACACAATGTAACTCCAAGTCAATCACACTTCTGTGAAATCAAACTGTCCACTTAGGAAGCAACACTGATTGACAATACATTTCACATGCTGTTGTGCAACTGGTATAGACAACAGGTGGAAATTATAGGCAATTAGCAAGACACCCCCAATAAAGGACTGGTTTTGCAGGTGGTGACCACAGACCACTTCTCAGTTCCTATGCTTCCTGGCTGATGTTTTGGTCACTTTTGAATGCTGGCGGTTTTTTCACTCTAGTGGTAGCATGAGACAGAGTCTACAACCCACACAAGTGGCTCAGGTAGTGCAGCTCATCCAGGATGGCACATCAATGCGAGCTGTGGCAAGAAGGTTTGCTGTGTCTGTCAGCGTAGTGTCCAGAGCATGGAGGCGCTACCAGGAGACAGGCCAGTAAATCAGGATATGTTGAGGAGGCCGTAGGAGGGCAACAACCCAGCAGCAGGACTGCTACCTCCGCCTTTGTGCAAGGAGGAGCAGGAGGAGCACTGCCAGAGCCCTGCAAAAATGACCTCCAGCAGGCCACAAATGTGCAGGTGTCTGCTCAAACGGTCAGAAACAGACTCCATGAGGGTGGTATGAGGGGCCGACGTCCACAGGTGGGGGTTGTGCTTACAGCCCAGCACCGTGCAGGACGTTTGGCATTTGCCAGAGAACACCAAGATTGGCAAATTCGCCACTGGCGCCCTGTGCTCTTCACAGATGAAAGCAGGTTCACACTGAGCGCGTGACAGACGTGACAGAGTCTGGAGACGCCGTGGAGAATGTTCTGCTGCCTGCAACATCCTCCAGCATGTCCGGTTTGGCGGTGGGTCAGTCATGGTGTGGGGTGGCATTTCTTTGGGGGGCCGCACAGCCTTCCATGTGCTCGCCAGAGGTAGCCTGACTGCCATTAGGTACCGAGATGAGATCCTCAGACCCCTTGTGAGACCATATGCTGGTGCGGTTTGCCCTGGGTTCCTCCTAATGCAAGACAATGCTAGACCTCATGTGGCTGGAGTGTGTCAGCAGTTCCTGCAAGAGGAAGGCATTGATGCTATGGACTGGCCCGCCCGTTCCCAAGACCTGAATCCAATTGAGCACATCTGGGACATCATGTCTCGCTCCATCCACCAACGCCACGTTGCACCACAGACTGTCCAGGAGTTGGCGGATGCTTTAGTCCAGTTCTGGGAGGAGATCCCTCAGGAGACCATCTGCCACCTCATCAAGAGCATACCCAGGCGTTGTAGGGAGGTCATATAGGCACGTGGAGGCCACACACACTACTGAGCCTCATTTTTACTTGTTTTAAGGACATTACATCAAAGTTGGATCAGCCTGTAGTGTGGTTTTCAACTTTAATTTTGAGGGTGACTCCAAATCCAGACCTCCATGGGTTGATACATTTGATTTCCATTGATAATTTGTATGTGATTTTGTTGTCAGCACATTTAACTATGTAAAGAAAAACAAGTATTTAATAAGATTATTTCATTAATTCAGATCTAGGATGTGTTATTTTAGTGTTCCCTTTATTTTTTTGAGCAGTGTGTATATATATATATATATATTGTTAATCAAAATAATAAAGAAACAGAGCGTACGTTTCGGCCTTATGCCTACATCAGTTTGATAGAAATATCGACACATTCTTTCAACTCCAAACCAACTGTCTATGGTGCAGGAACCACTGACTCACTGCCTTTTTCTATAATCAAGACAGCTGCTGATAACTCTTAACTAGTCAGGACAGCTCATGAGGTCTCCTAAATATCTGTCCACTAGTTGGGACTCTTATGACTAAAGAGGCTTCAGCCATATACTTTATTTTGACTCATCAGAGTAGGAGTAAAATGTCTCTATTGTCAGCACTTATGACCAATTGTATACTCTGAGATGCTTGGCAAACCCAGCTCTCAGACTCCAAAGGAAGAGGTTGTTGCCCTCGTCCGTGAGATGCACGCCAGTTCTCTGGTACTGCCCAGGGACACAGTGCTTTAAGGCAGAGTGGCGGATTGTGGGCATGCGCCTGTCACGGAGAAAGGCAAACCCCAGCTGGTTGACAGAGCGCTGGGCCATCTCTATGCGCTTGTTGATGTCCTCGTCCCACTGGGCCATCTCTATGGGCTTGTTGATGTCCTCGTCCCACTGGGCCATCTCTATGTGCTTGTTGATGTCCTCGTCCCAATGGGCCATCTCTATGGGCTTGTTGATGTCCTCGTCCCACTGGGCCATCTCTATGGGCTTGTTGATGTCCTCGTCCCACTGGGCCATCTCTATGGGCTTGTTGATGTCCTCGTCCCACTGGGCCATCTCTATGGGCTTGTTGATGTCCTCGTCCCACTGGGCCATCTCTATGTGCTTGTTGATGTCCCTCTCCCACTGGGCCATCTCTATGGGCTTGTTGATGTCCCTCTCCCACTGGGCCATCTCTATGGGCTTGTTGATGTCCTCGTCCCACTGGGCCATCTCTATGTGCTTGTTGATGTCCCTCTCCCACTGGGCCATCTCTATGTGCTTGTTGATGTCCCTCTCCCACTGGGCCATCTCTATGTGCTTGTTGATGTCCCTCTCCCAATGGGCCATCTCTATGTGCTTGTTGATGTCCTCGTCCCACTGGGCCATCTCTATGGGCTTATTGATTTCCTTCTCCCACTGGGCCATCTCTATGGGCTTGTTGATGTCCTCGTCCCACTGGGCCATCTCTATGTGCTTGTTGATGTCCCTCTCCCACTGGGCCATCTCTATGGGCTTGTTGATTTCCTTCTCCCACTGGGCCATCTCTATGGGCTTGTTGATGTCCTCGTCCCACTGGGCCATCTCTATGGGCTTGTTGATGTCCTCGTCCCACTGGGCCATCTCTATGGGCTTGTTGATGTCCTCGTCCCACTGGGCCATCTCTATGGGCTTGTTGATGTCCTCGTCCCACTGGGCCATCTCTATGTGCTTGTTGATGTCCCTCTCCCACTGGAACATCTCTATGGGCTTGTTGATGTCCCTCTCCCACTGGGCCATCTCTATGGGCTTGTTGATGTCCTCGTCCCACTGGGCCATCTCTATGTGATTGTTGATGTCCCTCTCCCACTGGGCCATCTCTATGTGCTTGTTGATGTCCCTCTCCCACTGGGCCATCTCTATGTGCTTGTTGATGTCCCTCTCCCAATGGGCCATCTCTATGTGCTTGTTGATGTCCTCGTCCCACTGGGCCATCTCTATGGGCTTGTTGATTTCCTTCTCCCACTGGGCCATCTCTATGGGCTTGTTGATGTCCTCGTCCCACTGGGCCATCTCTATGTGCTTGTTGATGTCCTCGTCCCACTGGGCCATCTCTATGTGCTTGTTGATGTCCTCCCACTGGGCCATCTCTATGGGCTTGTTGATGTCCTCCCACTGGGCCATCTGTATGTGCTTGTTGATGTCCTCCCACTGGGCCATCTCTATGTGCTTGTTGATGTCCCTCTCCCACTGGGCCATCTCTATGTGCTTGTTGATGTCCCTCTCCCAATGGGCCATCTCTATGTGCTTGTTGATGTCCTCGTCCCACTGGGCCATCTCTATGGGCTTGTTGATTTCCTTCTCCCACTGGGCCATCTCTATGGGCTTGTTGATGTCCTCGTCCCACTGGGCCATCTCTATGTGCTTGTTGATGTCCTCGTCCCACTGGGCCATCTCTATGTGCTTGTTGATGTCCTTCTCCCACTGGGCCATCTCTATGTGCTTGTTGATTTCCTTCTCCCACTGGGCCATCTCTATGTGCTTGTTGATGTCCTTCCACTGGGCCATCTCTATGTGCTTGTTGATGTCCTCCCACTGGGCCATCTCTATGGGCTTGTTGATGTCCTCCCACTGGGCCATCTCTATGGGCTTGTTGATGTCCTCCCACTGGGCCATCTCTATGGGCTTGTTGATGTCCTCCCACTGGGCCATCTCTATGTGCTTGTTGATGTCCTTCCACTGGGCCATCTCTATGTGCTTGTTGATGTCTTCCCACTGGGCCATCTCTATGGGCTTGTTGATGTCCTCCCACTGGGCCATCTCTATGTGCTTGTTGATGTCCTCCCACTGGGCCATCTCTATGAGCTTGTTGATGTCCTCCCACTGGGCCATCTCTATGGGCTTGTTGATGTCCTCCCACTGGGCCATCTCTATGTGCTTGTTGATGTCCTCCCACTGGGCCATCTCTATGAGCTTGTTGATGTCCTCCTCTCACTGGAACATCCAACTCCTCCACTGAGTGATGTCAGAGTAGACTACCGTTGTCCCGGGGAACATTCGTAAGACTACCTCCAATTCAGCTCTCATCTGACGCACCAGGGCAGTTTCCACCCAGGTGGATGACTATGATATATTCACGGTCACATCTCACCTTGGCAAAATATAATATTTCAGAACCCTTCCATTGAGAAAAGCTCATCCATATTTCACGCTCCTGTAGTCATCTAGCCATCTACATTGTGTAATCTCTCCTATGGTAATCTAGACAGCTACATTGTGTAATCTCTACTGTAGTCATCTAGCCATCTACAATGTGTAATCTCTCCTGTAGCCATCTAGCCAGCTACATTGTGTAATCTCTCCTATGGTAATCTAGCCAGCTACATTGTGTAATCTCTCCTATGGTAATCTAGCCAGATACATTGTGTAATCTCTCCTATGGTAATCTAGCCAGCTACATTGTGTAATCTCATAGTAAATATTTGCCTCATTCTTTGTTTCCTTGCTCTGGGATCTCATCAATAAATAAAATGCACAACATTGTGAAGGTTCACAAGGAGAACATGTGTTAAAGCTGTATTATAATGTTATATAATATCGTTTCATAATCACCTTCTGGTGTAAACACCGTGGAAATTAAAAACGAATAACAACATTTGAAGTGAGAGGTTGGCCTTGGTCTGAAGCCAAAAAAAAGAAAGGAAATGAACATGTGCACCACATTGCTTAGGATTCAAACCTGTGTCCTTTACAGTGTCCTTCTATTACAATAATTAGGCCGTATGTATTTTTAGATAAAGTACTTTATTGTAAATGGGTAATGTTGTTGCGTCGCCATCTTTCTTGCAAAAAGTACAAACATAACTTTAAGCTATATATTATTTTGACAGAGGTAATGAACTGTCCATTGGTCAGCACAGCAATTGATAAAACAGGACCATGTTTGAAACACAAGGGGTTCTGAGTTTAATTCAATAATTACACAGTTAAGCTAACAGTTACAGAAATCAGGAACGCAGATGGGCTCTATCTATCTGAGCTACTGTGTACATTGGTCACCTACTGACCAAAAAATTATGTTTTTATTTTTTCAATTACATGTATTGCTAAAATAAAGATTTAAGGAAATACAGGAATGCACCACATTACTACAAGACAAAACAGCTCAATCAAGCCTGATGGTCTTGTAAGTATAAAAGCAGAGCTTGCTTCATTTTATATAAAAAGGTTGAAAAGGTAGCGTAATGGAATAATGTCTTACTGTGGTGTCTGAAGAATCCAATACTTTACTTTGTGTGTGGTCAAATCACATTGTTATGGAAGCACCTTCTAAGAGTATGAATTAGGCTGTTTGAGAAGGTTTGAATCCTAAGAAACCTTCCAACACATAGTTTAAAGTACAATACCAACATAGCTTCTGTATGGGTTTGACGCTACAAGCTTGTCACACCTGTATTTGGAGAGTTTCTCCCATTCTTCTCTGCAGATCCTCTCAAGCTCTGTCAGGTTGGATGGGGAGCGTCGCTGCACAGCTATTTTCAGGTCTCTCCAGAGATGTTTCATCGGGTTCAAGTCCAGGCTCTGGCTGGGCCACTCAAGGACATTCAGAGACTTGTCCCGAAGCCACTCCTGCGTTGTCTTGGCTGTGTGCTTAGGGTCGTTGTCCTGTTGGAAGGTGAACCTTTGCCCCAGTCTGAGGTCCTGAGCGCTCTGGAGAAGGTTTTCATCAAGGATATCTCTGTACTTTGCTCCGTTCATCTATCCCTCGATCCTGACTAGTCTCCCAGTCCCTGCCACTGAAAAACATCCCCACAGCATGATGCTGCCACCACCATAGGGATGGTATTGGCCAGGTTATGAGCGGTGCCTGTCATGTGCCTTTTACTGAGGAGTGGCTTCCGTCTGGCCACCCTACCATGAAGGCCTGATTGGTGGAGTGCTACAGAGATGGTTGTCCTTCTGGAAGATTCTCCCATCTCCACAGAGGAACCCTGGAGCTCTGTCAGAGTGACCATTGGGTTCTTGGTCACCTCCCTGACCAAGACCCTTCTCCACCGATTGCTCAGTTTGGCCGGACAGCCAGCTCTAGGAAGAGTCTTGGTGGTTCCAAACTTCTTACATTTAAGAATGATGGAGACACTGTTCTTGGGACCTTCAATGCCGCAGAAATGTTTTGGTATCCTTCCCCAGATCTGTGCCGCGACACAATCCTGTCTCTGAGCTTTAAGGACAATTCCTTCAACCTCATGGCTTGGTTTTTGCTCTGACATGCACTGTCAACTGTGGGACCTTATATAGACAGGTGTGTGCCTTTCCAAATCATGTCCAATCAATTGAATTTACCACAGGTGGACTCCAATCAACTGATAGAAACATCTCAAGGATGACCAATGGAAACAGGATGCACCTGAGCTCAATTTCGAGTCTCATAGCAAATTGTTTGAATACTTATGTAAATAAGGTATTTCTGTTTTAAATTTTGAATACATTTGCAACAATTAAAACCTGTTTTCGCTTTGTCATTATGGGGTATTGTGTGTAGATTGATATATACATATATATATATATATATAATACATTTTAGAATAAGGCTGTAACGTAACAACGTGGAAATAGTCAAGGGGTCTGAATACTTTCTGAATGCACTGTATACTGTATGAATGTTCAGAGTCAAGTGAGGTCACAGGGGACATAGGAACTAGTGCTGCCGGATCTAACGCTAGCCAGCAGACCCAGGTCACAGGGGAGGTAGGATCTAGTGATGCTGGATCTAACGCTAGCCAGCAGATCCAGGTCACAGGGGACATAGGAACTAGTGATGCTGGATCTAACGCTAGCCAGCAGACCCAGGTCACAGGGGAGGTAGGAACTAGTGATGCTGGATCTAACGCTAGCCAGCAGACCCAGGTCACAGGGGACATAGGAACTAGTCATGGTGGATCTAACGCTAGCCAGCAGACCCAGGTCACAGGGGACATAGGAACTAGTGATGCTGGATCTAACGCTAGCCAGCAGATCCAGGTCACAGGGGAGGTAGGAACTAGTGATGCTGGATCTAACGCTAGCCAGCAGACCCAGGTCACAGGGGAGGTAGGAACTAGTGATGCTGGATCTAACGCTAGCCAGCAGACCCAGGTCACAGGGGACATAGGAACTAGTGATGCTGGATCTAACGCTAGCCAGCAGATCCAGGTCACAGGGGAGGTAGGAACTAGTGATGCTGGATCTAACGCTAGCCAGCAGATCCAGGTCACAGGGGACATAGGAACTAGTGATGCTGGATCTAACGCTAGCCAGCAGATCCAGGTCACAGGGGAGGTAGGAACTAGTGATGCTGGATCTAACGCTAGCCAGCAGATCCAGGTCACAGGGGAGGTAGGAACTAGTGATGCTGGATCTAACGCTAGCCAGCAGACCCAGGTCACAGGGGAGGTAGGAACTAGTCATGGTGGATCTAACGCTAGCCAGCAGACCCAGGTCACAGGGGACATAGGAACTAGTGATGCTGGATCTAACGCTAGCCAGCAGACCCAGGTCACAGGGGAGATAGGAACTAGTGATGCTGGATCTAACGCTAGCCAGCAGACCCAGGTCACAGGGGAGGTAGGAACTGATCTGAATATGTACAGTACAGAATATTTATATTACACAAACACAAATATTCCATTCCTGTAAAGATTAGAGAGGATCTCATGTTAAAAACTGTTGAAGTTATATGGCTACAGGTTCATCTGCCTCACCTACATTGGGGAAAAAAAGTATTTAGTCAGCCACCAATTGTGTAAGTTCTCCCACTTAAAAAGATGAGAGAGGCCTGTAATTTTCATCATAGGTATACGTCAACTATGACAGACAAATTGAGATTTTTTTTTCTCCAGAAAATCACATCGTAGGATTTTTAATGAATTTATTTGCAAATTATGGCGGAAAATGAGTATTTGGTCACCTACAAACAAGCAAGATTTCTGGCTCTCACAGACCTGTAACTTCTTCTTTAAGAGGCTCCTCTGTCCTCCACTCATTACCTGTATTAATGGCACCTGTTTGAACTTTTTATCAGTATAAAAGACACCTGTCCACAACCTCAAACAGTCACACTACAAACTCCACTATTGCCAAGACCAAAGAGCTGTCAAAGGACACCAGAAACAAAATTGTAGACCTGCACCAGGCTGGGAAGACTGAATCTGCAATAGGTAAGCAGCTTGGTTTGAAGAAATCAACTGTGGGAGCAATTATTAGGAAATTGAAGACATACAAGACCACTGATAATCTCCCTCGATCTGGGGCTCCACACAAGATCTCACCCTGTGGGGTCAAAATGATCACAAGAATGGTGAGCAAAAATCCCAGAACCACACAGGGGGACCTAGTGAATGACCTGCAGAGAGCTGGGACCAAAGTAACAAAGCCTACCATCAGTAACACACTACGCCGTCAGGGACTCAAATCCTGCAGTGCAAGATCTGTCCCCCTGCTTAAGCCAGTACATGTCCAGGCACGTCTGAAGTTTGCTAGAGTGCATTTGGATGATCCAAAAGAGGATTGGGAGAATGTCATATGGTCAGATGAAACCAAAATATAACTTTTTGGTAAAAACTCAACTCGTCGTGTTTGGAGGACCAAGAATGCTGAGTTGCATCCAAAGAACACCATACCTACTGTGAAGCATGGGGGTGGAAACATCATGCTTTGGGGCTGTTTTTCTGCAAAGGGACAAGGACGACTGATCCGTGTAAAGGAAAGAATGAATGGGGCCATGTATCGTGAGATTTTGAGTGAAAACCTCCTTCCATCAGCAAGGGCATTGAAGATGAAATGTGGCTGGGTCTTTTCAGCATGACATTGATCCCAAACACACCGCCCGGGCAACGAAGGAGTGGCTTCGTAAGAAGCATTTCAAGGTCCTGGAGTGGCCTAGCCAGTCTCTAGATCTCAACCCCATAGAAAATATTTGGAGGGAGTTGAAAGTCCGTGTTGCCCAGCGACAGCCCCAAAACATCACTGCTCTAGAGGAGATCTGCATGGAGGAATGGGCCAAAATACCAGCAACAGTGTGTGAAAACCTTGTCATGTGAAGACTTACAGAAAACGTTTGACCTGTGTCATTGCCAACAAAGGGTATATAATAAAGTATTGAGAAACTTTAGTTATTGACCATATACTTATTTTCCACCATAATTTGCAAATAAATTCATAAAAAATCCTACAATGTGATTTTCTGGATATTTTTTCTCATTTTGTCTGTCATAGTTGACGTGTACCTATGATGAAAATTACAGGCCTCTCTCATCTTTTTAAGTGGGAGAACTTGCACAATTAGTGGCTGACTAAATACTTTTTTTCCCCACTGTAAAGCCCATACTTGTGGGAAGCTGCTATAGACCACCAAGTGCTAACAGTCAGTATCTAGATAACATGTGTGAAATGCTTGATAATGTATGTGATATCAACAGAGAGGTATATTTTCTGGGTGATTTAAATATTGACTCGCTTTCATCAGGCTGCCCCACTCAAGAAATAGCTTCAAACTGTAACCAGTGGTTCAGATTATGGTTCAGTCAGGGTAGTTACAAACAGCACAGGAATGAAATCATCAGCATGTATTGATCACAACAAATCCATCGGATTTATTCCTTGCCACCCATAAAGTAATCCTTCTCCCCCCCCCCCCCCCCCCCTAAAAAAATATATCAAAAAAATATTTAAAAACAATTTAAAAAAGGAACAAAACAAACATTGTAAAGTGGTTATCACACTGGCTATAAGGTGAATGCACCTATTTGTAAGTCGCTCTGGATAAGAGCGTCTGCTAAATGACGTAAATGTAAATGTAAATGTAAATGTAAATGTGATCACAATATAGTAGCCATATCTAGGAAAACCAAAGTTCCAAAAGCTGGGCCTAATATAGTGAATAAGTTTTGTAGTGATTCCTCTGTTTATGATGCAAATAATATTTGTTGGTCTGTGGTGTGTAATGACGAGCAACCAGACGCTGCACTTGACACATTTATGAAATTGCTAGTTACTAATAAGCATGCACCCATAAAAAAAAAATACTGTAAAAACTGTTAAGGTATTGTAAATGATTGATATGGAATTGAAAAATGGTATGGTTGAGAGAGATGAAGCAAAAGGAATGGCAAATAAGTCTGGCTGCACAACCGATTGGCAAACGCACTGCAGATTAAGAAAAAAGGCAAACTCAGTTCCATCATTAATTGAATCAGATGGCTCATTCATTACAAAACCGACTGATATTGCCAACTACTTTAATCATTTTTTCATTGGCAAGATTAGCAAATTTAGGCATAATATGCCAGCAACAAACGCTGACACTACACATCCAAGTATATCTGACCAAATTATGAAAGACAAGAATTGCAATGTTGAATTCTGTAAAGTGAGTGTGGAAGAGGTGAAAATATTATTGTTGTCTATCAACAATGACAAGCCACCAGGGTCTGACAACTTGGATGGAAAATTACTTAGGATAATAGCGGACGATATTGTCAGTCCTATATGCCATATCTTCAATTTAAGCCTACTAGAAAGTGTGTGCCCTCAGGCCTGGAGGGAAGCTAAAGTCATTCCGCTACCTAAGAATAGTAAAGCCCCCTTTACTGGCTCAAACAGCCGACCAATCAGCCTGATACCAACCCTTAGTAAAGTTTTGGAAAAAATGGTGTTTGACCAGATACAATGCTATTTTACAGTAAACAAATTGACAACAGACTGTCAGCATGCTTATAGGGAAGGACATTCAACAAGCACAGTCGATCATAGTCAGCTGCCTGAAAAACGTATGTGTTATGGCTTTACAGCCCCTGCTAGATTGTGGCGAAAGAGTTACCTGACTAACAGAATACAGAGTGTGTTCTTTAATGCATGTCTCTCCAACATAATCCAGCTGGAATCAGGAATTCCCTTACTACTCTTTCCCCAGGGCAGCTGTCTACTCTTTGAGTAAAGCCAGTGTGACTATGTATGCGGATGACTCAACACTGTACATGTCAGCTACGACAGCTTAACAAAGAGCTACAGTTAGCTTCCGAATGGGTGGCAAGGAATAAGTTAGTCCTAAATATGTTAAAAACTAAAATAATTGTATTTGGGATAAATCATGCACTAAACCATAAACCATAGGTATTGACATGTTGAATGCACCGAAAAAAACGGAAATCCATGCGTACCCCACAAGACATGCCACCAGAGGTCTCTTCACAGTCCAGAACAGACTATGGGAGGCGCACAGTACTACATAGAGCCATGACTACATGGAACTCTATTCCACATCAAGTAACTCATGCAAGCAGTAAAATCAGATTTAAAAGAACAGATAAAAATACACCTTATGGAACAGCGGGGACTGTGAAGGAACACAAACATAGGTACAGACACATGCATACACACACGATAACATTGTAGATATGTGGTAGTACAGTAGGGGCCTGTGGGCACACACTTTATGTGTTGTGTGTTGTGAAATCTGTGAATGTATTGTAATGTTTTTAAAATTGTATAACTGCCTTAATTTAGCTGGACCCCAGGAAGAGTAGCTGCTGCCTTGTCAGGATCTAATGGGGATCCATAATACATACAATACAATCTGATCTGATGAGCCTCCCTATGTGATTTGAGTCCTGTATTACTGACTGGATTCAATAATTTGATATTCTGTAGTTTCCAATCAGACAAAACACTATAAAACAAATCTGTTTTCCTCAGTGCAATGTTTGGTGAATGCATGGTGTTTGGTACAGTGCCTTGCAAAATTATTCATCCCCCATGGCGTTTTTCCTATTTTGTTGCATTACAACCTGTAATTTAAATGGATTTCTATTTGGATTTCATGTAATGGACGTACACAAAATAGTCCAAATTGGTGAAGTGAAAAACATTTTTTTTTTTCAAAACATTCTAGAGAATAAATAACGGAAAAGTGGTGCGTGCATATGTATTCACCCCCTTTGCTATGAAGCCCCTAAATAAGATCTGGTGCAACCAATTACAGTGGGGAGATGTTGCAGGTTTTCCTACTTACAAAGCATGTAGAGGTCTGTAAATAGTTCTTCACGCCCAAGTTTTTATTTCTTGTTTGTTTCACAACAAAAACCCCAAGAGTTGCTGCAAAAGGTGGCTCTACAAAGTATTGACTTTGGGGGGGTGTAGCTCGTCTGAGGAGGAGACGTAAATGCCTGTGCCTGCACACACAATGTAAACTAGATGGATGGGGAAGAAATGTGGGGTGTAACTAACTAAAATAACCAGACAACAACCAGAACTCAACGTTAGCCCTCGGGGACGTTTAGTAAGATACTAAACAACATGAATATACAGCACCCATTAAGAAACAGTAGTAAAACAAAGACCAATCAACCAAACCAGGGAAGGGAAGAGAAGGGAATGTTTGGGAACGGGGTCCAAGTAATGAAAATAAACAAAAGGTCCCTCCTCTTCTACACACATAATCCTTCCTAACACACTCTAAGCCTTAACCCGCTTTCCTACCTGTTAACACAAATACAGGGGTGACACCCGCCCGGCTAACCTAGTGTGTAAAACAGTGGGTTATCTACGTGTGAATGTACACCCATGGGCAGAACTACCTTTCCCTTCTCCAGGACCCAGGTAGGGTGGAATACAGCAGGAGGACCGGCTGGAACACAAACAAAGATACATCAAAACAACCAATAACCAAATCCTCAAACAGCCAAACAAAAAGTGCCCCGTCTCTCTCTTGAGCTCACACGGCAAACAGTTTATATACTCTAGTCAATCAGCCACTCAACCACAGCTGCCAGGCCTCCGGACCGAAGCCACGCCCTCCATCGTCAGCCGCAACTCAGCATACCTGTAATGACCAGAACACACAAACAGAACAACCACTATGAACTCTGATTCCATATGTGTTATTTCATACCTTTGATGTCTTCACTATTATTCTACAATGTAGAAAATATTAAAAATAAATAAAAACCCTTGACAACAGGTTAATATCAAAGGCTGCACTGAAATCTAACAGTACAGCTCACACAATCTTCTTATTAGCAATTTCTTTCAACCAGTCATTAGTCATTTGTGTCAGTGCAGTACATGTTGAGTGCCCTTCTCTGTTGTTAATTTGTTTACAGAGAAATAGCATTGTATTTGGTCAAACACCATTTTTTCCCAACAGTCTGCTAAGAGCTGGCAGCAAGCTGATAGGTCTGCTGTTAGAACCAGTAAAGGCTGCTTTACCATTCTTGGGTAGCGGAATTACTTTGGCTTCCCTCCAGGCCTGAGGACAAAGACTTTCCTCTAGGCTCAGATTAAACATATGACAGATAGGAGTGGCTATAGAGTCAGCTACCATCCTCAGTAGCTTTCCATCTAAGTTGTCAATGCCAGGAGGTTTTGTCATTATTGATCGATAATAATTTTCCCACCCCTCCCACACTAACTTTACAAAATTCAAACTTGTAATGCATTTCTTTCATTATTTCTTATTTTTTTTATGCATGAATACGATGACTCACTGTTCATTGTTGGCATTTCCTGCCTAAGTTTGCCCACTTTGCCAATGAAGTAATCATTAAAATAATTGGCAACATCAAATGGTTTTGTGATGAATAAGCCATCTGATTTGATGAAAGATGGAGTTGAATTTGTCTTTCTGCCCATAATTTCATTCAAAGTTTATATAATTGATATTGGCTTCAATACAGTTTCTTCTTCTTTTTGTTGAGTTTAGTCACATAATTTCTCAATTTGCAGTAAGTCAGCCAGTCAGATGTGCAGCCAGACTTATTAGCCACTCCTTTTGCCCCGTCTCGTTCAACCAGACAGTTTTTCAGTTCCTCATCAATCCATGGAGCCTTAACAGCTCTAACAGTCCGTTTCTTAACAGGTGCATGTTTATCAATAATTGGAAGAAGCAATTTCATAAATTCATAAAGTGCAGCGTCTGGATGCTCCTTATTAATCACATCAGACCAACAAATATTTTAACATCATCCACATAAGAGTCACAGCAAAATGTTATAAACTATATTAGGCCCAGCTTTTGGAACTTTGGCTTTCCTGGATATTTTAAATTTTAGTCATTTAGCAGACGCTCTTATCCAGAGCCACTTACATACAGCCACTATATTGTGATCACTGCATCCAATGGGTAAGGACACAGCTTTAGAACAAAGTTCTACAG
This sequence comes from Coregonus sp. 'balchen', assembly GCA_902810595.1. Lineage (NCBI taxonomy): Eukaryota > Metazoa > Chordata > Actinopteri > Salmoniformes > Salmonidae > Coregonus > Coregonus sp. 'balchen'. Next base: position 201,127 of record LR778269.1, read on the forward strand.
TATTAGTAGAAATGTGATCGATACATGTGGATGATCTTGTTCCTGTAGTGTTTGTAAACACCCTGGTAGGTTGATTAATAACCTGAACCAGATTACAGCCACTGGTTACAGTGAGAAGCTTCCTCTTGAGCGGACAGCTTGATGAAAACCAGTCAATATTCAGGTCCCCATGAAAGTAGACCTCTCTGTTTGCATCACATACACTATCAAGCATTTCACACATATTATTTAGATACTGACTGTTACCACTTGGTGGCCTATAGCAACACCCCAAAAGAAAAGGCTTTAGATCTGCCAAGTGAACCTGCAACCACTACACTTCCATCATTGTTAACTTTTCAAAACAACAAAACCGAGCTCTCCCTCATTCCGCGTTCAACCGGAAGTGAAGTCATAGTTATACTAAGTTCAATGCTGTGTGTTCTGATTCAGTTCTAAACAACCATCGTAGAGTCCATCCTCACCTTCTCCATCACTGCAACGGACTGTCCGGTCTACTAAGAGGGTCATTGGCTGCCACCTCAAATCAAATCAAATCAAATTTGTATTGGCTGCCACCTCCATCACGGTCCTGCACGACTCCAGGGCAAGGAAGCGTGCAGGAAAGATAATCGCCGACCCCTTCCACCCCCTCTTACAAAGATTCCCTTTTGGCAAATGGTTCAGGTCAATCACAACCAAAAGCTCCAGCCGCCTGAACAGTTTCATCCCCTGTGCCGTGGCCCTCACCAACCAGACACCTGGTCCACCCCTGGTCCACCATGATCCACAGATCCCTGTGCCGTGGCCCTCACCAACCAGACACCTGGTCCACCCCTGGTCCACCATGATCCTCTCATCCACAGACTATCTACCCTACACTATTCATCCAGACTATGTACCCTACACTATTCATCCAGACTATGTACCCTACACTATTCATCCAGAATATGTACCCTACACTATTCATCCAGACTATGTACCCTACACTATTCATCCAGACTATGTACCCTACACTATTCATCCAGACTATGTACCCTACACTATTCATCCAGACTATGTACCCTACACTATTCATCCAGACTATGTACCCTACACTATTCATCCAGACTATGTACCCTACACATCCAGAATATGTACCCTACACTATTCATCCAGACTATGTACCCTACACTATTCATCCAGACTATGTACCCTACACTATTCATCCAGACTATGTACCCTACACTATTCATCCAGACTATGTACCCTACACTATTCATCCAGACTATGTACCCTACACTATTCATCCAGACTATGTACCCTACACTATTCATCCAGACTATGTACCCTACACTATTCATCCAGACTATATACCCTACACTATTCATCCAGACTATGTACCCTACACTATTCATCCAGACTATGTACCCTACACTATTCATCCAGACTATGTACCCTACACTATTCATCCAGACTATGTACGCTACACTATTCATCCAGACTATGTACCCTACACTATCATCCCAGAACTGCATATTGTTATTTGCACTCTCTGCACATATCGTACATGTATAATTTATAATGTAGCTTTTAGTGTTCATAGTTGTCACGGATTCTGCCGAGGCTGCCCCTCCTCCTTGCTCGGGCAGGCTTCGGCGTTCGTCGTCACCGGAGTACTAGCTACTGCTGATCTATGTTCTATGTTCTACCTGTTGTTGTCTGATTGTCTCACACCTGTTTCCCATCGTGTAATTACTCCTTCCCTATTTAACCCGGTGGCTCCCAATGTGTTTTGTGCGTGTTTGTTTTTCGTTTCGTGTGTCGTTGGTGAGCGGGTTTGTTCCTCCCTGTGTGGAGGGGTTCTGTATTGGTTTCTTTACTTATTTCAGTAAAGTACGTTTCATAGAGTTCTGTGTCCTGCGCCTGACTTCGATCCACCGCATTACACTGACACTCGTGACAATAGTATATTCTACAGTTTTTAGCTTAGTGTTCATAGTGTAGTCTATAGTTTTTAGCTTAGTGTTCATAGTGTAGTCTATAGTTTTTAGCTTAGTGTTCATAGTGTAGTCTATAGTTTTTAGCTTAGTGTTCATAGTGTAGTCTATAGTTTTTAGCTTAGTGTTCATAGTGTAGTCTATAGTTTTTAGCTTAGTGTTCATAGTGTAGTCTATAGTTTTAGTTTTTAGCTTAGTGTTCATAGTGTAGTCTATAGTTTTTAGCTTAGTGTTCATAGTGTAGTCTATAGTTTTTAGCTTAGTGTTCATAGTGTAGTCTATCATTTTTAGCTTAGTGTTCATAGTGTAGTCTATCGTTTTTAGCTTAGTGTTCATAGTGTAGTCTATAGTTTTTAGCTTAGTGTTCATAGTGTAGTCTATAGTTTTTAGCTTAAGGTTCATAGTGTAGTCTATAGTTTTTAGCTTAGTGTTCATAGTGTAGTCTATAGTTTTTAGCTTAGTGTTCATAGTGTAGTCTATAGTTTTTAGCTTAGTGTTCATAGTGTAGTCTATAGTTTTTAGCTTAGTGTTCATAGTGTAGTCTATAGTTTTTAGCTTAGTGTTCATAGTGTAGTCTATAGTTTTTAGCTTAGTGTTCATAGTGTAGTCTACAGTTTTTAGCTTAGTGTTCATAGTGTAGTCTATAGTTTTTATCTTAGTGTTCATATTGTAGTCTACAGTTTTTAGCTTAGTGTTCATAGTGTAGTCTATAGTTTTTAGCTTAGTGTTCATAGTGTAGTCTATAGTTTTTAGCTTAGTGTTCATAGTGTAGTCTATAGTTTTTAGCTTAGTGTTCATAGTGTAGTCTATAGTTTTTAGCTTAGTGTTCATAGTGTAGTCTATAGTTTTTAGCTTAGTGTTCATAGTGTAGTCTACAGTTTTTAGCTTAGTGTTCATAGTGTAGTCTATAGTTTTTATCTTAGTGTTCATAGTGTAGACTATAGTTTTTAGCTTAGTGTTCATAGTGTAGTCTATAGTTTTTATCTTAGTGTTCATAGTGTAGTCTATAGTTTTTAGCTTAAGGTTCATAGTGTAGTCTATAGTTTTTAGCTTAGTGTTCATAGTGTAGTCTATAGTTTTTAGCTTAGTGTTCATAGTGTAGTCTATAGTTTTTAGCTTAGTGTTCATAGTGTAGTCTATAGTTTTTAGCTTAGAGTTCATAGTTAGTCTATAGTTTTTAGCTTAGTGTTCATAGTGTAGTCTATAGTTTTTAGCTTAGTGTTCATAGTGTAGTCTACAGTTTTTAGCTTAGTGTTCATAGTGTAGTCTATAGTTTTTATCTTAGTGTTCATATTGTAGTCTACAGTTTTTAGCTTAGTGTTCATATTGTAGTCTATAGTTTTTAGCTTAGTGTTCATAGTGTAGTCTACAGTTTTTAGCTTTGAACACTAAGCTAAAAACTGTAGAATACACTATGAACACTAAGCTAAAAACTATAGACTACACTATGAACACTAAGCTAAAAACTATAGACTACACTATGAACACTTAGTGTAGTCTATAGTTTTTAGCTTAGTGTTCATAGTGTAGTCTATAGTTTTTAGCTTAAGGTTCATAGTGTAGTCTATAGTTTTTAGCTTAGTGTTCATAGTGTAGTCTATAGTTTTTAGCTTAGTGTTCATAGTGTAGTCTATAGTTTTTAGCTTAGTGTTCATAGTGTAGTCTATAGTTTTTAGCTTAGAGTTCATAGTGTAGTCTATAGTTTTTAGCTTAGTGTTCATAGTGTAGTCTATAGTTTTTAGCTTAGTGTTCATAGTGTAGTCTACAGTTTTTAGCTTAGTGTTCATAGTGTAGTCTATAGTTTTTATCTTAGTGTTCATATTGTAGTCTACAGTTTTTAGCTTAGTGTTCATATTGTAGTCTATAGTTTTTAGCTTAGTGTTCATAGTGTAGTCTACAGTTTTTAGCTTTGAACACTAAGCTAAAAACTTTTTAGCTTAGTGTTCATAGTGTAGTCTATAGTTTTTAGCTTAGTGTTCATAGTGTAGTCTACAGTTTTTAGCTTAGTGTTCATAGTGTAGTCTATAGTTTTTATCTTAGTGTTCATATTGTAGTCTACAGTTTTTATCTTAGTGTTCATAGTGTAGTCTATATAATTTTTAGCTTAGTGTTCATAGTGTAGTCTATAGTTTTTAGCTTAGTGTTCATAGTGTAGTCTATAGTTTTTAGCTTAGTGTGGAATATGTGGAAATTCTATGTCTATATACACTGAGTGTACAAAACATTACGTTTCCCGATTCAAAGCCGAGTGCATCGCAGTGCTAGCTGTGCCACTAGATATCCTGGTTCAAGTCCAGGCTCTGTCTCAGCCGGCCGCGACCGGGAGACCCATGGGCGGCGCACAATTGGTCCAGCGTCGTCCAAGGTAGGGGAGGGTTTGGCCGGCAGGGATGTGGGTTCGTTTCTCACGGGGGGCCAGTATGAAAAAAAATAACTAGACAAACAAAAAAACATGTATGCATTCACTAACTGTAAGTCGCTCTGGATAAGAGAGTCTGCTAAATGACTAAAATGTAAATGTACATTAAGAACGTCCTAAGATTGAGTTGCACCCCCCCCCCCCCCCCCCCCCCCCCCAACCCACATGCCACCTTCTACCATTCCCAGTTCAAAGGCACTTAAGTATCTTGAGTACAGTGGGGGAAAAAAAGTATTTAGTCAGCCACCAATTGTGCAAGTTCTCCCACTTAAAAAGATGAGAGGCCTGTAATTTGCATCATAGGTACACGTCAACTATGACAGACAAATTGAGAGAAAAAAAATCTGGAAAATCACATTGTAGGATTTTTAATGAATTTATTTGCAAATTATGATGGAAAATAAGTATTTGGTCACCTACAAACAAGCAAGATTTCTGGCTCTCACAGACCTGTAACTTCTTCTTTAAGAGGGTCCTCTGACCTCCACTCGTTACCTGTATTAATGGCACCTGTTTGAACTTGTTATCAGTATAAAAGACACCTGTCCACAACCTCAAAGAGTCACACTATAAACTCCACTATGGCCAAGACCAAAGAACTGTCAAAGGACACCAGAAACAAAATTGTAGACCTGCACCAGGCTGGGAAGACTGAATCTGCAATAGGTAAGCAGCTTGGTTTGAAGAAATCAACTGTGGGAGCAATTATTAGGAAATGGAAGACATACAAGACCACTGATAATCTCCCTCGATCTGGGGCTCCACGCAAGATCTCACCCCGTGGGGTCAAAATGATCACAAAAATGGTGAGCAAAAATCCCAGAACCACACGGGGGGGACCTAGTGAATGACCTGCAGAGAGCTGGGACCAAAGTAACAAAGCCTACCATCAGTAACACACTACGCCGCCAGGGACTCAAATCCTGCAGTGCCAGACGTGTCCCCCCGCTTAAGCCAGTACATGTCCAGGCCTGTCTGAAGTTTGCTAGAGTGCATTTGGATGATCCAGAAGAGGATTGGGAGAATGTCATATGGTCAGATGAAACAATCTGTGAAAAATCCGAAGCTGAACCGAACATGGATCTTTCAACAGGACAATGATCCAAAACACACAAGCAAAGATACAACAGAATGGCTCAAAAAAGAAGAAATGGAGGGTCATGGAATGGCCGAGTCTCAATCCTGTCCAAATACTGTGGGGAGACTTCAAGCGGGCCGTGCATGCAAGAAAGCCCTCAAACATGACACAGTTGAAGCAGTACTGTAAAGAATATCTTGCAAAAATTCCTCCCAGTCGATATAAGAGACTGATAGACAGTTCCAAGAAACGGCTACATGAAGCTTTTTCAGCCAAAGGGGGCAACACCAGCTGTTGAAGCCAAAGGGGGCAACACCAGCTGTTGAAGGTGTGGACGTATTGCTTCCTCACTATGGACCCTATGCATTTCTGTAGATTTTGTTCTGAATAAACGATTGCCGAGTTGAATCTTTCAGTGTCATTTGTTAAATTAGGTTACCTTTATCTGTCAATACTGTCGAGGTGAAGATGACATCACATCCATCTGTCCAAATACGGACAAAACAAAGAGCACTTCATGGGAGGTGTACTTACTTCTTCTTCCCCGCTGTATATGTCTTGTTTAAGACATTTTCCTTTTGATTACTGACTATTATGTTCTGATCGCTCAAAGTCACACTTGCAAGCTGTCAAGTTTAATTTGCGCTTTCAACGTCCTCTAATACTCGACCACATTTCCACAGAGTTTTTTACATTTCTTCTGTCACGACTCGGTGATTACTCGCGCAATGATGTTTAATCTTTCTCGCGCCCGTTCAACTTTTGAATCGGATATTCTGTACCAGTCAAAGGTTTGGACACACCTACTCATTCAAGGGGTTTTCTTTATTTGTACTATTTTCTACATTGTAGAATAATAGTGAAGACATCAACACTATGAAATAACACATCTGTAATCATGTAGTAACCAAAAAAGTTTTAAACGAATCAAAATATATTTTATATTTGAGATTCTTCAAATAGCCACCCTTTGCCTTGATGACAGCTTTGCACACTCTTGCCATTCTCTCAACCAGCTTCACCTGGAATGCTTTTCCAACAGTCTTGAAGGAGTTTTCCTTCACTCTGCCATCCGACTCATTCCAAACCATCTTGATTGGGTTGAGGTCGGGGGATTGTGGAGGCCAGGTCATCTGATGCAGCACTCCATCACTCTCCTTCTTGGTAAAATAGCCCTTACACAGCCTGGAGGTGTGTTGGGTCATTGTCCTTTTGAAAAACAAATGAAAGTCCCACTAAGCCCAAACCAGATTGGATGGCGTATCGCTGTAGAACGCTGTGGTGGCCATGCTGGTTAAGTGTGCCTTGAATTCTAAATAAATCACAGACAGTGTCACCAGCAAAGCACCCCCACACCATAACACCTCCTCCTCTGTGCTTTACGGTGGGAACTACACATGCAGAGATCATCCGTTCACCCACACCGCGTCTCACAAAGACACGGCGGTTGGAACCAAAAATCTCCAATTTGGACTCCAGACCAAAATACAAATTTCCACCGGTCTAATGTCCATTGCTCGTGTTTCTTGGCCCAAGCAGGTCTCTTCTTCTTATTGGTGTCCTTTAGTAGTGGTTTCTTTGCAGCAATTCAACCATGAATGCCTGATTCACACAGTCCCCTCTGAACAGTTGATGTTGAGATGTGTTTGTGACTTGAACTCTGTGAAGCATTTATTTGGGCTGCAATTACTGAGGCTGATAACTCTAAAGAATGTATCCTCTGCAGCAGAGGTAACTCTGGGTCTTCCATTTCTGTTGCGGTCATCATTAGAGCCAGTTTCATTATAGCGCTTGATGGTGTTTGCGACTGCATTTGAATAAACTTTTGTTTCTTGAAATGTTCCGTATTGACTGACCTTCATGTCTTAAAGTAATGATGGACTGTCGTTTCTCTTTGCTTATTTGAGCTGTTCTTGCCATAATATGGACTCTTTTACCAAATAGGGCTATCTTCTGTATACCCCACTACCCCTACCTTGTCACAACATAACTGATTGGCTCAAAAGCATTAAGAAGGAAAGAAATTCCACAAATTAACTTTTAAGAAGGCACACCTGTTAATTGAAATGCATTCCAGACGACTACCTCATGAAGCAGGTTGAGAGAATACCAAGAGTGTGCAAAGCTGTCATCAAGGCAAAGGGTGGCTATTTGAAGAATCTCAAATATATAATTTACATTTTAGTCATTTAGCAGACGCTCTTATCCAGAGCGACTTACAGTTAGTGCATAATTTTTTTTCATACTAGTCCCCCGTGGGAATCGAACACACAACCCTGGTGTTGCAAGCGCAATGCTCTACCAACTGAGCTAGACGGGACTAATATATCCTTTGATGTGTTTAACACATGTTTGTGGTTACTAATTTACATGATTCCATATGTGTTATTTCATAGTTTTGATGTCTTCACTATTATTCTGCAATGTAAAAAATAGTAAAAATAAAGAAAAACCCTTGAATGAGTAGGTGTGTCCAAACATTTGACTGGTAGTGTACCTTTCCCAGGGTCATTGGTGACCAAGCTCTCAATGATTTTTACAGCTGTTATTGGTTTAATTCCCTCTTCAGGTCTTTATTAACTTCTGTACATTTACAATTCAGTCATTTAGCAGCCCCTCTTATCCAGAGCGACTGCATATATATATACAGTGGGGAAGAAAAGTATTTAGTCAGCCACCAATTGTGCATGTTCTCCTACTTAAAAAGATGAGAGAGGCCTGTAATTTTCATCATAGGTACACGTCAACTATGACAGACAAAATGAGACAAAAAGAATCCAGAAAATCACATTGTAGGATTTTTAATGAATTTATTTGCAAATTATGGTGGAAAATAAGTATTTGGTCAATAACAAAAGTTTCTCAATACTTTGTTATATACCCTTTGTTGGCAATGACACAGGTCAAACGTTTTCTGTAAGTCTTCACAAGGTTTTCACACACTGTTGCTGGTATTTTGGCCCATTCCTCCATGCAGATCTCCTCTAGAGCAGTGATGTTTTGGGGCTGTCGCTGGGCAACACAGACTTTCAACTCCCTCCAAAGATTTTCTATGGGGTTGAGATCTGGAGACTGGCTAAGCCACTCCAGGACCTTGAAATGCTTCTTACGAAGCCACTTCTTCGTTGCCCGGGCGGTGTGTTTGGGATCATTGTCATGCTGAAAGACCCAGCCACGTTTCATCTTCAATGCCCTTGCTGATGGAAGGAGGTTTTCACTCAAAATCTCACGATACATGGCCCCATTCATTCTTCCTTTACACGGATCAGTCGTCCTGGTCCCTTTGCAGAAAAACAGCCCCAAAGCATGATGTTTCCACCCCCATGCTTCACAGTAGGTATGGTGTTCTTTGGATGCAACTCAGCATCCTTTGTCCTCCAAACACGACGAGTTGAGTTTTTACCAAGAAAGTTCTATTTTGGTTTCATCTGACCATATGACATTCTCCCAATCCTCTTCTGGATCATCCAAATGCACTCTAGCAAACTTCAGACGGGCCTGGACATGTACTGGCTTAAGCAGGGCGACACGTCTGGCACTGCAGGATTTGAGTCCCTGGCGGCGTAGTGTGTTACTGATGGTAGGCTTTGTTACTTTGGTCCCAGCTCTCTGCAGGTCATTCACTAGGTCCCCCCGTGTGGTTCTGGGATTTTTGCTCACCGTTCTTGTGATCATTTTGACCCCACGGGGTGAGATCTTGCGTGGAGCCCCAGATCGAGGGAGATTATCAGTGGTCTTGTATGTTGCTCCCACAGTTGATTTCTTCAAACCAAGCTGCTTACCTATTGCAGATTCAGTCTTCCCAGCCTGGTGCAGGTCTACAATTGTGTTTCTTGTGTCCTTTGACAGCTCTTTGGTCTTGGCCATAGTGGAGTTTGGAGTGTGACTGTTTGAGGTTGTGGACAGGTGTCTTTTATACTGATAACAAGTTCAAACAGGTGCCATTAATACAGGTAACGAGTGGAGGACAGAGGAGCCTCTTAAAGAAGAAGTTACAGGTCTGTGAGAGCCAGAAATCTTGCTTGTTTGTAGGTGACCAAATACTTATTTTCCACCATCATTTGCAAATAAATTCATAAAAAATCCTACAATGTGATTTTCTGGAGAAAAAAAATCTCAATTTGTCTGTCATAGTTGACGTGTACCTATGATGAAAATTACAGGCCTCTCTCATCTTTTTAAGTGGGAGAACTTGCACAATTGGTGGCTGACTAAATACTTTTTTTCCCCACTGTATATATATATATATATATTTTTTTTTTCCTACTGATCCCACGTGGGAATCGAAACCCACAACCGTGGTGTGGCAAGTACCAGGCTCCACCAACTGAGCCACACAGGACTGTCATGGACGCTGTTGATTCTATTTATTTCTGCAATGGAGTGTTGACTCTGTCTGTGTCTGTCTGCCTGTGACTCTGATTGAACATGCATGTTAATCTGATGGTGTTTTGTCAGACGAGTCCTCTTTCGATCAGGGATGTCATTGGATAAATGCCGTAGCAGTCCAGTGCATGGATCCTCATAGATTGATTTAATGCCTTCATTTCCCAATTGCTTTCTAGCATGTATCCCCCCTTGATCAGCGCACCAGTCAATGAGATCTTCAACCATTGACACAGGTTTAGTTCACATCTCTACCAGAGATATACATATTTCACTTTGTAGACTTGTTTATGTTTAATAAATGGACATTTGCAAAATGTTAACATTTTCAAAAAATATTCCATTAATAATATGTTGAACCAATAGACTGTCCTAGTGTTGTTCCTATACAGCAGACTGGTGATACTATACTGTAGTTGTCACGTATGGAACTCTAGTATGTTGAGTCAGGGTGTGGAGATCTATGTTGTATATTCTATGTTTAGGTTCTAGTTAGTCTATTTCTATGTTGCAGTTCAAGGTTGTGTTTCTATGTTTGGCCGGGTGTGATTCCCAATCAGAGGCAGCTGTCGCTCGTTGTCTCTGATTGGGGATCATCCTTAGGTAGCCTGGTTGCCTTCCTTAGTTGTGGGATCTTGTTCCGTTTAGGCTTGTATGTGTATAGCCGGAGGACTTCACGTTACGTTGTTTCTTGTTTTGTTGAATGTTTATTGAGTTAATAAACATGTACGCTTTTCACGCTGCACCTTGGTGATCAACGATCGTGACAGAAGATCCCACCAAACGAGGACCAAGCAGCGTGGCCAGGAGCAGACATCCTGGACATGGGAGGAGATCCAGGCTGGGATGGATCGCCGCCCTTGGGAACAGACAGAGGAAGCCCGGGTAGGAGAGGAGCAACGGCGACACCGACGGCGCCGGCCGAGGAGGAAGCCCGAGAGGCAGCCCCAATATATTTTTTTTGGGGGGGGGCTAAAGGGGTGGTCGGGGATCGAGAGAGAAGAGCCCCGACCACTGCACCCGTACCTACGACCATGGGAACAGGAATGGGAACAGTTTTACACTGAGGAGTCGGAGGATGACGACGACGATGAGTTTCTGTTCCCTAACTCGTGGGGGCTCCCGGAGGAGTCCTCACTGGAGGAGTATTGGGCACGGAGAGTAAAGGACTGGTAGAGTCGTAGACCTCCAGCGCCGGTTCCCAGTCCGATACGCCTCGTGCCTGCTTCTCGCACCAAGCCAGTGGTGCGTGCTTCAAGTCCGGTAAGGCGTGTGCCTGCTCCTCGCACCAAACCAGTGGTGCATGTCTCCAGTCCGGCACGGCCCGTTCCTGCTTCCCCGCACCAAACCAGTGGCGCATGTCCCCAGTCCGGCACGGCCTGCTCCTCGCACCAGACCAGTGGCGCCCGGGTTCCCGTTCCTGTCCGGCATCCCGTCCGCCCGGTCAG
>LR778269.1:212515-242515 GCA_902810595.1 Coregonus sp. 'balchen'
TGTTTTTGTTTATTCTGTTTTTTAAATGGGTGCTGTATATTATGTTGTTTAATACCTTACTAAACGTCCCCGAGGGCTAACATTGAGTTTCTGGTTGTTGTGTCTGGTTATTTTAGTTAGTTAGTTACACCCCACATTTCTTCCCAGTTCCCCATCCATCTAGTTTATATTGTGTGTGCAGGCACAGGCATTTACGTCTCCTCCTCAGACGAGCTACACCCGAGGGGAGAACGTAACATCACCTTTTGCAGCAACTCTTGGGGTTTTTGTTGTGAAACAAACAAGAAATAAAAACTTGGGCGTGAATAACTATCCCCCCCCCCCCACCAAAAAGCCACCTTTTGCAGCAATTACAGCAGCAAGTCTCTTGGGGTATGTCTCTATAAGCTTGGCACATCTAGCCACTGGGATTTCTGCCCATTCTTCAAGGCAAAACTGCTCCAAAACTGCTCCAGCTCCGTCAAGTTGGATGGGTTCCGCTGGTGTACAGCAATATTTAAGTCATACCACAGATTCTCAATTGGATTGAGTTCTGGGCTTTGACTAGGCCATTCCAAGACATTTCAATGTTTCCACTTAAACCACTCAAAGTGTTGCTGTAGCAGTATGCTTAGGGTCATTGTCCTGCTGGAAGGTGAACCTCTGTCCCAGTCTCAAATCTCTGGAAGACAAACAGATTTCCCTCAAGAATTTCCCTTTATTTAGCGCCATCCATCATTCCTTCAATTCTGACCAGATGAAAACATCCCCATAGCATGATGCTGCCACCACCATGCTTCACTGTGGGGATGGTGTTCTCGGGGTGATTAGAGGTGTTGGGGTTTGTGCCAGACATTGTGTTTTCCTTGATGGCCAAAAAGCTCCATTTTAGTCTCATCTGACCAGAGTACCTTCTTCCATATGTTTGGTGAGTCTCCCCACATGCCTTTTGGCGAACACCAAATGTATTTGCTTATTTTTTTCTTTAAGCAATGGCTTTTTTCTGGCCACTCTTCCGTAAAGCTCAGCTCTGTGGAGTTGTATGGCTTAAAGTGGTCCTATGGACAGATAATCCAATCTCTGCTGTGGAGCTTTGCAGCTCCTTCTGGGTTATCTTTGGTCTCTTTGTTGCCTCTCTGATTAATGCCCTCCTTGCCTGGTCCATGAGTTTTAGTGGGTGGCCCTCTTGGCAGGGTTGTTGTGGTGCCATATTCTTTCAATTTTTTTATAATGGATTTAATGGTGCTCCGTGGGATGTTAAAAGTTTCAAATATTTTTTTATAACCCAACCCTGATCTGTACTTCTCCACAACTTTGTCCCTTACCTGTTTTGGAGAGCTCCTTGGTCTTCATGGTGCTGCTTGCTTGGTGGTGCCCCTTGCTTAGTGGTGTTGCAGACTCTGGGGCCTTTCAGAACAGGTGTATATATACTGAGATCATGTGACAGATCATGTGACACTTAGATTGCACACAAGTGGACTTTATTTAACTAATTATGTGACTTCTGAAGGTACAGTGGGGAGAACAAGTATTTGATACACTGCCGATTTTGCAGGTTTTCCTACTTACTAAGCATGTAGAGGTCTGTAATTTTTATCATAGGTACACTTCAACTGTGAGAGACGGAATCTAAAACAAACATTTTATTGCATGACATAAGTATTTGATCACCTACCAACCAGTAAGAATTCCGGCTCTCACAGACCTGTTAGTTTTTCTGTAAGAAGCCCTCCTGTTCTCCACTCATTACCTATATTAACTGCACCTGTTTGAACTCGTTACCTGTATAAAAGACACCTGTCCACACACTCAATCAAACAGACTTCAACCTCTCCACAATGGCCAAGACCAGAGAGCTGTGTAAGGACATCAGGGATAAAATTGTAGACCTGCACAAGGCTGGGATGGGCTACAGGACAATAGGCAAGCAGCTTGGTGAGAAGGCAAACAACTGTTGGCGCAATTATTAGAAAATGGAAAATGGAATGGAAGTTCAAGATGACGGTCAATCATCAGTGTACCTATGATAACAATTACAGACCTCTACATGCTTTGTAAGTAGGAAAACCTGCAACATCTCCCCACTGTAATTGGTTGCACCAGATCTTATTTAGGGGCTTCATAGCAAAGGGGGTGAATACATATGCACGCACCACTTTTCCGTTTATTTGTTTTCTAGAATGTTTTGGAAAAAAAAATGTTTTTCACTTCACCAATTTTGACTATTTTGTGTATGTCCATTACATGAAATTCAAATAGAAATCCATTTAAATTACAGGTTGTAATGCAACAAAATAGGAAAAACGCCATGGGGGTTGAATACTTTTGCAAGGCACTGTACCAAACACCATGCATTCACCAAACATTGCACTGAGGAAAACAGATTTGTTTTATAGTGTTTTGTCTGATTGGAAACTACAGAACATCAAATTATTGAATTCAGTCAGTAATACAGGACTCAAATAACATAGGGAGGCTCAGCAGATCAGATTGTATTGTATGTATTATGGATCCCCATTAGATCCTGACAAGGCAGCAGCTACTCTTCCTGGGGTGTATTATGGATCCCCATTAGATCCTACCAAGGCAGCAGCTACTCTTCCTGGGGTCCAGCTAAATTAAGGCAGTTATACAATTTTAAAAACATGACAATACATTCACAGATTTCACAACACACAACACATAAAGTGTGTGCCCTCAGGCCCCTCCTGTACTACCACATATCTACAACGTTATCGTGTGTGCATGTGTCTGTACCTATGTTTGTGTTGCTTCACAGTCCCCGCTGTTCCATAAGGTGTATTTTTATCTGTTCTTTTAAATCTGATTCTACTGCTGGCATGAGTTACTTGATGTGGAATAGAGTTCCATGTAGTCATGGCTCTATGTAGTACTGTGCGCCTCCCATAGTCTGTTCTGGACTTGGAGACTGTGAAGAGACCTCTGGTGGCATGTCTTGTGGGGTACGCATGGATTTCCGTTTTTTTTCGGTGCATTCAACATGTCAATACCTATGGTTTAGTGCATGATTTATCCCAAATACAATTATTTTAGTTTTTAACATATTTAGGACTAACTTATTCCTTGCCACCCATTCGGAAGCTAACTGTAGCTCTTTGTTTAAGCTGTAGTAGCTGACGTGTACAGTGTTGAGTCATCCGCATACATAGTCACACTGGCTTTACTCAAAGAGTAGACAGCTGCCCTGGGGAATTCCTGATTCCAGCTGGATTATGTTGGAGAGACCTGCATTAAAGAACACCCTCTGTGTTCTGTTGGTCAGGTAACTCTTCCTCCACAATATATCAGGGGCTGTAAAGCCATAACACATACGTTTTTCAGGCAGCTGACTATGATCGATAATGCCAAAAGCCGCATTGAAATCTAACGAAACAGCCCCCACAATTTTTGTATCATCAATTTCTCTCAGCCAATCATCAGTCATTTTTGTAAGTGCTGTGCTTGTTGAATGTCCTTCCCTATAAGCATGCTGACAGTCTGTTGTCAATTTGTTTACTGTAAAATAGCATTGTATCTGGTCAAACGCCATTTTTTCCAAAACTTTACTGAGGGTTGGTATCAGGCTGATTGGTCGGCTGTTTGAGCTAGTAAAGGGGGCTTTACTATTCTTAGGTAGCGGAATGACTTTTGCTTCCCTCCAAGCCTGAGGGCACACACTTTCTAGTAGGCTTAAATTGAAGATATGGTAAATAGGAGTGACAATATCGTCCGCTATTATCCTAAGTAATTTTCCATCCAAGTTGTCAGACCCTGGTGGCTTGTCATTGTTGATAGACAACAATAATATTTTCACCTCTTCCACACTCACTTTACGGAATTCAACATTGTAATTCTTGTCTTTCATAATTTGGTCAGATATACTTGGATGTGTAGTGTCAGCGTTTGTTGCTGGCATATTATGCCTAAATTAGCTAATCTTGCCAATGAAAAAATGATTAAAGTAGTTGGCAATATCAGTCGGTTTTGTAATGAATGAGCCATCTGATTCAATTAATGATGGAACTGAGTTTGCCTTTTTTCTTAATCTGCAGTGCGTTTGCCAATCGGTTGTGCAGCCAGACTTATTTGCCATTCCTTTTGCTTCATCTCTCTCAACCATACCATTTTTCAATTCCATATCAATCATTTACAATTCCTTAACAGTTTTTACAGTATTTTTTTTTATGGGTGCATGCTTATTAGTAACTAGCAATTTCATAAATGTGTCAAGTCATCTGGTTACTCGTCATTACACACCAGGGACCAACAAATATACTTTACATCATAAACATAGGAATCACTACACAACTTATTGTATGATTCACTATATTAGGCCCAGCCTTTGGAACCTTGGTTTTCCTAGATATGGCTACTATATTGTGATCACTACATCCGATGGATTTGGTGTGATCAATACATGCTGATGATTTCATTCCTCTGCTGTTTGTAACTACCCTGACTGACAATCTGAACCAGGTTGCAGGCACTGGTTATAGTTTGAAGCTTTTTCTTGAGTGGGCTGCCTGATGAAAGCCAGTCAATATTTAAATCACCCAGAAAGTATACCTCTCTGTTGATATCACATACATTATCAAGCATTTCACACATGTTATCTAGATACTGACTGTTAGCACTTGGTGGTCTATAGCAGCTTCCCACAAGTATGGGCTTTACAGTGGGGGAAAAAAGTATTTAGTCAGCCACTAATTGTGCAAGTTTTCCCACTTAAAAAGATGAGAGAGGCCTGTAATTTTCATCATAGGTACACGTCAACTATGACAGACAAACTGAGAAAAAAAATCCAGAAAATCACATTGTAGGATTTTTAATGAATTTATTTGCAAATTATGGTGGAAAATAAGTATTTGGTCAATAACAAAAGTTGCTCAATACTTTATTATATACCCTTTGTTGGCAATGACACAGGTCAAACGTTTTTCTGTAAGTCTTCACAAGACAAGGTTTTCAACACACTGTTGCTGGTATTTTGGCCCATTCCTCCATGCAGATCTCCTCTAGAGCAGTGATGTTTTGGGGCTGTCGTTGCGCAACACAGACTTTCAACTCCCTCCAAAGATTTTCTATGGGGTTGAGATCTGGAGACTGGCTAGGCCACTCCAGGACCTTGAAATGCTTCTTACGAAGCCACTCCTTCGTTGCCCGGGCGGTGTGTTTGGGATCATTGTCATGCTGAAAGACCCAGCCACGTTTCATCTTCAATGCCCTTGCTGATGGAAGGAGGTTTTCACTCAAAATCTCACGATACATGGCCCCATTCATTCTTTCCTTTACACGGATCAGTCGTCCTGGTCCCTTTGCAGAAAAACAGTCCCAAAGCATGATGTTTCCACCCCCATGCTTCACAATAGGTATGGTATTCTTTGGATGCAACTCAGCATTCTTTGTTCTCCAAACACGACGAGTTGAGTTTTTACCAAAAAGTTATATTTTGGTTTCATCTGACCATATGACATTCTCCCAATCCCCTTCTGGATCATCCAAATGCACTCTAGCAAACTTCAGACGGGCCTGGACATGTACTGGCTTAAGCAGGTGGACACATCTTGCACTGCAGAATTTGAGTCCCTGGCGGCGTAGTGTGTTACTGATGGTAGGCTTTGTTACTTTGGTCCCAGCTCTCTGCAGGTCATTCACTAGGTCCCCCCGTGTGGTTCTGGGATTTTTGCTCACCGTTCTTGTGATCATTTTGACCCCCACTGGGTGAGATCTTGCGTGGAGCCCCAGATCGAGGGAGATTATCAGTGGTCTTGTATGTCTTCCATTTCCTAATTATTGCTCCCACAGTTGATTTATTCAAAACAAGCTGCTTACCTATTGCAGATTCAGTCTTCCCAGCCTGGTGCAGGTCTACAATTCTGTTTCTGGTGTCCTTTGACAGCTCTTTGGTCTTGGCCATAGTGGAGTTTGTAGTGTGACTGTTTGAGGTTGTGGACAGGTGTCTTTTATACTGATAACAAGTTCAAACAGGTGCCATTAATACAGGTAATGAGTGGAGGACAGAGGAGCCTCTTAAAGAAGAAGTTACAGGTCTGTGAGAGCCAGAAATCTTGCTTGTTTGTAGGTGACCAAATACTTATTTTCCACCATAATTTGCAAATAAATTCATTAAAAATCCTACAATAGACAAGTGGACTCAGTAGGCTGAGTGAATGAGGAGCGGATGTCGTCAACCTTCTTTTCAAAGTGGTTGACAAAGTCGTCCCCAGGAGGCGGGAGTGGGAGGGGTTGGAGGATTAAGGAGGAAGGAGAAGGTGGAAAATAGTTTCCTAGGATTAGAGGCAGAAGCTTGAAATTTAGAGTGATAGAAAGTGGCTTTAGCAGCGGATACAGAGGAAAAGAAGGTAGAGAGGAGGGAGTGAAAGGGTGATAAAGAGGGTAGTGCGTACGGCCCAGTACAGCGCTACAGAGGGCATTTTACCCCTACCTACATGTACATATTACCACCTCGACTAACCTGTACCCCGAACAATGACTCAGTACCTGTACCCCCTGCATATAGCCTCGTTATTTGCTCTTTAAATAATTCTGCATTGTTGGTTAAAGGTTTGTAAGTAAGCATTTCACAGTAAGGTCTACACCTGTTGAATTCGGCACGTGTGACAAATGCATTCTGATTTGATTTGAGTTATAAAGGTGTTTGCACTAAATGTGACTCTAATCCCTGCACTACTTTTAACCAGGGCCCATAGGGAATAGGGTGCCCTTTGGGATGCAGACAGAGAGCCTGCCCATAGGGAATAGGGTGCCCTTTGGGATGCAGACAGAGAGCCTGCCCATAGGGAATAGGGTGCCCCTTGGGATGCAGACAGAGAGCCTGCCCATAGGGAATAGGGTGCCCCTTGGGATGCAGACAGAGAGCCTGCCCATAGGGAATAGGGTGCTCTTTGGTATGCAGACAGAGAGCCTGCCCATAGGGAATAGGGTGCTCTTTGGGATGCAGACAGAGAGCCCGCCCATAGGGAATAGGGTGCTCTTTGGGATGCAGACAGAGAGCAAAGCATGGTGCCAAGCCTGGCACGAAACACTAAAACCCTCTGGCTGTCTTTACCCAGTACGGCCTGAGTGGCAATAACAAAACATGTGGATTAAAAAGAGCTAAAACACGACTAAAGAGATATGAGACTGACAAAAGGGAAATGTTTTTAATTTGGAAGCCACACAGATTGGTATAGGTTGATTGGCCAGCTGTTAAATTTGGTCCAATCCCGTCACAGACAGGAAGAGAGCGGGGCTTTCTCCTGTCACCATGGATATGCATGTTCTTTTATTTTCTTCTGTCTGTCTGCTATTTCCAGAGGTATTTTTCAATTTGGCCTTGAAGCGATGGGAACCGGAGCGAACCAGTAACCTCGCCAGAGTTTATTACCTGAATGGCTGAGCAGGGGTCGTCACGGCACCGATGATGGCACGGGAGCAGAGCATGCTGGGGCTCAGAATGAGACCTTCCTCTAATTGAAAAACCCAACCTCTGTGTGTGTGTGTGTGTGTGTGTGTGTGGGTGTGTGTGCATGCGCATGTTTTTGGGTGTGTGTGCGAGTATGTGTGTGTGTGTGTGTGTGTTTGTGTGTGTGTGTGTGTGTGTGTGAGTATGTGTGTGTGTGTGTGTGTGTCTGTGTGTGTCCTTTTGGTTTGAACAGACAGATTTAAAATAGCTTCAGAGAGGGGAACAGTAGATAAATAGCTTCAGAGAGGGGAACAGGAGATATTCTGAATCCACGTATTCCAGTGATATTGTACTTTACCCTAGCTCATCATCCAAGCTCAGTTCAACTGTAACTTCATTCAGGTACACAGTATTGCAGCATGTGTTGTACTTCTGTATGTACAGTGGGGGGAAAAAATTATTAGTCAGACACCAATTGTGCAAGTTCTCCCACTTAAAAAGATGAGAGAGGCCTGTAATTTTCATCATAAGTACACGTCAACTATGACAGAAAAATTCCAGAAAATCACATTGTAGGATTTTTAATGAATTTATTTGCAAATTATGGTAGAAAATAAGTATTTGGTCACCTACAAACAAGCAAGATTTCTGGCTCTCACAGACCTGTAACTTCTTCTTTAAGAGGCTCCTCTGTCCTCAACTCGTTACCTGTATTAATGGCACCTGTTTGAACTTGTTATCAGTATAAAAGACACCTGTCCACAACCTCAAACAGTCACACTCCAAACTCCACTATGGCCAAGACCAAAGAGCTGTCAAAGGACACCAGAAACAAATTTGTAGACCTGCACCAGGCTGGGAAGACTGAATCTGCAATAGGTAAGCAGCTTGGTTTGAAGAAATCAACTGTGGGAGCAATTATTAGGAAATGGAAGACATACAAGACCACTGATAATCTCCCTCGATCGGGGGCTCCACGCAAGATCTCACCCCGTGGGGTCAAAATGATCACAAGAACGGTGAGCAAAAATCCCAGAACCACACGGGGGGACCTAGTGAATGACCTGCAGAGAGCTGGGACCAAAGTAACAGAGCCTACCATCAGTAACACACTACGCCGCCAGGGACTCAAATCCTGCAGTGCCAGACCCCAGTCCCCCTGCTTAAGCCAGTACATGTCCAGGCTCGTCTGAAGTTTGCTAGAGTGCATTTGAATGATCCAGAAGAGGATTGGGAGAATGTCATATGGTCAGATGAAACCAAAATAGAACTTTTTGGTAAAAACTCAACTCATCGTGTTTGGAGGACAAAGAATGCTGAGTTGCATCCAAAGAACACCATACCTACTGTGAAGCATGGGGGTGGAAACATCATGCTTTGGGGCAGTTTTTCTGCAAAGGGACCAGGTCGACTGATCCATGTAAAGGAAAGAATGAATGGGGCCATGTATCGTGAGATTTTGAGTGAAAATCTCCTTCCATCAGCAAGGGCATTGAAGATGAAACGTGGCTGGGTCTTTCAGCATGACAATGATCCCAAACACACCGCCCGGGCAACGAAGGAGTGGCTTCGTAAGAAGCATTTCAAGGACCTGGAGTGGCCTAGCCAGTCTCCAGATCTCAACCCCATAGAAAATCTTTGGAGGGAGTTGAAAGTCCGTGTTGCCCAGCGACAGCCCCAAAACATCACTGCTCTAGAGGAGATCTGCATGGAGGAATGGGCCAAAATACCAGCAACAGTGTGTAAAGACCTTGTGAAGACTTACAGAAAACGTTTGACCTGTGTCATTGCCAAGAAAGGGTATGTAACAAAGTATTGAGAAACTTTTGTTATTGACCAAATACTTATTTTCCACCATAATTTGCAAATAAATTCATTAAAAATTCTACAATGTGATTTTCTGGATTTTTTTTCTCATTTTGTCTGTCATAGTTGACGTGTACCAATGATGAAAATTACAGGCCTCTCTCATCTTTTTAAGTGGGAGAACTTGCACAATGGGTGCTGACTAAATACTTTTTTTCCCCACTGTATTCAATGATGTCTGTCTACTGTCTGTGTTCCACTTCAATTGAGCTTGGATGCATGATGAACTTTGGGAAAAATACAATATCATAGCAAAGCAGATACATTTTGTTTTTAAACATTGTCTTTCTACAATGAACTAGTATATGAACTGCCAATGAACTATGTTCATAAAACATTTATAAAACAACAACATATGAAGACAATTACAAACATACACATCCTCACCATGGAAACATAGGCCTCACCATGGAAACATAGGACTCACCATGGAAACATAGGCCTCACCATGGAAACATAGGCCTCACCATGGAAACATAGGCCTCACCATGGAAACATATGCTGTGTCCCAGATGGCCCCCTAATCTCACTAAATAGGACATTGGTGCCATTTGCAAAACCGTTTTTCCATATGATCTTAAATAGTGTGATAACAAGATAATATCGCTGTGTCTCACTGGATGTTGAACTCAGTGTCTCGTCACATCTAGTAGTCTCATCATATCTAGTAGTCTCATCACATCTAGTAGTCTCATTATTCTAATAGTCTCATCACATCTAGTAGTCTCAACACATCTAGTAGTCTCATCACATCTAGTAGTCTCATCACATCTAGTAGTCTCGTCACATCTAGTAGTCTCATCACATCTAGTAGTCTCATCATATCTAGTAGTCTCATTATTCTAGTAGTCTCATCACATCTAGTAGTCTCATTATTCTAGTAGTCTCATTATTCTAGTAGTCTCATCACATCTAGTAGTCTCATCACACCTTGTAGTCTCGTCACATCTAGTAGTCTCACAACATCTAGTAGTCTCGTCACATCTAGTAGACTCGTCACATCTAGTAGTTTCATCACATCTTGTAGTCTCATTATTCTAGTGGTCTCGTCACATCTAGTAGTCTTTCAAACCTAGTAGAGTCATTATTCTAGTAGTCTCGTCACATCTAGTAGTCTCGTCACATCTAGTAGTCTCATCACACCTGGTAGTCTCATTACATCTAGTAGTATCATCAAACCTAGTAGTCTCGTCACATCTAGTAGTCTAATCACACATGGTAGTCTCATTACATCTAGTAGTATCATCAAACCTAGCAGTCTCATCACATCTAGTAGTCTCATTATTCTAGTAGTCTCATCACATCTCGTAGTCTTGTCACATCTAGTAGTCTCATTGTGTCTAGTAGTCTCATTATTCTAGTAGTCTCATCACATCTAGTAGTCTCATCACATCTGGTAGTCTCATCACATCTAGTAGTCTCGTCACATCTAGTAGTCTCATCACATCTAGTAGTCTCATCACATCCAGTAGTCTCATCACATCTGGTAGTCTCATCACATCTAGTAGTCTCGTCACATCTAGTAGTCTCGTCACATCTAGTAGTATTATCACATCTAGTAGTCTCGTCACATCTAGTAGTCTCGTCACATCTAGTAGTCTCATCAATTCTAGTAGTCTCGTCACATCTAGTAGTCTCATCACATCCAGTAGTCTCATCACATCTGGTAGTCTCATCACATCCAGTAGTCTCGACACATCTAGTAGTCTCGTCACATCTAGTAGTCTCGTCACATCTAGTAGTATAATCACATCTAGTAGTCTCGTTACATCTAGTAGTCTTTCAAACCTAGTAGAGTCATTATTCTAGTAGTCTCGTCACATCTACTAGTCTAATTATTCTAGTAGTCTCATCACATCTAGTAGTCTCATTATTCTAGTAGACTCTCGTCACATCTAGTAGTCTCGTCACATCTAGTAGTCTCATCACACCTGGTAGTCTCATTACATCTAGTAGTATCATCAAACCTAGTAGTCTTGTCACATCTAGTAGTCTCATTACATCTAGTAGTCTCATTATTCTAGTAGTGTCATCATATCTAGTAGTCTCATTATTCCAGTAGTTTCGTCACATCTAGTAGGCTCGTCACATCTAGTAGTCTCATTATGTCTAGTAGTCTCATTATTCTAGTAGTCTCGGCACATCTAGTAGTCTAATTATTCTAGTAGTCTCATCCATTCTAGTAGTCTCGTCACATCTAGTAATCTCATCACATCTAGTAGTCTCATCACATCTAGTAGTCTCGTCACATCTAGTAGTCTCATCACATCTAGTAATCTCATCACATCTAGTAGTCTCGTCACATCTAGGAGTCTCATCACATCTAGCAGTCTCATTGTGTCTAGTAGTCTCATTATTCTAGTAGTCTCGGCACATCTAGTAGTCTAATTATTGTAGTAGTCTCATCAATTCTAGTAGTCTCGTCACATCTAGTAGTCTCGTCACATCTAGTAGTCTCATCACATCTAGTAGTCTCGTCACATCTAGTAGTCTCATCACATCTAGTAATCTCATCACATCTAGTAGTCTCGTCACATCTAGTAGTCTCGTCACATCTAGTAGTCTCATCACATCTAGTAATCTCATCACATCTAGTAGTCTCGTCACATCTAGTAGTCTCGTCACATCTAGTAGTCTCATCACATCTAGTAGTCTCATTGTGTCTAGTAGTCTCATTATTCTAGTAATCTCGGCACATCTAGTAGTCTAATTATTCTAGTAGTCTCATCAATTCTAGTAGTCTCGTCACATCTAGTAGTCTCATCACATCCAGTAGTCTCGTCACATCTAGTAGTCTCATCACATTTTGTAGTCTCGTCACATCTAGTAGTCTCATCACATCTAGTAGTCTCATCTCATCTAGTAGTCTCATCACATCTAGTAGTCTCATCACATCTAGTAGTCTCATCACATCTAGTAGTCTAATTATTCTAGTAGTCTCATCACATCTAGCAGTCTCATCACATCTATTAGTCATATCACATCTAGTAGTGTCATTATTCTAGTAGTCTCATCACATCTAGTAGTCTCGTCACATCTAGTAGTCTCATCACATTTAGTAGTCTCATTACATCTAGTAGTCTCATTATTCTAGTAGTCTCATCACATCTAGCAGTCTCATCACATCTAGTAGTCTCATTTTTCTAGTAGTCTCATCACATCTAATAGTCTCATCACATCTAGTAGTCTCATCACATATAGTAGTCTCGTCACATCTAGTAGTCTCATCAAATCTAGTAGTCTCGTCACTTCTAGTAGTCTCATCACATTTAGTAGTCTCATCACATCTAGTAGTCTCATCACATCTAGTAGTCTCATCACATCTAGTAGTCTCATTATTCTAGTAGTCTCATCACATCTAGTAGTCTCATCACATCTAGTAGTCTCATCACATCTAGTAGTCTCATCACATCTAATAGTCTCGTCACATCTAGTAGTCTCATCACATCTAGTAGTCTCATCACATCTAGTAGTCTCATCACATTTAGTAGTCTCATTATTCTAGTAGTCTTGTCACATCTAGTAGTCTCATCATATCTACTAGTCTCATTATTCTAGTAGTCTCATCACATCTAGCAGTCTCATCACATCTAGTAGTCTCATTACACCTAGTAGTCTCATCACATCTAGTAGTCTCATCAAACCTAGTAGTCTCATCACATCTAGTAGTCTCATTACATCTAGTAGTCTCATTATTCTAGTAGTCTCATCACATCTAGTAGTCTCATTATTCTAGTAGTCTCGTCACATCTAGTAGTCTCATTACATCTAGTAGTCTCATCACATATAGTAGTCTCATCAAACCTAGTAGTCTCATCACATCTAGTAGTCTCATTACATCTAGTAGTCTCATTATTCTAGTAGTCTCATCACATATAGTAGTCTTATTATTCTAGTAGTCTCGTCACATCTAGTAGTCTCATCACATCTAGGAGTGTCATTACATCTAGTAGTCTCATCACATCTAGTAGTCACATTATTCTAGTAGTCTCATTATTCTAGTAGTCCCATCACATCTAGTAGTCTCATCACATCTAGTAGTCTCATCACAACTAGTAGTCTCGGCACATCTAGTAGTCTAATTATTCTAGTAGTCTCATCGATTCTAGTAGTCTCGTCACATCTAGTAGTCTCATCACATCTAGCAGTCTCATCACATCTAGCAGTCTCATCACATCTAGTAGTCTCATCACATCTAGTAGTCTCATCACATCTAGTAGTCTCATCACATCTAGTAGTCTCATCACATCTAGTAGTCTCATCACCACATCTGGTCGGTGCTGGGGAGGGTCTCCTATAGTTCCATTCCCTATCCATGCCCTTATGATGGCAGCTGCCGGGTGTCAGGGTGTCCTGCTCCTGCTCCTGCTCCAGGTGGAACTCTACCTGGCAACCATCCACCCGGCGCCCTCGGGATACGAGAGCGTGTCCGCCCTCATCTCCTGTCTGTCCGGCAAGGCGCTGGAGTGGGCCAACGCCGAGTGGGGGGGAATAGACGTGGCTACAGTCAACTATGCAGAGTTCACCCGCCGCTTCAGGGCAGTATTCGATCATCCACCAGAGGGTAAGGCGGCGGGTGAACGTCTATTCCACCTTCGACAGGGGAGGAGGAGCGAGCAGGAGTTCGCACTGGACTTCCGGACACTGGCTGCCAACGCGGGATGGAATGAGAGGGCCCTCATCGACCACTACAGATGTAGCCTGAGGGAGGACGTGCGTCGGGAATTGGCCTGCAGGGACACCAACCTAAATTTCGATCAACTGGTGGACATGTCGATTCGCCTGGACAACCTGTTGGTTACCCGCGGACGTCCGGACTCGGGGCCGTCCATTCCATCCCCCAGCACTTCCGAGCCGACCCAGATGGAGCTCGCGGGTGCTGGTACTAGGAGAGAGACCAGGAGAGAGGCCGTCCCCTGCACCAACTGTGGCCGCAGAGGACACACTGCTGGTCGGTGCTGGGGAGGGTCTCCTCGGAATCGAGGCAGTAGGCCGCTCACTGATGAGTCATTCCAGGTGAGTAGGCACCCAACTCACCCAGAGCTCCTTGTTGCGCATATGTGTATTAAAGTTGTGTTTCCCGAGGTTTCTCCTCATTCCCAGCATAAGGCGCTAGTCGATTCAGGCGCAGCTGGGAATTTTATCGATCGCCATTTCACCCATAAGTTAGGGATTCCTATAGTTCCAGTGGATGTGCCCTTCCCTATCCATGCCCTAGATAGTCGCTCTTTGGGGTCTGGGTTGATCAGGGAGGTCACGGCGCCGCTCAGGATGAAAACGCAGGAGGGCCATGAGGAGATAATTCGATTGTATTTGATTGACTCTCCTGCGTATCCCGTGGTGTTGGGGCTTCCCTGGTTGACGTCTCATGACCCCAACATTTCATGGCAACAGAGGGCTCTCAAGGGATGGTCTGATCAGTGTGTCGGGAGGTGTGTGGGTGTTTCCGTAGGGGCCACGACGGTGGAGAGTCCGAACCAAGTTCCCACCATTCCCACATTCCACCTGAATATGCCGATTTGGCTCTCGCCTTCTGTAAAAAGAAGGCGACTCAATTACCACCCCGTCGACAGGGGGATTGTGCAATAGACCTCCAAGTAGGCGCTGCGCTTCCACGTAGCCATGTGTATCCTCTGTCTCAGGCGGAGACGGCGGCTATGTAAACATATGTTACCGAATCGCTGAGACAGGGATACATGCGGCCGTCCACTTCCCTTGCGTCCTCGAGTTTCTTTTTTGTGAAGAAGAAAGATGGGGGTTTACGCCCGTGTATTGACTACCGTGGTCTCAATCAGATCACCATCAAATATAGCTATCCTCTCCCTCTGATTGCTAGTATGACGGAGTCATTACATGGGGCGCGATTCTTCACAAAATTGGATCTCAGGAGCATGTACAACCTGGTGCGCATTAGGGAGGGAGATGAGTGGAAGACAGAATTCAGTACCACCTCGGGTCACTATGAGTACCTCGTCATGCCATACGGGTTAATGAATGCTCCTTCAGTCTTCCAATCGTTTGTGGATGAGATTTTCCGGGACTTGCATGGACAGGGTGTAGTGGTGTATATTGATGACATTCTAATATACTCCGCTACCCGCGCAGAGCATGTGTTCCTGGTTCGTCGGGTGCTTGGTAGACTGTTGGAGCATGACCTGTATGCAAAGGCGGAGAAATGTCTGTTCTTCCAGGAGTCCATCTCCTTCCTGGGACACCGGTTGTCCGCGTCAGGGGTGGAGATGGAGATTGACCGCATTTCAGCCTTGCGCAATTGGCAGACTCCCTCCACGGTGAAGGAGGTGCAGCGGTTCTTGGGTTTTGCCAATTACTACCGGAGGTTTATCCGGGGCTTTGGGCAGGTAGCAGCTCCCATTACCTCCCTGCTAAAGGGGGTTCCGGTGCGTCTGCAGTGGTCGGCTGAGGCGGACAGGGCTTTTAGGCATCTGAAGGACCAGTTTACCTCGGCTACGGTGCTGGCACATCCGGATCCCTCTTTGGCGTTCCAAGTTGAGGTGGATGCGTCCGAGGCTGGGATCGGTGCTGTACTGTCTCAGCACTCGGGTACGCCACCTAAACTCCGCCCCTGTGCTTTCTTTTCTAAGAAGCTCAGTCCGGCGGAGCGCAATTATGATGTGGGGGACAGGGAGCTGTTAGCTGTGGTGCAAGCCCTGTAGGTGTGGAGGCATTGGCTTGAGGGGGCTAAACACCCTTTTCTCATTTTGACTGACCATCGTAACCTGGAGTACATCCGGGCGGCGAGGAGGCTGAACCCTCGCCAGGCTAGGTGGGCTATGTTTTTCACCCGATTTGTATTTACGCTCACCTATAGACCAGGGTCACAGAACGCTAAGGCAGACGCCCTGTCCCGACTATCTGACACAGAGGAGAGGTCCATTGAGCCTACTCCCATACTTCCCGAGTCTTGTCTGGTGGCACCGGTGGTATGGGAGGTTGATGTGGACATCGAGCGGGCGTTACGTACCGATCCTACTCCCCCACAGTGTCCAGAGGGTCGGAAGTACGTGCCGCTCGAGGTTCGTGATCGATTAATATATTGGGCTCACATGTCACCTTCCTGGTATTGGACGGACAGTGCACTGCCTTAGTGGAAAGTACTGGTGGCCCACTTTGGCTAAGGACGTGAGGGTTTATGTTTCCTCCTGCTCGGTGTGCGCTCAGTGTAAGGCGCCTAGACACCTACCCAGAGGGAAATTACAACCTCTACGTGTTCCACAACGACCGTGGTCTCACCTCTCGGTGGATTTCGTCACGGACCTTCCCCCCTCCCAGGGGAATAAGACGATCTTGGTCGTTGTGGATTTCAAAGGCCTGCCGTCTCATTCCTATGCCAGGTCTCCCTACAGCCCTACAAACTGCTGACGCCCTGTTTACACACGTCTTCCGGCACTACGGGGTACCTGAGGATATAGTGTCTGATCGGGGTCCCCAGTTAACCTCTAGAGTCTGGAGGGCGTTTATGGAACGTCTGGGGGTCTCGATTAGCCTTACCTCAGGGTTTCACCCTGAGAGTAATGAGCAGGTGGAGAGATTGAACCAGGATGTGGGTAGGTTTCTGAGGTCCTATTGCCAGGACCGGCAGGGGGAGCAATATATCCCCTGGTCAGAGATAGCCCAAAACTCACTTCGCCACTCCTCAACTAACCTTACGCCTTTTCAGTGTGTGCTAGGTTATCAGCCGGTCCTGGCACCTTGGCATCAGAGCCAGATCGAAGCCCCTGCGGTGGACGAGTGGTTTTGGCGCTCAGAGGAAACCTGGAACGCTGCACATGTCCATCTACAGCGAGCGATCAGGTGGCAAAAGGCGAGCACCGATCGCCACCGCAGTGAGGCTCCGGTGTATGCACCGGGAGATCGGGTCTGGCTCTCGACCCGAAACCTGCCCCTTTGCCTGCCCTGCCGGAAGCTGGGTCGGCGGTTTGTGGGGCCATTTAAAGTCCTGAGGAGATTGAACAAGGTATGTTATAGGTTACAACTGCCCATTAATTACCGCATTAACCCCTCGTTCCATGTGTCTCTCCTCAGGCCGGTAGTAGCTGGTCCACTCCAGGAGAGTGAGGTACGAGAGGCTCCTCCGCCCCCGCTGGACATCGAGGGGGCTCTGGCGTACTCAGTCCGTTCCATCTTGGATTCGAGGCGTCGGATGGGGGGCCTGCAGTATCTCGTGGAGTGGGAGGGGTACGGTCCGGAGGAACGGTGCTGGGTCCCTAAGAGGGACATCCTAGATCCCTCCATGTTGAGGGATTTCCACCGGAGTCATCCGACTCGCCCTGCTCCGCATCCTCCTGGCCGTCCCCGAGGCCGGGATCGGCGCACGGCTGGTCAAGGGGGGGGGTACTGTCACGGATTCAGCCGAGGCTGCTCCTCCTCCTTGCTCGGGCAGGCTTCGGCGTTCGTCGTCCCCGGAGTACTAGCTGCTGCCGATCGATGTTTCGGTGTTTGTCTTGTTTGGTCTTTATTGTTTACACCTGTTTCCCATTATGTTTTATTGTGTTCCCTTTATAACCCTCTGTTTCTCATTGTGTATTGTGCGTAATTGTTTTGGTCTTTGCGGCAGTTGCCCATGTGTCTTATTATTTCCTCACTGTTTGAGGTTGCCTGTGTACTTTGTTTTGTTGCACTGCATCCAGTAAAGTTTCTGTCAGTAGCTCGGTGTCCTGCTCTTGACTTCGCCTACCGCATACACGTCGCTGTGACAGACACTAAATGGTCTCTCTCTCTCTAACTCTCTCTCTCTCTCTAATAGTCATGCATAATGTGGGATGGATACCGTTCTGAAGACAGTAAGGGAAGATTTAGTTAATATCATTTAGTTAATATCACCAGTGCAAACTTGGCACCCATTTCTACTCGCAAAAGGACAACATGTATACAAAAGTCTTTAGACTTACTGAAAAATACACAATAATGCAATTCAGTATTAAGTTAAGTCTTAACCTAACTAAACTAATTGGACGTAACAAACTTAAAGGATTAATCCTAGTTAAGTTGATTTAGACATCCAAGAGGAGATGAGAGGAGAGGAGAGGAGAGGAGGAGAGAGGAAGAAAGCAGAAGTGAAAAGATACTATTCACATTATTGTCAATGTGGAGGTGCTGCCGACAATAATGTTGTAAGGTAGAACACTATGAACATAGGAATAGTCCAACTCTGTACAAACAGCCTTTGACCCCCCCTACCCATATAGAGCAAATATACACTGAGTCAACAAAACATTAAGAACACCTTCCTAATATTTGTCCTCAGAACAGCCTCAGTTAGTCAGGGCATAATGCTTCCCACAGTCGTGTCAAGTTGGCTGGATGTCCTTTGGGTGGTGGACCATTCTTGATACATATGGGAAACTGTTGAGTGTGAAAAGCCCAGTAGCGTTGCAGTTCTTGACACAAACCGGTGCACCTGGCACCTACTACCATACCCCGTTCAAAGGCACTTAAATCTTTTGTCTTGCCCATTCACCCTCTGAATGGCACGCATACACAATCCATGTCTCAATTGTGTCAAGGCTTAAAAATCTTTCTTTAACCTGTCTCCTCCCATTCATCTACACTGATTGAAGAGGATTTAACAGGTGACATCAATAAGGGATCATAGCTTTCACCTGGATTCACCTGGTCAGGGGAAAGAGCAGGTGTTCTTAATGTTTTGTACTCTCAGTGTCCATTATAGGGAGCAATTGCAAGGGTAAGGAAGATCTGTTTAATATAAAGCAGCTTAGGTCATTACATCACGACTGTAACTCTGGAACATGCCACCAGACATCATTTAAGATTCAATAAGATTACATTATCAATATGCCCTCCCTTCCAATTGGGTTTGGCTCACTCCACTCTCAAAGCTCTTACTGAGCCCTTTCAAGTCCCTTTAATCTGATTATAAAATCATATGAATCATCATAACAGCTGACTGGGATTCTGATCTCATGAAGAGTAAATGTTAAGAGAATACTGGAGTCAATGTCTGCATCCCAAATAGCACCTTATTCCCAACATAGTGCGCTACTTTTGACCAGAGCCCTGTGGGCTAGGTGCTATTTGGGATACAGCCTATAAGATGGAGTGATTTATCTTCTCTGATAAGAGATCACTGTATTCCTTTTGATCTGGCTATAAACATGGTGATGAAGTATAATCACTCTAATGTCAATTGTCTCCAAGGTTCTCCTATTTGGCCAAATATAAATAATGAGGGGAAGTATGGGTTTTGTTTGAATGCTTGTTGTTGCCTTCTATTGCCTCTTGAAGGGTTGCCTTGGTAGCGTTCCCCTGGTCACACCACTTGACACGGTTTGATGAATCACCGTGGAAACCAGGTTGGGAACAGGAGTGACTAACGATCTGTGTATGGCTGTGAGTTAATCAATCAACAAAATACTTTTAACCTTGCCAATACCTGAACGGCACACACAAACTCACACCACACACGTACATACACACACAAAGGAACGTAAGAATGTGCACATGCACACAGGAATGAACACACACACACACACACAATGTCACTAATTGCTGCTGCTGAGTCCAAAGGACAAAGGAGTTCTAAAGGAGTCCATTCAGACAATCAACAGGGACGACATCAGTGTTTAATCACACCTACTGCAGCTATTCACAATACTCCATTAGCTGTATGCACAGTTCAAGGCTCTGATGGACCAATGACATGAGCAGAAGAACCACTGAGAGGACGGAACAGAAACGTCAGGAGAGAGTTCTGGGACCAAACAGAACGGTTTGAATGTGTTCACATTCCAGAAGTCGTCGGGGAGGAAGCAATCCTCAGAGCATGGGCTGAGCTAAGAAACTTTAGTGGGGGTGGCATTGGCCAGAGCGGCGTGGATTGGTAGCCAGGCAACCCCACAATCACTGAGACATTCTGAGGCTGAGTCCTTCACTGAGACATTCTGAGGCTGATCCTCCACTGAGACATTCTGAGGCTGAGTCCTTCACTGAGACATTCTGAGGCTGATCCTTCACTGAGACATTCTGAGGCTGAGTTCTCACTGAGACATTCTGAGGCTGATTATCCACCCACTTGTAGCATTCTGACTGAGTCCTTCACGTGAGACATTATGAGTGATCTTCACTGAGGACATCTGAGGCTGAGTCTGTCCTGAGACATTCTGAGGTGGTTATGAGTCTGTTTGTTCTGTTTCTGACTTCTCTGCCATCTCCTAGGGATGTGGTAAAACCCTAGTAATATGATCCTTATTATCACACCATCTTTCCTCTCTTTTCATATTATCAGTCCATCATTCCTCTCTTTGTCAATGTTCTTTTCATTCTGAAGTGTATCTAAACCACAGAGGTGTTATTAGACTGAAAGTTGTCTGTCTGTCTGTCTGTCTGTTTATGTGTCTGTTTCTGTGTCTGTTTATGAGTCTGTCTGTCTGTCTGCCTGCCTGCTGCTGTCCTGCTCTGCTGCTGCCTGCTGCCTGCCTGCCTGTCTGTCTGTCTGTCTGTCTGCCTGTCTGTCTGTCTCTTGGTCTGTCTGGGACGTAGGACTGTGTATTACTACATACATACACACTCTTTCAGACTAGCAGTCACAAAACACATATCAATGTTTCTTCACTCTCTGAGTATCTCCACCTGAAGAAACTCAAGTAGGTAAGAAGGTGAGGATAGAACTGTCTGATTATCTCTGTCTGAAGAAATGTAACTAGGTGAGGATAGAACTGTCTGATTATCTCTGTCTATATATCTGTCTATATAATATATATATTTATATATATATATATATATATTTGTTGTATTTTACCCCCTTTTTCGATCTTGTCTCATCGCTGCAACTCCCCAACGGATATGGGAAGTGAAGGTCGAGTCATGCGTACCCGCCAAACCGCGCTTCTTAACACCCGCCCGCTTAACCTGGAAGCCAGCCGCACCAATGATTCAGAGGAAACACTGTTCAACTGACGACCGAAGTCAGCCTGCAGGCGCCCGGCCCGCCACAAGGAGTGGCTAGAGCACGATGAGCCAAGTAAAGCCCCCCCGGCCAAACGCTCCCCTAACCCAGACTACGCTGGGCAAATTGTGCGCTGCCCTATGGGATTCTCGATCACAGCCAGTTGTGATACAGCCTGGGATCAAACCCAGGTCTGTAGTGACGCCTCTAGCACTGCGATGCAGTCAGGAGGCCCCCCAATTTCAATATTTAATCAAATATATATACATATATTTTTATACCTACCGGGGTCCTAAAGTTAAAAACCAAATAGCTAAATGATCCATGGTATGACCATCTAAAACAATTCCATATGCTAGCTTAGCAGAATCATTTCTGTGATGTATATAAAGTGTAATATTGGGATGCAAACTCAAAATTGACCTTAATACAAAACCTAGGAGGCTCATGGTTCTCACCCCATTCCATAGACTTACAGAGTAAATATGACAACCTCCGGAGGATGTCCTCCAACTTATCAGAGCTCTTGCAACATGAACTGACATGTTGTCCACCCAATCAAAGGATCAGAGAATTAGTACTGAAAGCATAAGCTACAGCTAGCTAGCACTGCAGTGCATAACATGAAGGAGAAGCAAGAGAGAGAGAGAGAGAGAGCGCTAGCTATATTTCATTGTACTTCTTTCCACTTTCACTTTGCTAGCGAATGCAGCTAGCTAGTTTAGCCTACTCAAACACCCGGCTCAAACAGCGGGATGCTATGTTAGCTAGCTGGCTATGGCTATCTAACACTGGAACTCTTCCAAGTCAAGGTAAGCTTTTGGTTTTATTAATTTATTACCACTGGGGCCCGCCGGTAAAACTGCTAAACTGCTTGCTGACTGTACTGCATGAATTTAGTGGGATTACTGACGCATTAGTTCTAGTAGCTACAGTTGAAGTCAGAAGTTTACATACACCTTAGCCAAATACATTTAAACACAGTTTTTCACAATTCCTGACATTTGATACTAGTAAAAAGGATGCCCACTTTATTTTAAGAATGTGACATGTCAGAATAATAGTAGAGAGAAGTGGGATTATTTATTTCATCACATTCCCAGCGGGTCAGGAGTTTACATACACTCAATTAGTATTTGGTAGCATTGCCTTTAAATGGTTTAACTTGGCTCAAACGTTTCGGGTAGCCTTCCATAAGCTTCCCACAATAATTTGGGTGAATTTTGGCCCATTCCTCCTGACAGAGCTTGGATAACTGAGTCAGGTTTGTAGGCCTCCTTGCTCGCACACACTTTTTCAGTTCTGCCCACTAATTTTCTATAGGATTGAGGTCAGGGCGTTGTGATGGCCACTCCAATACCTTGACTTTGTTGTCTTTAAGCCATTTTGCCACAACTTTGGAAGTATGCTTGCTGTCATTGTCCATTTGGAAGACCCATTTGCGACCAAGCTTTAACTTTCTGACTGATGTCTTGAGATATTGCTTCAATATATCCACATCTTTTTCCTTCCTCATGATGCCATCTATTTTGTGAAGTGCACCAGTCCCTCCTGCAGCAAAGCATCCCCACAGCATGATGCTGCCACCCCCGTGATTCACGGTTGGGATGGTGTTCTTCGGCTTGCAAGCATTCCCCTTTTTCCTCCAAACATAACGATGGTCATTATGGCCAAACAGTTCTATTTTTGTTTCATCAGACCAGAGGACATTTTCTCCAAAAAGTATGTTCTTTGTCCCCATGTGCAGTTGTCAACCGTAGTCTGGCTTTTTTTAGGGCGGTTTTGGAGCACTGGCTTCTTCCTTGCTGAGCGGCCTTTCAGGTAATGTCGATATAGGACTCGTTTTACTGTGGATATATACTTTTGTACCTGTTTCCTCCAGCATCTTCACAATCTTCACAAGGTCCTTTGTAATAATATAAATAATAGTATGCCATTTAGCAGACGCTTTTATCCAAAGCGACTTACAGTCATGCGTGCATACATGTTTTTTTTTTTTTTATTTTTTTGTGTATGGGTGGTCCCGGGGATCGAACCCACTACCTTGGCGTTACAAGCGCCGTGCTCTACCAGCTGAGCTACAGAGGACCGTTGTATTATTGGGACTTTGCTGGAAGTCCCAAAGGGGGGATTATATAGAGATATTTTATGTATTAGGCAAATGTAGGGAGATGCCAAAGGTAAAATATAACAAACATGTTTGATATTTTATAATCCAGATGCATGCTTAAATAAGGAATATAGCCAATGCAGTATGCAACTGTGCTTTAATGAATGTATGTATATTCTTTTTTGAAGAAAGTGCCTGAGCCACGCCACCAATAGAAATGAGAGGCTTCATATAGAAAAGTGTTCATGACCTTTTGGAGTGGACCATGTGTGACAGCTGGACGTTGAAAGAGAAGGGTGGCGCAGAACTAAAATAAGTTACGAATTTGCCATAAGGGGAGTAACTGTATATGCTATGTAAGCATGTCTGTGCATTTGTGTGTGTATAAAAGGGATCTCTAAGCCAGAGAGAGACAGCTGCTCCATGGAACTGCTCGGCTTTGTTATTAGATATTAAAGTCTAATTTTTGGATTCACAGGCTCCAGTTTCTTGAGAGATATTTTTGAGTTGACTACTTTTGAGTCAAATATTTCTACCACATTTCCTCCAGCATCTTCACAGGGTCCTTTGCTGTTGTTCTGGGATTGATTTGCACTTTTCGCAACAAAATACGTTCATCTCTAGGAGACAGAACGCGACTCCTTCCTGAGCGGTATGACGGCTGCGTGGTCCCATGGTGTTTATACTTGCGTACTATTGTTTGTACAGATGAACGTGGTACCTTCAGGCGTTTGGAAATTGCTCTCAAGGATGAACCAGACTTATGGAGGTCTACACATTTTATTTTTAGGTCTTGGCTGATTATTATTTTTTTCCCATGATGTCAAGCAAAGAGGCACTGAGTTTGAAGGTAGGCCTTGAAATACATCCACAGGTACACCTCCAATTGACTCAAATTATGTCAATTAGCCTATCAGAAGCTTATAAAGCCATGACATCATTTTCTGGAATTGTCCAAGTTGTTTAAAGGCACAGTCAACTTAGCGTATGTAAACTTCTGACCCACTGAAATTGTGATACAGCGAATTATAAGTGAAATAATCTGTCTGTAAACAATTGTTGGAAAAGATTACTTGTCTCATGCACAAAGTAGATGTCCTAACCGACTTGCCAAAAATATAGTTTGTTAACAATACATTTGTGGAGTGGTTGAAAAACGAGTATTAATGACTCCAATCTAAGAGTATGTAAACTTGCGACTTCAACTGTATGTTGACTATGACGTTAGCTAATATGGCCGTGACAATGATGTAGGCTGTGTGTAGCGGTTAGCGGTTCTGATATGAACATTTGGCTTGGAAAGGTTATTTTACCTTGTCACAGACAGCTGATGCGTTGTGCACTGAAGTCCACAAGCGAAGGGAAAAGTTGAGAGGAGGAGAGTGCATAGATGCCAGAAGGAATTATAGCTAAAATGATCAAAGTGATCATGCCGTTTGCATGTGGCTGCTACGAAAATGAACTGTGTTTGCATGTGATCAGGGGCGTATTCATTCAGCCAATTCTGTTGCAAAACATTTATTAAACGGAAGCAAACAGAACAAGTTCACAACTTTTGGACTAATGAATACACCCTAGATCAGCTAGATGCAGGCAAGATTGTGCAAAGCGGTAATGAATGTGTCACCTTGTCTGTCACCTTGATTACTCTAATTTCTCTCGACCTGTGCACCTACATTGTAAACTTTCATTCATAGGTGAGGTTGTAGCAACCTCAAGATGGGTATAGGGAAAAGTATCATGTATTAGCCTAAACCTATCGATGTTACATTGAGCTGGGGAATGGAATATGAATGACAGTCATCCAATATGCTGTAATATAAATAAGGCCATGCTCATCAAAAAAAAAAAAATCGTCCTCCCTCATCTTATACGGCACCAACCGCCACTGTAATTCAATGCATTACACACAAACACGTTTATTTTATGTATCCTTGTGGGGACCAAACAATTGATTCCCATTCAAAATCCTATTTTCCCTAACTCCTTACCATAAACTTTAAACTAACCCTAACCTTCACCTCAAACCCCTTATTCTAACTCCTAACCCTAATACTGACCATATTTCTGAAGCTTAAAATAGCAATTTTCCTTGTTATGACTGAAATGTCCCCACTTGTCTGAACTGTCATTGTTTTCTGATCCTTCTGTTCAAAACAAAAAACTCTCCACCTTGGCTTATTTAGCATGCTAAACACGGTCATAGCTTATATAGCCTTCTAAACACGGTCATAGCTTATGTAACCTTCTAAACACGTTCATAGCTTATATAAGATGCTAAACACTGCAGTCGCTGTTGTTATCAGAGTTCAACAGAGTCTAATGCTACAAACGATGAACAGGCAACAGAGCAGTAGACAAGGTTTATGTACCAAATGGCACCCCAATCACTACATAGTGCACTAGTTTAGACCAGGGCCCATAGGGGGCCCATAGGGTTCTGGTTAAAATGATTGCCCTATATAGGGAATAGGGTGCTGTTCGGGATGAAGCCTATGATCAGTGGTGGAATGGGGAACAAATTAATAAAATAAATATAAATATCCACCACAACATTCACCTCCCCCGCCGTTTATATAAAAATGTTCTGTTTCTTTGTACTACATAATGAAGATGGGGATGGTAAAATAACAAACACATTGGTCCTCTGGTTGATGAGGCTGGGTTCCTCTGGTTGATGAGGCTGGGTTCCTCTGGTTGATGAGGCTGGGTTCCTCTGGTTGATGAGGCTGGGTTCCTCTGGTTGATGAGGCTGGGTTCCTCTGTTTGATGAGGCTGGGTTCCTCTGGTTGATGAGGCTGGGTTCCTTGGTTGATGAGGCTGGGTTCCTCTGGTTGATGAGGCTGGGTTCCTCTGGTTGATGAGGCTGGGTTCCTCTGGTTGATGAGGCTGGGTTCCTCTGGTTGATGAGGCTGGGTTCCTCTGGTTGATGAGGCTGGGTTCCTCTGGTTGATGAGGCTGGGTTCCTCTGGTTGATGAGGCTGGGTTCCTCTGGTTGAAGAGGCTGGGTTCCTCTGGTTGATGAGGCTGGGTTCCTGTGGTTGATGAGGCTGGGTTCCTCTGGTTGATGAGGCTGGGTTCCTCTGGTTGATGAGGGTGGGTTCCTCTGGTTGATGAGGCTGGGTTCCTGGTTGAGAGGCTGGTTTCATCTGGTTGATGAGGCTGGGTTCCTCTGGTTGATGAGGCTGGGGTTCCTCTGGTTGATGAGGCTGGGTTCCTATGGTTGATGAGGCTGGGTTCCTCTGGTTGATGAGGCTGGGTTCCTCTGGTTGATGAGGCTGGGTTCCTCTGGTTGATGAGGCTGGTTCCTCTGGTTGATGAGGCTGGGTTCCTTGGTTGATGAGGCTGGGTTCCTCTGGTGATGAGGCTGGGTTCCTCTGGTTTATGAGGCTGGGTCCTCTGGTTGATGAGGCTGGGTTCCTCTGGTTTATGAGGCTGGGTTCCTCTGGTTGATGAGGCTGGGTTCCTCTGGTTGATGAGGCGGGGGTTCCTCGGTTGATGGGGCGGGGTTTTCCTCTGGTTGATGGGGTGGGTTCCTTGGTTGATGGGGCGGGGGTTCCTCGGTTTTGATGGGGTGGGTTCCCGGTTGATGAGGCTGGTTCCCTCTTTTTTGATGGGGGGTTCCTCGGTTAAAGAGGCTGGTTCCCTCTGGTTGATGAGGCGGGGTTCCTCTTTTGATGGGGCGGGCCCTCTGGTTATGAGGCGGGTTTGTTTGGGTATAGGCTGGGTTCTCTTTTGATGGGGGGGTTTCCTCGGGGTTTGAAGAGCGGTTTCCTCTGTTGTTGAGGCTGGGTTCCTCTTTTGATGAGGGGGGTTTTCTCGTTTGATGAGGCGGGGTTCCTCGGTTGATGGGGCGGGTTCCCCTTGTTTGTGGGCGGGGTTCCTCTGGTTGATGAGGCGGGGGTTCCCGGGTTGATGAGGCTGGGTTCCTCTGGTTGATGAGCTGGGTTCCTCTGGTTGAAGAGGCGGGCCCTCTTTTTTGAGAGGTGGGTTCCTTTTTTTTGATAGGCGGGTTCCTTGGGTTAAAGGAAAGGGGGTTCCGAAACAGTATGATAGAAAATTTTTTACCACTTTATTTTTCGTGTATTCAAAAAGCATAATATTATAAAAATTCTATTATTTTGTGTATTCATTCTGCAATACAGTATACCCAAATAAACAGCCATGGACTGATTTTTTCACAAACAAAAAACAAGGGGTGGGATTTAATCAAATTGTTTAGCAAAAACCCTTTTTACGTAGACAAACACATTTTCACTGTCGACAAACACATTTTACCATCGATAATGCGCCTTTTAATGCGCCTTTAACCTCCTAGGGCTTAGTGGTCACATACGTGGACAGCACTTTTTAGCTCTTATGTCCACAATTGTGTAGAAGTTCTGTCATATTTCATGGCTTATTCTGATTTAGATATTTATAAAAGCCTTGTACAGTGGGGCAAAAAAGTATTTAGTCAGCCACCAATTGTGCAAGTTCTCCCACTTAAAAGGATGAGAGAGGCCTGTAATTTTCATCATAGGTACATGTCAAATATGACAGACAAAATGAGGAAATAAAATCCAGAAAATCACATTGTAGGATTTTTTATGAATTTATTTGCAAATTATGGTGGAAAATAAGTATTTGGTCAATAACAAAAGTTTCTCAATACTTTGTTATATACCCCTTGTTGGCAATGACACAGGTCAAACGTTTTCTGTAAGTCTTCAGAAGGTTTTCACACACTGTTGCTGGTATTTTGGCCCATTCCTCCATGCAGATCTCCTCTAGAGCAGTGATGTTTTGGGGCTGTCGCTGGGCAACACGGACTTTCAACTCCCTCCAAAGATTTTCTATGGGGTTGAGATCTGGAGACTGGCTAGGCCACTCCAGGACCTTGAAATGCTTCTTACGAAGCCACTCCTTCGTTGCCCGGGGGGTGTGTTTGGGATCATTGTCATGCTAAAAGACCCAGCCACGTTTAATCTTCAATGCCCTTGCTGATGGAAGGAGGTTTTCACTCAAAATCTCACGATACATGGCCCCATTCATTCTTTCCTTTACACGGATCAGTCGTCCTGGTCCCTTTGCAGAAAAACAGCCCCAAAGCATGAAGTTTCCACCCCCATGCTTCACAGTAGGTATGGTGTTCTTTGGATGCAACTCAGCATTCTTTGTCCTCCAAACACGACGAGTTGAGTTTTTACCAAAAAGTTCTATTTTGGTTTCATCTGACCATATGACATTCTCCCAATCCTCTTCTGGATCATCCAAATGCACTCTAGCAAACTTCAGACGGGTCTGGACATGTACTGGCTTAAGCAGGGGGACACGTCTGGCAATGCAGGATTTGAGTCCCTGGCGGAGTAGTGGTGTTACTGATGTTAGGCTTTGTTACTTTGGTCCCAGCTCTCTGCAGGTCATTCACTAGGTCCCCCCGTGTGGTTCTGGGATTTTTGCTCACCGTTCTTGTGATCATTTTGACCCCACGGGGTGAGATCTTGCGTGGAGCCCCAGATCGAGGGAGATTATCAGTGGTCTTGTATGTCTTCCATTTCCTAATAATTGCTCCCACAGTTGATTTCTTCAAACCAAGCTGCTTACCTATTGCAGATTCAGTCTTCCCAGCCTGGTGCAGGTCTACAATTTTGTTTCTGGTGTCCTTTGACAGCTCTTTGGTCTTGACCATAGTGGAGTTTGGAGTGTGACTGTTTGAGGTTGTGGACAGGTGTCTTTTATACTGATAACAAGTTCAAACAGGTGCCATTAATACAGGTAACGAGTGGAGGACAGAGGAGCCTCTTAAAGAAGAAGTTACAGGTCTGTGAGAGCCAAAAATCTTGCTTGTTTGTAGGTGACCAAATACTTATTTTCCACCATAATTTGCAAATAAATTCATTAAAAATCCTACAATGTGATTTTCTGGATTTTTTTTTCTCAATTTGTCTGTCATAGTTGACGTGTACATATGATGAAAATGACAGGCCTCTCTCATCTTTTTAAGTGGGAGAACTTGCACAATTGGTGGCTGACTAAATACTTTTTTTCCCCACTGTATATTTGTCATGACATGCAAATTTGAAAAAAAAAGTGTAAAACTAGCAACTTTGTAGGTCGCTAAACATGAAGTACACGTAAGTGTACTTATGGACTGAGGCTCCTCGAAACAGCTAATATGCTTGTAAACATGCACACACGTAAAATGGGAAAAAAGCTAGCTCTGATGCAGCTAAAAAGCTGTACATGGTCCCAATGAAATAAATAACAATTAAATCACTAAATACATACATACATACTTAAATTAGTTGTGTTGAAAATGTTAGCCTAATGCAATTCGGACCATGAATCCACATATGTGGACATCATTTTTCTCTAAAAGTACATCATATCAAAAGATGATACTTATTTTTTATTCTAATTAGGTTCCAATAAGCCCAAATAGCAAAGAGAAATAAAAAATGCATGTAAAAAAACAGCTTGGGCCTTAAGAGGCTAAATTCTGGGAATGTTGGCTCAAGCGTAAATTACCATTGTCTACAACCCGTCTGGGATTCAATCACTGGTCATATATTTCTGTGATCATTGGATATCTTCATATTGCAATATATGACATGTAAATGAACAGTCATGGACAAAACTGTTTAAATTTTTATTCCAAAAACTTCAAAATAAGTTTCCAGTTCAAGAAAGTAGAATAATCTTAGACACAAAGCAAAGCATCATATACAGACGGGT
>LR778269.1:248600-295030 GCA_902810595.1 Coregonus sp. 'balchen'
AAAAGTTATTTGTAAAAACCAGGGGGGTTTTGTTTGTGGTTTTAAAGGTTATAACCTTTTCTTTTTCTACTTATGAAAATAAAAATCATAAATAACAGTTTTGATTTCCTTTCGTTCATAAAGGAAAACCCCGTTTTCAATTGGGGCAGACTTGGTCGCCAAAAAACAAGCAAAACTGACATGTGTGAGGTGAGTGAGTTAGGATAGCGAGCGATTAGCGGGTTTTTGTTTGGTGTATGTGTGGTGGACTTTGAAACGTCTCCCCGTGCACTTCTACTCTTGCCACTGCTACGCGCCTTTTTCGAAGGGGATAAGCCCCTTTTGGCCCAATCCCCCTTCTTCCCAAGATGATCGACAAAATGGGAAACACAAGTAAAGGAACAAGGGGAGGAGCAATTCAGCGGGCGGCACGAGGCGTAGGGGGCTCCTAGCGATCCACGGATTCAAAAAAAAACCAAACCCCATACTAGCCCCCTTTTTCTCCGATGCATGATCTCCCAGGAATGAAAAACATAAACTCAGTCTCCACAGAGGAGTACGTCTGAAGTCATCCAAAGGGTTTAAACCTGCAGGGCTTCCGACCCAGAGGACCCCCCTGGGTGCCCTCAGAGCATGTGCAGACCACTGGCGTTTGTTCTCTGACATTTTTCAAATCTTCCCTAGTTCAGGGCCCGCATCCCAAACCTGCTTAAAGACGTGGTTTAACAAAATAATTTTGGGTTGTTTTTTCCTTGGTTACCTCGGGCAGTCCCCCCGGGGAAAAAGTGGCCCACATTCTTTGAATGGGGAAATTTTTAAAATTTTTTTTAGAGCAACCTGTAAACCTTCCGGAAACCTTTACTGACGCCAAGCTGTGGATGTCATCAGACTGTACGTCGTTTCCATTACGGGGGGGGGGGGGGGGCTCTATTTTATTGCTCTCCTGTAAGGATTTTTTGGGACCCGGTCTTTTGAACACATGTATACGGTTTAAATGTCGCCCCAGTGCTGGCCATAACCTGTTTGGGCCACCAAATCACCGCCCACTTTCTTTAGTTTCTCTAACTTTGGGTTATTGCCCCTTCAGAACTATGATAAAATCATTGGTTTTGGGGCGATTGTAATAATTATTGACGGAGAGACTGACTCCAAGGCCTTTGAATTTTTTAATCGTTGACTCAGGGACTTTTTTTCCAACAGTTACTGGGCTCATTCAAAACCCAGCCACACCTGGCCCGGCTATTCCCAAAGGGTTTTCTGTTGACAATCCCTAGGGGCCTATCTGGACCTGGTTATTACCAAGGGGTTTCGGGGGAAATTTCCTCAGGGCCTACTCGGGACCGGTTTTCCAAGGGGTTTTCTTTTACATATCCTCTAGGGCCCATACTCGGGACGGTTTTACCGGGGGGTTTCTTTTGAATATCCTCT
This sequence comes from Coregonus sp. 'balchen', assembly GCA_902810595.1. NCBI lineage: Eukaryota > Metazoa > Chordata > Actinopteri > Salmoniformes > Salmonidae > Coregonus > Coregonus sp. 'balchen'. The sequence continues at coordinate 250,008 of LR778269.1, forward strand.
ACGGCCTATTTGGGACCTGGGTTCCCCAAGGTTTTTGGGTTTGAAATCCCTACGCCATACCGGGCCCGGGTTTTCCCAAGGGGCTTTCGTTGAATATCCTCTAGGGCCATACTCGGGCCCGGGTTATTCCCAAGGGTTTTTGTTGCATATCCTCTAGGGCCCATACTCTGGACCTGGTTTTCCCAAAGGGGGCTTTTTTTCATATCCCTACGGCCAACTCTGGACCTGGTTTTCCCGGGGGGCCTTTCTTTTGACATTCCTCCGGCCAATCGGACCTGGTTATTACCAAGGGCTTTTTTTTGCATATCCTCTACGGCCTACTCTGGCCCCTGGTTATTCCCAAAGGGGGCTTTCTGTTGAAATCCTTCGCCATACTCTGGACGGGTTATTCCCAAAGGGGCTTTCTTTTGACATATCCTCTACGGCCATCTCGGGCCCCGGGTTTTCCCAAAGGGGGCTTTTGTTGACATATCCTCTACGGCCAATCGGGCCTGGTTATTCCCAAGGGGCTTTCTGTTGCAACCTCTAGGCCCAACTCTGGACCGGGTTATTCCCAAGGGTTTTTTTGACATTCCTCTACGGCCTACTCGGGACCGGGTTTTCCCAAAGGGGGTTTTCTTTGACATATCCTCTACGCCAAAATCTGGCCCCGGTTTTCCCAAAGGGGGTTTTCTGTCATACCCTCTAGGGCCATACTCGGGCCCTGGTTATTACCAAGGGGCTTTTTTTGACATACCTTTAAACCCAACCGGCCGGGTTATTACCAAGGGGTTTTCTTTTGACATACCTCAGGGCCATACTCTGGACCTGGTTTTTCCCAAGGGGTTCTTTTGACTTTCTCTACGGCCATACTCGGGACCGGGTTATTCCCAAGGGGTTTTCTTTTGAAAAATCCTCTACGGCCAACTCTGGACCTGGTTTTTTTTGTTAAAAATTTTTTTTTTTAAACCAAGGGGTTTCTTTGAATACCCTACGGCCATACTCTGGACCGGGTATTCCCGGGGGGCTTTCTGTTGACTATCCCTCTAGGCCATACCTGGACCTGGTTATTACCAAGGGGTTTTCTGTTGAATATCCCTCTAGGGCCATATCTGGCCCGGGTTTATTACCAAGGGCTTCTTTTGAAATCCTCTAGGCCAACTCTGGACCGGGGTTATTCCCAAGGGGTTTCTTTGACTATCCCTAGGGCCATACTCTGGACCTGGTTTATTCCCAAAGGGTTTTGTTGACATATCCTCTAGGCCAATTTGGGCCTGGTTTTCCCAAGGGGTTTTCTATTGACATATCCCTACGGCCATCTCGGACCTGGTTATTCCCAAAGGGGGCTTTCTTTGACAATTCCCTAGGGGCCATCTCTGGCCTGGTTATTCCCAAAGGGGTTTTTCTATTGACATATCCTTACGGCCATACTCTGGACCGGTTTTTACCGGGGTTTTCTGTTGACTATCCTCAAACCCCCTACCGGACCGGGTTAACCCAAAGGGGCTTTCTTTGACAACCCCTTCCCATACTCTGGACCGGGTTATTCCCAAAGGGGGTTTTTTGACTTTCCCTCTAGGGCCTACTCTGGACCTGGTTATTACCGGGGGGCTTTCTGTTGACTTTCCTCTACGGCCATACTTGGCCCTGGTTATTAAAAAGGGGCTTTTTTTGACAATCCTCTACGGCCATCTCTGGCCGGTTTTTAAAAAGGGGCTTTTTTTTCATATCCTCTCCCCCATACTCTGGACCGGGTTATTCCCAAGGGGTTTTTCTTTTGACAATCCCTTAGGGCCATACCGGGACTGTTTTTTACAAGGGCTTTCTTTGAAACCCTCTACGGCCCCATACTCTGGACCGGTTTATCCCAAAGGGGGCTTTCTGTTGACATTCCTCTACGGCCATACTCTGGACCGGGTTTTTAACCAAGGGTTTTTTTTTTGAATACCCTCTACCCCCAACTCTGACCGGTATTACCAAGGGGCTTTCTGTTGACATATCCTCTACGGCCATACTCTGCCCCGGGTTTACTCCCAAAGGGCTTTCTGTTGACTACCCTCTACGGCCCATACTCTGGACCGGTTATACCGGGGGGTTTTTTGTTACATATCCTCTACGGCCATATTTGGACCGGGGTTTTCCCAAAGGGTTTTCTGTTGACATTCCTCTAGGGCCATACTCTGGACCGGTTATTACCAGGGGCTTTCTGTTGCCCTTTTCCTCTACGGCCATACTCGGGGACCGGTTTATTACCAAGGGGTTTTCTATTGACATATCCTTAGGCCCAACTCTGGCCGGGGTTTTTCCCAAAGGGGGTTTTTCATTGCATATCCTCTAGGCCTTTACTCTGGACCGGTTTATTACCAAGGGGCTTCTATTCATTCCTCTAGGGCCACCCCTGGACCTGGTTATTCCCAGGGGTTTTTTCTTTTGACCCCTCTCGGCCTACTCTGGCCCCGGTTTTACCAAGGGGCTTTCATTTTGACATATCTTAGGGGCCAACTCTGGCCCGGGTTATTCCCAAGGGGTTTCTTTTGAATACCTCTAGGGCCATACTCTGGACCTGGTTATTCCCAAGGGGGGTTTTCTTTACAAAATCCTCTAGGGCATCCTGGACCTGGTTATTACCAAGGGGTTTCTGTTGACCCTCTAGGGCCCCATACTCTGGACCTGGTTTAACCCAAGGGGCTTTCTATTGACATATCCTCTAGGGCCATACCTGGACCGGTTTTACCAAGGGGCTTTCTTGACATATCCTTAGGGCCCAACTCGGACCTGGTTTTTCCCAAAGGGGTTTTCTATGACATATCCTCTAGGGCCCATCTCGGCCCGGGTTTTTCCCAAAGGGGTTTTTCTGTTGACATATCCTCTGGGCCATATTTTGACCTGGTTTTTCCAAGGGGTTTTTCATTGACATTTTCCCAAAAGGCCAACTCTGGACCTGGTTATCCCAAGGGTTTTCTTTTTGACATACCTCTAGGGCCCATACTCTGGACCTGGTTATTCCCAAAGGGGGCTTCTGTTGCCCTTCCTTGGCCCATACTCTGGACCTGGTATTACCAGGGGTTTCTTTTGAAATTTCCCTAGGGCCCATACTCGGGCCGGGGTTTTACCAAGGGGCTTTTTCTTGACAATCCTAGGCCATACTCTGGACCTGTTATTACCGGGGCTTTCTGTTGACATACCTCTACGCCATACCGGACAGGGTTTTTACCAAGGGGCTTTCTGTTACATTCCTCTACCCCATATCGGACCTGGTTTTCCCAAAGGGGCTTTCTTTTACAATACCTACGGCCATACTCTGGACGGTTTTACCAAGGGGCTTCTATTGACATATCCTCTACGGCCAACTCTACCTGGTTTTCCCAAGGGGCTTTCTTTTGACTTTCCCTTACGGCCATCTGGGGACCGGGTTTTCCCAAGGGGGTTTTTCTTTTGACATATCCTCTAGGGCCCATACCGGAGGTTATTCCCAAAGGGCTTTTTGCATATCCTCTCGGCCATATTGGCCGGTTTATTCCCAAAGGGGGTTTTTCTAACAACCTCTAGGGCCATACTCTGACCGGGTTTTACAAGGGCTTTTTTTGAATATCCCTACGGCCTACTCGGGACCTGGTTTTTCCCAAGGGGCTTTCATTGACATATCCTCTAGGGCCCATACTCGGGACCTGGTTATTACCAGGGGCTTTCTTTTGAATATCCCTACGGCCAAAAACTCTGGCCTGGTTATTACCAAGGGGCTTTTTTGACATTCCTCACGGCCCATACCCCGGGGACTGGTTATTACCAAGGGCTTTCTTTTGACATACCCTTACGGCCTTTTTGGACCGGGTTTATTCCCAAAGGGGCTTTTTTTTTACATTCCTCTAGGGCCATACTCGGGCCCGGGTTTTTACCAAGGGGCTTTCGTTGACATACCCTCTAGGCCCAATTTTGGACCGGGTTATTAAAAGGGGGTTTTCTTTGACATACCCTCACGGCCATATCGGACTGGTTATCCAAAAGGGGTTTCTGTGACAACCCTTACGCCATACTCTTGCCCGGTTTTTACCAAGGGCTTTCTATTGACATACCTCTAGGGCCATACTCTGGACCGGGTTATACCAAGGGGGCTTTCTATTGACTATCCTTACTGCCAAACTCTGGACCTGGTTTTCCCAAAGGGGCTTTCTATTGCAATCCTCTAGGGCCATACTCGGACCGGGTTTTCCCAAAGGGGGCTTTTTTGACATCCCTCTAGGGCCATATTTGGGACCTGGTTTTCCCAAGGGGGCTTTCTATTGACTTTCCCTTTACCCCAAACCCCCGGACCTGGTTTACCAAGGGTTTTATTGACATACCTCTACGGCCTACTCTGGACCGGTTTATCCCAAAGGGTTTTCTTTGACTTTCCCCTTACGGCCAACTTGGCCCTGGTTTTACCGGGGGGGCTTTATTGACATTCCCTACGGCCCAACTTGGCCCTGGTTTTTTACCAAGGGGCTTTCATTGACATTCCTTAGGCCATACTCGGCCCTGGTTATTACCAAGGGCTTTCTTTGAATACCCTCTCCCCCCCTACTCGGACGGGTTTTTTCCCAAGGGTTTTCATGAAATCCTTAGTTGATTTTGCTTTTCTGATCACCACTGTTTTATTTTTTACTCCCGTGTTGCCCTAGCAAACAGGGAAACTAAGCTTTTAAATTTAAACCCATTTTACCTTGGTTTGCTTCGATTTATTGAGTTTGAACAATCCCCTCACCTATTCTGCCTTCCCTTGTGATGATTTAGTAAATCATTTTTTTTTACCCAATAAGTTGAAAAGGCCACTTTAAAAATGGATGAGGAGGAACGGATAAATTAAAGACAAAAAATTGCGGTCCAGAATTATTTTAGAGAGAAATTTGGCTATATAAAAAGGCTTAGAATGCCAGAGGGACCTTTTTCAAACTTGACCAAAAAATTAGAATAATTTGAGAGTGCTCTTCTAACCATTGAGGGCCCTTAAATCCAAACCCCCCGAAACCCCATTGAACTCTCTCCCATCAAATGTGATGATTTTACGACAATTTTCAGAGAAAAATAACCAACATGGCGGGTATCATCAATAAAGACGATAGAAGTTTGATGTATGTCCCAGCGTCCCAAAGAAAAGAACTTTTGGATTTATTTCCCTTTTTACACAAACGCTCAGGAAAAGTGTTCCCAAAACTGAACCCTTTCCCCCCTTTTCTCTTGCTACCCCCACCACCTTTTAAAAAACTTTTTTTTAATTGCAATCTGAAGTACTGCAATATTTTTTAATCACTCCTGTTCACAGCACTTTCCCACCCCTAGAAACTGCTTTGGGGAACCCCTTTGAAGAAAGTAAATGAATTATTACTCAGGCAATTTTCTGCCCAACACAAAACCCTTCCCTTTTAACGAAAAATTTTGGGGGGGGGAAATTTTTTGTTTAAAAAGCTAAAAAATTTTTTTTGTGCCCAAAGCTTTAAAAAAAATTCCAACGGTTTTTTTGCCCCCCCACAGCACGAGACAGCCTTAGTTAAAGTGTAAAATCTAGAGCCAACCCGATGCCAAAAAAGCTCCTGTCCTGTACTCTAGATTAAGTGCTGCATTTGACTGGACCATGATGTCCTTGGAAACAGGGGGTTTGGGGTTGGCCCTGTTACCCTGATGTCCCTTCTGGACAACGGAGGGGGGGTTGGCCCGTTGACCTGATGTCCTTCTGGCAGACTGGAAGGGGTTTTGGGCCCCTGTTGACCCAAGTCCTTCTGGCAAAGGAGAGGTGGGGTTTTGGCCTCGTTACCATATTCCTTTGGCGACGGGGAAAGGGGGTTGGCTCGTTACCCTGATGTCCTTTTGACAGAAGGAGGGTGTTGGCTCTGTTGCCATGTGTCCCTTTTGGACAGAGGGATGGTTTGGGCCCGTTGCCACGTGTCCTTTGGAAATGGGGAGTGGGGGGGCCTTGTTGACCACGATTCCTTCTGGACAACTGAGAGGTGGGGTTTTGGGGTCTGTTGACCACGATGTCCCTTTTGGACCACTGGAGAGGTGGGTTGGCCTTGTTGACCATATTTTCCTTTGGACAACAGGAAGGTGGGGGCCCTGTTTTACCTTTGTCCTTCTGGACAACAGGAGGGTGGGTTGGCCTCTGTTTTACCTGATTCCTTTTGACAGACGGGAGGGGTTACCCGTTGCCGTGATTCCTTGGACAGACTGGAGAGGTGGGTTTGGGCCCCTCCGGTCCGTTCTAAATTTGGTTTAGGACCCATTTTTCCGGTCGAGAGTTTTTTGTCACCCTTTGTGAACATAACCCCGGAAAAAATACATCAAATGTGGTGTTCCACAAGGTTGTTTTTTGGTCTGGAAACCTGTTCCGTTTGTACAAAATTTGGGTTCCCTTTGGGGGAAAAGCATTATCAGAAAACACAGAATTGATTTTCACTGCTACGCAGACGATACCACAACTTTACATGTCTGTGTCACCAGGGATCTTAGCTCCATTAATAAATTATTCGACTGTATTAGTGATTTAAAATACTTGGGATGGCTCACAACTTCCTCCAGCTAAATCAAGACGTGACCGAGGTACTTTATGTTGCCAAAGCACAGAGAGAGAATCTGGCCGCACATTTTAATTCACTGGCAATAAAGATAAAACACCAGGTAAAAACACCCAGGTGTTATTTTTGATTCTGAACTAAATTTCGAATCACACATCAGGAATGTGACCAAAATAGCTTTTTACCACCTGGAGGAACATTGCCAAGGTGCGTCCGTTTCTCTCTCAGGCTGATCCAGAGAGGACTCATCCATTGCTTTATTACAAGCAGGCTTGACTACTGTAATGCTCTCCTGTCTGATCTACCCAAGAAAGCCATTGGTCAACTGCAAAACATACAGAATGCTGCAGCAACGGGTACTGACCAAGACCAGATGGCGATCACAGCTTACACTGGTTTTAGGTCTCTGCACTGGCTGCCTGTGAGTTTTAGAATGAATTTGAAGAGTCTTCCATTGGTTTTTTAAATCAATCCACGATTGTGCACCCCAATACATATTTTTCATTCAGACATGCTTTTAAGTTATGTACCCAGTAGGTCCCTCAGGGCCTCTGGCACTGGCCTTTTAACTATCCCAAAGCCTAGGACCAAGAGGCATGGGAGAGGCAGCCTTTAGTTACTATGACCCCAGCCTCTGGAATAGCCTGCCAGAGAACCTGAGGGGGGCTGAAACTGTGGACATATTTCAAAGAGATTTTAAAAACATAATTTTATTGTTATTCTTTTGTTTTTTTAATCTTATGTTTGTTGTGTAGTAAATGTTTCAGCTTTTATTTTCATTGTTTTTAGTATTGTCTTTCCTGTGAAGCACATTATGTTGCATTCCATGTCTGAAATGTGCTGTATAAATAAAGCTTGATTTGATTGGATGTCCATTATCCTCCACGTGCCCAAGAAAGGGAAAGTAACTGAACTGAACGACTACCGACCAGTAGCACTCACTTCCGTCATCGTGAAGCGCTTCAAGAGGCTAGTCAGAGACCACATCACCTCCTCCCTCTCCGACACATTCAGCCCCCTCCCTGACAGATCCACGGACAACGCAATCGCCACTGCACTACACACTGCCCTTAACCATCTGGACAAAAGGAATGCATATGTGAGGATGCCTTCAACACCATAGCGCCTGGGTCTGAACTCCTCCCTATGAGACTTGGTCCTGGACTTCGTCACGGGCCGCCCCCAGGTGGTGGAGGTAAGAAACATTACCCACCTCGACACTGATCCTCAACACGGGGGCCCCACAAGTGATGCAGTCATTTCAGTCTTATTTGGTTATGGTTCATTAGTGTGAAGAATTGAAAGTGTATAGGGGACCACACTGGGTTCACCTGGACCATACTATAGAACCACACTGGGTTCACCTGGACCATACTATAGAACCACACTGGGTTCACCTGGACCATACTATAGAACCACACTGGGTTCACCTGGACCATACTATAGAACCACACTGGGTTCACCTGGACCATACTATAGAACCACACTGGGTTCACCTGGACCATACTATAGAACCACAACTGGGTTCACCTTGACCATACTATAGAACCACGGGTTCACCTGGACCATACTATAGAACCACACTGGGTTCACCTGGACCATACTATAGAACCACACTGGGTTCACCTGGACCACTATAGAACCACACTGGGTTCACCTGGACCATACCATAGAACCACACTGGGTTCACCTGGACCATACCATGAACCACACTGGTTCACCTGGACCATACTATAGAACCACACTGGTTTCACCTGGACCATACTATAGAACCACACTGGGTTCACCTGGACCATACTATAGAACCAACACTTGGTTCACCTGGACCATACTATAGAACCACACTGGGTTCACCTGGACCATACTATAGAACCACACTGGGTTCACCTGGACCATACTATAGAACCACACTGGGTTCACCTGGACCATACTATAGAACCACACTGGGTTCACCTGGACCATACTATAGAACCACACTGGGTTCACCTGGACCATACTATAGAACCACACTGGGTTTCACCTGGACCATACTATAGAACCACACTGGGTTCACCTGGACCATACTATAGAACCACACTGGGTTCACTGGACCATACTATAGAAACCTCACTGGGTCACCTGGCCATACTATAGAACCACCTGGGTTCACCTGGACCATACTATAGACCCACACTTGGGTTCACCTGGACCATACTATAGAACCACACGGGGTTCACCTGCCTGGAACCATACTATAGAACCACACTGGGTTCACCTGGAACCATACTATAGAACCAACGGTTCACCTGGACCATACTATAGAACCACACTGGGTTCACCTGGACCATACTATAGAACCACACTGGGTTCACCTGGACCATACTATAGAACCACACTGGGTTCACCTGGACCATACTATAGAACCACACTGGGTTCACCCTGGACCATACTATAGAACCACACTGGGTTCACCTGGACCATACTATAGAACCACACTGGGTTCACCTGGACCATACTATAGAGAACCACACTGGGTCACCTGGACCATACTATAGAACCACACTGGTTCACCTGGACCATACTATAGAACCACACTGGGTTCACCTGGACCATACTATAGAAACCCCACTGGGTTCACCTGGACCATACACATAGAACCACACTGGGTTCACCTGGACCATACTATAGAACCACACTGGGGGGTTTACCTGGACCATACTATAGAACCACACTGGGGTTTACCTGGACCATACTATAGAACCACACTGGGTTCACCTGACCATACTATAGAACCACACTGGGTTCACCTGGACCATACTATAGAACCACACTGGGTTCACCTGGACCATACTATAGAACCACACTGGGTTCACCTGGACCATACTATAGAACCACACTGGGTTCACCTGGACCATACTATAGAACCACACTGGTTCACCTGGACCATACTATAGAACACACTGGGTTCACCTGGACCATACTATAGAACCACACTGGGTTCACCTGACCATACTATAGAACAACACTGGGTTCACCTGGACCATACTATAGAACAACACTGGGTTCACCTGGACCATACTATAGAACCACACTGGGTTCACCTGGTGCAGCAGTTGGACCATACTATAGAACCACTGCTCTTAGCATGGCAGAGAGTGAATTAAGGAGAAAAGTTTAGGAGGGTTGGAAGAAGAAGCAGGTGAAGGCCAGGATCTGCTTCTCTTTCGCTTTCTTTCCTTTCCTCTCCTCTCCCCTCATCTCCTCTCCTACCCTCTCCTCTCCCCTCATCTCCTCTCCCCTCCTCCTCTCCCCTCATCTCCTCTCCTACCCTCTCCTCCTCTCCCCTCATCTACTCTCCTACCCTCTCCTCTCCCCTCATCTCCTCTCCTACCCTCTCCTCTCCTCTCCTCTCCTCTCCTCTCCTCTCTCTCCTCTCCTACCCTCTCCTCTCATCTCCTCTCCTCTCCTCTCCTCTCTCTCCTCTCCTCTCCTCTCCTCTCCCCTCATCTCCTCTCCTCCCTCTCCTCTCCTCTCCCCTCTCTCTCTCCTACCCTCTCCTCTCCCCTCATCTCCTCTCCTACCCTCTCCCCTCCCCTCATCTCCTCTCCTCCCCTCTCCTCTCCCCTCACTCCCCTCTCCTACCCCCTCTCTCTCCCCCTCATCTCCTCTCCTACCCTCTCCTCTCCTCCCCTCATCTCCTCTCCTACCCCCTCTCCTCTCCCCCTCATCTCCTCTCCTACCCTCTCCCCTCCCCTCTCTCCTCTCCTACCTCCCCTCCTCTCCCTCTCTCCCCTCCTCTCCTCCCCTCTCCTCTCCCCTCATCTCCTCTCCTCTCCTCTCCTCTCCTCTCCCCTCATCTCCTCTCCTACCCTCCCCCTCCCCCATCTCCTCTCCTATCCCCTCCTCTCCCCTCATCTCCTCTCCTACCCTCTCCCTCCCCCATCTCCTCTCCAAACCCTCTCCTCTCCCCTCATCTCCTCTCCTACCCTCCCCTCCCCTCCCCTCCTCTCCCTCCACCCTCTCCTCTCCCCTCATCTCCTCTCCTACCCTCTCCTCTCCCCACATCTCCTCTCCTACCCTCTCCTCTCCCCTCATCTCCTTTCCTACCCTCTCCTCTCCCCACATCTCCTCTCCTACCCTCTCCCCTCCCCTCATTTCATTTACTCTACTTTCCTCCACCATTACCCAAAACTGTATTTTGACTAAAATGACCCCAACCAGAGGCTATTATTGTCCTTTCATGTCTACTTTCCTGTTACGATCTACCATTCCAAAATGTTAAGTACTCATATTACCCAAAATTCTGTACCTTATTCAACCAAAAGGTGTTTAGTGAAGTTCAGTAATACATTCAAAGCTGACTGTGATTACCCCAAACAGAGTTTACAGGATACTCCCTGTCTTTTAGCTTTGCCTACTCTAACACAATAGCCCTTATTGAGTTCTCTAGGCTATAAGCCCAGGTCTTTAAAGAAAAGTCCCAACTGATGTTGCCCCTTTCATTTCCAAATATGTTGAATCCTCTATTCCTGATGACAGATGTTCACCACTACAGGATCCCAACCCTCCGAGACACAACCGCAAACACAACACACAGATCAGTTACCAGACCAACTGAAACACATACACCCACACACACAGGGGCGGTTGTGATTGTCTGTGATCGTGTACAAACAGTTTGTACCGTATTGTACTGTCGCCTGTGATCAAACAAGCTTAGACGGCGCTCCAAACAAACCACAAAGCGGGGTCGGTCAGCACACCGAGCCAAAGGAGTGTTTAACAACAAACGTCCGTTTGCTCTAATTTATCAGAAGCCTTTAGTGTGGCGACAGACGACAGAGACACATTGATCAAACAGAGCTTTGGCACACACACACACACACTCTCTCTCTCTCTCTATTTATCTCTCTCTCTGACCCACCTCTCTCTCTCCCAACTCTCTCTCTCTCTGATCTACCTCGCTCTCTCTCTCTTTTTCTCTCTCTCTTTCTCCCCCATCTCTCCCTCATCCACCTCTCTCTCTCTCTCTCTCTCTCTCTCTCTCGCCCCACCCATCTCTCTCTTTCCCCCACTTCTCATTCTCCAGTACTACAAAACCACTACTACAAAAGACCAAAAACACAGAAGCACTTCACTCCTCCCGGCACTAGGGGGCGACCTACCCGTGTACTGCAGGATGAAGCCGTTGCTGCTGAGAGATGCGTCACTGCGGAAGGCGAGGAACAGTGTGTTGGAGCTGCTCTCGATGCGGTCGGGGACGTCAGTACCGTAGAAACTCCCCAGCAGAGGGTGGAGGGAGTCAGGACCATCATAGATATGGAGGAAGTCATAGCTGGGCTCCAGACTGAACCTGAACAACACAGAGATGGAGAGAGTAGGTTACATTTAAGCAATAAGGCACGAGCGCATGTGGTATATGGCCAATAAGGCACGAGGGCATGTGGTATATGGCCAATAAGGCACGAGGGCATGTGGTATATGGCCAATATGGGATGTTCTTAGGAACAATTTATACCACAAACTCCCTTATTGTTATTATAAACTGGTTACCAACGTAATTAGAGCAATACAAAAGAAACGTTTTGTCATTCCAGTGGTATACGGTCTGATATACCACAGCTGTCAGCCAATCCGATTTCAGTGCTCGAACCACCCAGTTTATAATAGAAAATATATCATGATAATTTGAATAGTGTAACATGTGTTTTTCATACCTAGCTACCATAGATGTGAATAGTGCAACGTGTTTTTGAACTGACCAGGGAATAATGTGGGTAAGGAGTATTCTTGAACCTATGAACTGACCATACAATAATGTTGATACTGTCCTTGCATGGTTTCTATGGAGGCGAATCCAAACTTCGACTTAAAGTCTCCCATTGGCATCAATGCATGACAAAGTGAACATTTTAATTGGAAGTTAGGATTTGCCTCTATGTGTGTAATCAGTGTCATTCTCAATGGTTGAAGTTGACTGCGACAGAAAAATGGAATTTAGTTGACGTCAACATTGACAATATCCATGCATGGTGTGTAGCCTATGTGCGTATGCCATTAGTGCCCAGGGTAACACTCACTGGTTGAAGTTGAGTGCGATGACGTAGTCAGGGGTGACAGAGACAGTCCAGTCACACTCTCGTCCGTGAGGATACGGCTCGGGGTAGTCTGGGGACAGGATCAGCCCAGTGGGGCCCGTCAGGTTCCCTCCACATGGAGCTATGATACAGGGAGAGAGAGGAAAAATGATGATAGAGGGAGAGAGAGGAGAGGAAACATGATGATATAGGGAGAGAGAGGAGAGGAAACATGATGATACAGGGAGAGATGAGAGGAGACATGATGATACAGGGAGAGAGAGGAGAGGAAACATGATGATACAGGGAGAGAGAGGAGACATGATGATAGAGGGAGAGAGAGGAGAGGAAACATGATGATATAGGGAGAGAGAGGAGAGGAAACATGATGATACAGGGAGAGAGAGGAGAGGAAACATGATGATACAGGGAGAGATGAGAGGAGACATGATGATACAGGGAGAGAGAGGAGAGGAAACATGATGATACAGGGAGAGAGGAGAGGAGACATGATGATACAGGGAGAGAGAGGAGAGGAAACATGATGATACAGGGAGAGAGAGGAAACATGATGATATGTGGAGAGAGAGGAAACATGATGATACAGGGAGAGAGAGGAGAGGGAACATGATGATACAGGGAGAGAGAGGAGAGGAAACATGATGATACAGGGAGAGAGAGGAGACATGATATAGGGAGAGAGAGGAGACATGGTGATACAGGGAGAGAGAGGAGCGATGGATGATACAGGGAGAGAGAGGGAAACATGATGATACATGGGAGAGAGAGGAGACATGATGATACAGGGAGAGAGAGGAGCGATGATGATACAGGGAGAGAGAGGAAACATGATGATACAGGGAGAGAGAGGAGACATGATGATACAGGGAGAGAGAGGAGACATTATGATACAGGGAGAGAGAGGAGACATGATGATACAGGGAGAGAGAGGAGATATTATGATATAGGGAGAGAGAGGACTCATGATGATACAGGGAGAGAGAGGAAACATGGTGATACAGGGAGAGAGAGGAGACATGATGATACAGGGAGAGAGAGGAGACATGATGATACAGGGAGAGAGAGGAGACATGGTGATACAGGGAGAGAGAGGAGACATGGTGATACAGGGAGAGAGAGGAGACATGATGATACAGGGAGAGAGAGGAGAGGAAATATGATGATACAGGGAGAGAGAGGAGAGGAAACATGATGATACAGGGAGAGAGAGGAGAGGAAACATGATGATACAGGGAGAGAGAGGAAACATGATGATACAGGGAGAGAGAGGAGAGGAACATGATGATACAGGGAGAGAGAGGAGAGGAAACATGATGATACAGGGAGAGAGAGGAGACATGATATAGGGAGAGAGAGGAGACATGGTGATACAGGGAGAGAGAGGAGACATGATGATACAGGGAGAGAGAGGAAACATGATGATACAGGGAGAGAGAGGAGACATGATGATACAGGGAGAGAGAGGAGACATTATGATACAGGGAGAGAGAAGAGACATTATGATATAGGGAGAGAGAGGAGACATGATGATACAGGGAGAGAGAGGAGACATGGTGATACAGGGAGAGAGAGGAGACATGATGATACAGGGAGAGAGAGGAGAGGAAACATGATGATAAAGGGAGAGAGAGGAAACATGATGATACAGGGAGAGAGAGGAGACATGATATAGGGAGAGAGAGGAGACATGGTGATACAGGGAGAGAGAGGAGACATGGTGATACAGGGAGAGAGAGGAGACATGATGATACAGGGAGAGAGAGGAGACATGATGATACAGGGAGAGAGAGGAGACATGGTGATACAGGGAGAGAGAGGAGACATGATGATACAGGGAGAGAGAGGAGAGGAAACATGATGATACAGGGAGAGAGAGGAAACATGATGATACAGGGAGAGAGAGGAGAGGAAACATGATGATACAGGGAGAGAGAGGAAACATGATGATACAGGGAGAGAGAGGAGACATGGTGATACAGGGAGAGAGAGGACACATGATGATACAGGGAGAGAGATAACCAGATCACATTATAAAGTAGTTCCAATGATGGAGGAACTAGTAAGCCACTCCATTGGAAGAAACCCTTCTACCTGCTGAATCATACTTTTCCTATCCTCGTCCCCAGGATCTACTTCTACTGCATAGCAGACTGCTGGATGAAATCAAACAGTCACTAACTTCTGTGGCCATGTGGTTTTCCTGCTGAGCTAAAAAGATGCTCTGAAGTTGGCTAAGTCACCAAAGTTCTCCTATGTGGATAACTGACTAAATGACTGCAGGACCCAATCCATTGGCTTCATGTGCTGTATTCTATTAGCATAGCTAGCTCTGGCTTCTGAGGGTGTGTGGTTTGCTATCGAGCTAAACAGACCCCTATATTTGACTAAGTCACTGCAGAGTCCATTCAGTATAATGTATTTGAATAGGTCACCACACTGCAGTGTCCATATAATGTATTTGGCTAAGTCATTAAAGGACACCTAAGTGGTTTTACAGTATTGAGACGACTAATGCCTGTGGATATTAAACCCTGTTAGGTTTTCACCTGTAACTCTTGGATCCAGGAACACCCACAACCTCTATCCCTCTGTTTGTGTTTTCAAAGGAACGTTCAAACTAATTAAGCCTGGCCCTGATTAAACAAGGCAGCTAATTACAATGTCTTAATTGCTGTTGTTAATTACTCTCTCTCTCTCTCTCTCTCTCTCTCTCTCTCTCTCTCTCTCTCTCTCTCTCTCTCTCTCTCTCTCTCTCGCCCAAAGTTGGAGCCCTCTGTTATCATAGAGAATGAATAGCAGTCATTCATTATGTCTGAGAGGCTGTTTGTCTGCTATTACTGAGGCCATCTTAATGGCACCCTGTTCCCTATATAGTGCACTACTTTAGACCATGGAATCATACGGCTCTGGTCAGAAGTAGTGAACGATATAGGGAACAGGATGCCATTGGGGACCCATCCTCTCTGTGGGCTGAATAGCGCAGAGTGCAGACTGATATCCAGGGGACAGACAGAAAGACAAGGAGTCAATTGGGTTTGTTGTCACTGAGGAGGATTCCACATAGGAGTAGCTGTGTCTTGAAGTGGTATTAACGTACTGAACCATACTAAGCTGTGGAGATAGGACGAGTACTGCAATCAAGTGGTGGTTGTAGGAAAGGCTATGTCAGGTAGCAGATAAACTACATGGTATGATCATCATCTGGAGTACTGTAGCAGGTAGCAGAGAAACTACATGGTATGATCATCATCTGGAGTACTGTCAGGTAGCAGAGAAACTACATGGTATGATCATCATCTGGAGTACTGTCAGGTAGCAGAGAAACAACATGGTATGATCATCATCTGGAGTACTGTAGCAGGTAGCAGATAAACTACATGGTATGATCATCATCTGGAGTACTGTCAGGTAGCAGAGAAACTACATGGTATGATCATCATCTGGAGTACTGTCAGGTAGCAGAGAAACAACATGGTATGATCATCATCTGGAGTACTGTAGCAGGTAGCAGAGAAACAACATGGTATGATCATCATCTGGAGTACTGTAGCAGGTAGCAGAGAAACTACATGGTATGATCATCATCTGGAGTACTGTAGCAGGTAGCAGAGAAACAACATGGTATGATCATCATCTGGAGTACTGTTGCAGGTAGCAGAGAAACTACATGGTATGATCATCATCTGGAGTACTGTAGCAGGTCTTGTTGTAGCAGGTTCAGTTGGTAGGTAGGTACCATTGGTACAGACTGGGTTGGTAATGTAAAGCTGTGTAGTTACCTGTGTAGGTGGGTATATGGTTTGGTAGGAAACATGACTGTGTATTTAGTTACCTGTGCAGGTGGGTATATGGTTTGGTAGGAAACATGACTGTGTATTTAGTTACCTGTGTAGGTGGCTATATGGTTTGGTAACATGACTGTGTAGTTACCTGTGCAGGTGGGTGGGTCAGGCTGCCAGAAGAAGCGGCTGTTGATCTCCGTGCAGGTGATCTTGGTGGCCCCCTGCAGGACGTAACCGGGATCACACTGGAACAGCACATCGTCTCCAGGCTCCCTGCTGTCCCCACTACGAGTCCCGTTGGCGGGCAGACCTGGGTCGTTACATGACGTAGCAGTAGACACTGGAGACAGAGGAAGACACAAGGATGTTAGTGGAGTGAAGATAATGGCTGTTTTCAACTCTATAGTACATATATTTAGGGCTGAATAGAAACTCAATATATCTTAATTTTCCATTGACATGTATACATTATTTACATCAAGTCACTAAGTTACCCACAACTATCTCAGGTTAGGATCCATTACTATGTCATTTAGCAGACACTTGTACTTTCTATGTGGATTTAAATAGCCTCTAAATATGACAGATACTTTCTATATGGATTTATATAGCCTCTAAATATGACAGATACTTTCTATATGGATTTATATAGCCTCTTAAGATGAACAGATACAAACACTTCCCCACCACATACACATACACACCACTCCACAAACCTCACCCCCTCCACTACACGTTGACACACACCGACTCTACCCCTCCTTACCAGAGAACTGCAGAGCGAAGCCCTGTTTGGAGGTGAAGAAGTCGGTGGTGAACTGGAGGCTGACAGTGTTGAAGGTGCTGTGGGCGTCAGGGGGAAGGGCCGAGCCGCTGAGCTCCCTCAGGAGGACCCCTCCATCCTGAGGACCGTCCCAGATACGCAAGACATCATGGACCTCCTCCGTGTGGAATACCAGGAAGTGGAGACTACGGAGAGAGGAAGAGGAGGTCAGTCATGGGGTAGAGGGGAGGAGAGGGAGATGTGGATAAGGACAATCCAATGAGTTAATTACTGGGCAATAGGTAGGAGGAAAATAGGAAATATACAGAGGTGGACAGGTAGCTAGGAGGTAGGTGAGAGGGAAAGGAGCGCAGCGAATCCTCCAACAGTAACACTCTCTTTACCCAGACATCTGAAGTCTGGGTAAACTTATAGAGACAGAGAGACGAGTTATAGAGACAGAGAGACAGAGAGGCAGACCACAGGTGATGAGTTAGAGAAACAGAGAGACAGACCACAGGTGACGGTTTAGAGAGATAGAGAGAGACAGAGAGATAGAACAGGTCGTATCAAGGAGAAGGAACAGGTCATATCAAGGAGGCGGAACAGGTCATATCAAGGAGGCGGAGGAGGTCATATCAAGGAGACGGAACAGGTCATATCAAGGAGACGGAACAGGTCATATCAAGGAGACGGAACAGGTCATATCAAGGAGACAGAACAGGTCATATCAAGGAGACGGAACAGGTCATATCAAGGATACGGAACAGGTCATATCAAGGAGACGGAACAGGTCATATCAAGGAGACGGAACAGGTCATATCAAGGATACGGAACAGGTCATATCAAGGAGACGGAACAGGTCATATCAAGGAGACGGAACAGGTCATATCAAGGAGACGGAACAAGTCATATCAAGGAGACGGAACAGGTCATATCAAGGAGACGCAACAGGTGATAGGTACATTCAATTCAACTCAAAGAGCTTGGTTGGCATTTGAAACATATGTTTACATTGCAAGAGCAAGTGAAATAGACCAAACATATTGTTGTTTCAGCTGTTTATAGCTGGTGTACTAAACCGAAAGTAAAGACGAATAAACAAATCTTAACAACGGGAAGCATAGAAATAGCGCCCATAGAACAGATATACTGCTTCTTAGACTTGCTTTCAAGTAGAATGACAGATCTAGAAATCACATTTCTAAGTAAATTTGGTTACGCGTTGATATGTCTACATGTAAATTGAGCTTATTGTTCTTATTGAGATAGTAGAAACTATCCATGTTAAAGAACACTACTGTGTATACAACAGCTACATCTAATTTGTAACACATAGGGTGTGCGAACTGTTCAACTTGTGCAACGAACGGCACAGTTAAGTTTGTATACTTTTTCTCCCTGTTCCCCTCATGTGAACTTAACATTTAGGCTCCACCTCAACCCCATTTAGGCTCCACCTCAACCCCATTTAGGCTCCACCTCAACCCCTTTTAGGCTCCACCTCCACCCCATTTAGGCTCCACCTCCACCCCATTTAGGCTCCACCTCAACCCCATTTAGGCTCCACCTCCACCCCATTTAGGCTCCACCTCAACCCCATTTAGGCTCCACCTCCACCCCATTTAGGCTCCACCTCCACCCCATTTAGGCTCCACCTCAACCCCATTTAGGCTCCACCTCCAACCCCATTTAGGCTCCACCTCAACCCATTTAGGCTCCACCTCAACCCCTTTTAGGCTCCACCTCAACCCCATTTAGGCTCCACCTCAAACCCCATTTAGGCTCCACCTCCACCCCATTTAGGCTCCACCTCCACCCCTTTTAGGCTCCACCTCAACCCCATTTAGGCTCCACCTCAACCCCATTTAGGCTCCACCTCCACCCCATTTAGGCTCCACCTCAACCCCATTTAGGCTCCACCTCCACCCCATTTAGGCTCCACCTCCACCCCATTTAGGCTCCACCTCAACTCGAAGTTGGTTCTGAGCGCCGTCAACATTTTAAGTCACTATGCAACTGCAGGTGGTAAGTGGGCAGCAGATGTAATGTAAGCAGACTGTGCAATGAAATGACAGGGAGACATAAAGGCAGGGGAACATGTTCCTGGTAATGACAGGGAAACATAAAGGCAGGGGAACATGTTCCTGGTAATGACAGGGAAACATAAAGGCAGGGGAACATGTTCCTGGTAATGACAGGGAAACATAAAGGCAGGGGAACATGTTCCTGGTAATGACAGGGAAACATAAAGGCAGGGGAACATGTTCCTGGTAATGACAGGGAAACATTAAGGCAGGGGAACATGTTCGTGGTAATGACAGGGAAACATAAAGGCAGGGGAACATGTTCCTGGTAATGACAGGGAAACATAAAGGCAGGGGAACATGTTCCTGGTAATGACAGGGAAACATTAAGGGAGGGGAACATGTTCGTGGTAATGACAGGGAAACATTAAGGCAGGGGAACATGTTCGTGGTAATGACAGGGAAACATAAAGGCAGGGGAACATGTTCGTGGTAATGACAGGGAAACATAAAGGCAGGGGAACATGTTCGTGGTAATGACAGGGAAACATAAAGGCAGGGGAACATGTTCGTGGTAATGACAGGGAGACATTAAGGCAGGGGAACATGTTCGTGGTAATGACAGGGAAACATTAAGGCAGGGGAACATGTTCGTGGTAATGACAGGGAGACATAAAGGCAGGGGAACATGTTCGTGGTAATGACAGGGAAACATAAAGGCAGGGGAACATGTTCCTGGTAATGACAGGGAAACATAAAGGCAGGGGAACATGTTCGTGGTAATGACAGGGAGACATTAAGGCAGGGGAACATGTTCGTGGTAATGACAGGGAAACATTAAGGCAGGGGAACATGTTCGTGGTAATGACAGGGAGACATAAAGGCAGGGGAACATGTTCGTGGTAATGACAGGGAAACATAAAGGCAGGGGAACATGATCGTGGTAATGACAGGGAAACATAAAGGCAGGGGAACATGTTCCTGGTAATGACAGGGAAACATAAAGGCAGGGGAACATGATCGTGGTAATGACAGGGAAACATTAAGGCAGGGGAACATGATCGTGGTAATCCCTTCAGTGAATGGAACACACCGGTAAGGGATGCTCTACCATTGTCACCAGACTACCACCCACAAACACACACACACACATACACACACACACATACACACGGCTAATACCCAGTACCATGGCTTAGTATAATCAGTTAAGTGAATTAGTAAGGATTCTCTGTGGAATATTTCAAACATCTGTCTCTCTCTCTCTCCTGCTGTCTCTCTCTTGCGCTCTCTCTCTCTCTCTCTCTCTCTCTCTCTCTCTCTCTCTCTCTCTCTCTCTCTCTCTCTCCCCCCCTCCAACCCTCTGAAGTTTCAAAAAAATAAACCCATTTCAAATGTCATATTATGTCTATATACAGTGTTGTAACAATGTGCAAATAGTTAAAGTACCAATGGAAAAATAAATAAACATGAATATGGGTTGTATTTACAATGGTGTTTGTTCTTCACTGGTTGCCCTTTTCTTGTGGCAACAGGTCACAAATATTGCTGCTGTGATGTTTCACCCAACATATATGAGAGTTTATCAAAATTGAATGTTATTTCGAATTATTTGTGGGACTATGTAATTTGAGGGAAATATGTGTCTCTAATATGGTCATACATTTGGCAGGAGGTTAGGAAGAGCAGCTCAGTTTCCACCTCATTTTGTGGGCAGTGTGCACATAGCCTGTCTTCTCTTGAGAGCCAGGTCTGCCTACGGCGGCCTTTCTCAATAGCAAGGCGATGCTCACTGAGTCTGTACATAGTCAAAGCTTTCCTTAAGTTTGGGTCAGTCACAGTGGTCAGGTATTCTGCCACTGTGTACTCTCTGTTTAGGGCCAAATAGCATTCTAGTTTGCTCAGTTTTTTTGTTTGTTCTTTCCAATGTGTCAAGTAATTATCTTTTTTCTCATGATTTGGTTGGGTCTAACTGTGTTGCAGTTGCTGTCCTGGGGCTCTGTGGGGTCTGTTTGTGTTTGTGAACAGATCCCCAGGACCAGCTTACTTAGGGGACTCTTCTCCAGGTTCATCTCTCTGTAGGTGATGGCTTTGTTATGGAAGGTTTGGGAATCGCTTCCTTTTAGGTGGTTGAAGAATTTAACAGCTCTTTTCTGGATTTTGATAATTAGCGGGCATTGGCCTAATTCTGCTCTGCATTAATTATTTGGTGTTTTACATTGTACATGGAGGATGTTTATTTGCAGAATTCTGCATGCAGAGTTTCAATTTGGTGTTTGTCCCATTTTGTGAATTCATGATTGGTGAGCGGACCCCAGACCTCACAACCATAAAGGTCAATGGGTTCTATAACTGATTCAAGTATTTTTAGCCAGATTCTAATTTGTATGTCGAATTTTAGGTTCCTTTTGATGGCGTAGAAGGCCCTTCTTGCCTTGTCTCTCAGATTGTTCAGTACTTTGTGGACGTTATCTGTAGTGCTGATGTTTAGGCCAAGGTTCGGATCATTTTTTGTGTGCTCTAAGGCAACGGTGTTTGATGGAATTTGTATTTGTGGTCCTGGCAACTGGACCTTTTTTGGAACACCATTATTTTTGTCTTACAGAGATTTACTGTCAGGGCCCAGGTCTGACAGAATCTGTGCAGAAGATCTAGGTGCTGCTGTAGGCCCTCCTTGGTTGGGGACAGAAGCACCAGATCATCAGCAAACAGTAGCCATTTGACTTCAGATTCTAGTAGGGTGAGGCTAGGTGCTGCAGACTGTTCTAGTGCCCTCGCTAATTCATTGATATATATGTTGAAGAGGGTGGGGCTTAAACTGCATCCCTGTGTCACCCCATGGCCCAGAGGAAATAAATGTATGTGTTTTTTGCCAATTTTAACTGCACAAGTTTTGTTTGTGTACATGAATTTCATAATGATGTATGTTTTTCCCCGAACACCGCTTTCCATTTATTTGAAATCAACAAAGCATGAAAAGACTTTGCCTTTGTTTTGGTTTGTTTGTTTGTCAATTAGTGTGTGCAGGGTGAATACGTGGTCTGTTTTATGGTAATTTGGTAAAAAGCCAATTTGACATTTGCTCAGTACATGTTTCCACTGAGGAAGTCAAATTGGACTTTTTCCAAAATTACCATAAAACAGACAACGTATTCACCCTGCACACCACTAATTGACAAACAAACAAACCAAAACCAAAGCAAAGTCTTTCATTGCTTTGTTGATTCAAATAAATGGAAAGCGGTGTTCGGGGAAAAACATACATCATTATGAAATCATGTACACAAACAAAAATTGTTGCAGTTAAAATTGGCAAAAAACAATACATTTAGTTCCTCTGGGCCATGGGGGGGGACAAGGGATGCAGTTTAAGCCCCACCCTCTTCAACATATATATCAAGGAATAGCGAGGGCACTAGAAACAGTATGCAGCACTAGGCCCTCACCCTACTAGAATCTGAAGTCAAATGGCTTACGGTTGATGATGATCTGGTGCTTCTGTCCCCCACCAAGGAGGGAGCGACAGCACACTAGAATTCTGCACAGAGTCTGCCAGACCTGGGCCTGACAGTAATCTCAGTAAGACAAATCATTAATGGTTTGTCCAAAAAAGGTCCAGTTGGCCAGGACCACAAATACAAATTCCATCAAAACAACCGTTGCCTTAGAGACACAAAAAATGATCCGAACTTGCTTAAACATCAGCACTAAGATAACGTCACAAACGTACGACAATTTGAGAGATTAACGGCCAAGAAGGGCTTCTACGCCATCAAAAGGAACCAAAATTCGACTACAAATTAGACTCTGGCTAAAAAATACTGAATCAGTTATAGAACCCATTGACCTTATGGTTGTGAGGTCTGGGGTTCCCCACCAATCATGCATCACAAAATGAGGGACAAAACACCAAATTGAAATCTGCAGCAGGATTCTGCAAAAAAAACATCCTCCAGTCAAGTAAAAACACCAAATATTAATGCAGAGCAGAATTAGGCCCAATGGCCCGCTAATTATCAAAATCCAGGAAAAGAGCTGTTAAATTCTTCAAACCAACTAAAAGAAGCGAGATTTCCCCAAAACTGCCATACACAAAGCCTCCCCCCTACGAGAGATGAACCTGGAAGAAGAGTCCCCTAAGTAAGCTGGTCTGGGGATTGTTCACAAACACAAACAGACCCCACAGAGCCCCAGGACGCAACTGGCAAACAGTTAGACCCAACCAAATCATGAGAAAAAAGATAATTACTGACACATTGGAAAGAAAAACCAAAAAACGAGCAAACTAGCATGCTATTGGCCCCTAAACAGAGAGTACACAGTGGCAGAATACAGACCACTGTGATGACAAACTTAAGAAAGCTTTGACTATGTACGACTCAGTGAGATCGTGCTATTGGAAAGGCCGCGTAGGCAGACCTGGCTATCAGAGGAAGAAGGCTATGGGTCACACTGCCACAAAATGAGGTGGAACACTGAGCTGCTCTCCATAACCTCCTGCCCAAAGTATGACCATTATAGAGACACCTTTTCCCTCCCAATACATAGTCCCAAAAATAATTCGAATAACATTTCAATTTGATAAAATATCATATATGTTGGGTGTGTGAAACATCACCAGTGTGACCATCACAGCAGCATATTGGTGACCTGTGCCAACAAGCAAAGGGCACCAGGAAGAACAAACACTCATTGTAATACAACCCATATCATGTTTATTTATTTTCATGGTAATTAACTATTGAACATGTTACACAGGTATATATGACATAACAGGACATTGAAAGGGTTTATCTTTGAAATTCAGAGGGGGGAGGGGGGGGCTCACTCGGAGACGAGAGAGGAGATCCGATGGTGCCCCCACCAGAGAGACGATGCGAGGAGGAGAGCGATGGATCGGATGAGAGATCATAGAGAGAGATGGAGAGAGAGAGGGATATGCGCGTGTTGAGAGACGAGAGAGAGAAGGACGAGAGAGAGGAGAGCAGAGAGACGAGAGGAGACGAGGTGAGAGAGAGAGAGAGAGAGAGAGAGGTGACGAGAGAGAGAGAGAGAGGAGAGGCAAGAGAGAGACAGCAGGAGAGCGAGAGAGAAGATGTTTGAAATATTCCACAGAGATCCTACTAATTCATTAACTTGCTTATACTAAGCCATGGTACGGGTAGTAGCCGTTTGTGTAGTGGTGTTGTGTATGTGTGTGTGATGGGTTGGGGGTGGGAGTTGGTGGGACAAATGGTAGAGATCCCCTTACCGGTGTGTGTTCCATCACTGAAGGGATTACCACGCTCATGTTCCTCGCCTTTTTTAAAAAAAAAATGTTTCCCGGTCAGTACACGATCATGTTCCCCTTGCCTTATGTTTCCATGTCATTACCAGGAACGCATGTTCCCTTGCCCTGTATGTTTCCCTGTCATTACCACGAACGTTCCCCTGCCCTTTAGTCCCCTGTTCATTACCCGAAACATGTTCACCGGCCTTAATGTTCCCTTGTCATTACCACGAACATGTTCCCTGCCTTAATGCTCCTGCATGACCACGAAACCATGTTCCCCTGCATTATGTGTCCTGTCATTACAGGAACATTTCCCCCTGGCCTTTATGTTTCCCTGTCATTACACGAAAATGTTCCCGGCTTTATGTATCCTGTCTGACACGAACATGTTCCCCTGCCTTCATGTTCCCTGTCATTACACGAAACATGTTCCCCTGCCTTAATGTTCTCCCTGTCATACACGAACATGTTCCCCTGCCTTTATGTTATCTGTCATTTACCACGAACATGTTCCCTGCCTTTATGTTTCCTGTCATACCACAAAAAAGTTCCGCCTGCCTTAATGTTTCCCGTTTTTCATTACACGCAACATGTTTCCCCTGCCTTACTGTTTCACTGTCATTACCAGGAACATGTTACCCTGCCTTATGTCTCCCGTCATACCAGGAAACATGTCCCCTGCCTTAATGTCTCCTGTATTACACACAAACATGTTCCCCTGCATTAATGTTCCATGTAATTACCACGAACGCGTTCCCCTGCCTTATGTCTCCCTGTAATTACCTACGAAACATGGCCCATGCCTTAAGTTCCATGTATTACCAGAACATGTCCCCTGCCTTTATGTTTCCCTGTCATTACACGAACATGTTCCCCGCCTTTATGTTTACTGTCATTACACTAACATGTCCCTGCCTTTATGTCTCCCTGTCATTACCAGGACTGTTCCCCTGCCTTTAGGTTTCCTGTCATTACCAGGAACAGTTCCCCTGCCTTTATGTTTCCCTGTAATTACCACGAACATGTCCCCTGCCTTATGTCTCCTGTCATTACCAAAAACATGTTCCCCTGCATAAGGTCTCCATGTCATACCTACGAACATGTTCCCTGCCTAATGTCTCCTGTCATTACACGAACATTGTTCCCCTGCCTTAATGTTTCCCTGTCTTACCACGAAAATTGTTCCCTGCCTTTTCGTTTCTTTTTTGTACCTGTCGATTACCACGAACATGTTCCCCTGCCTTCTAGTTTACTGTCATTACCACGAACATTGGTCTGCCTATGTCTCCCTGTCATTACCAGGAAACTGTTCCCTTGACCGTTATGTTTCCCTGTCATTACCAGAACATGTTCCCCTGCCTTTATGTTTCCCTTCCCATTACCAAGAAAACATGTTCCCCTGCCTTTATGTTTCCCTGTATTACCAGGAAAACTGTTCCCCTGCCTTAAGTTTCTGTCATTACCAGGAACATGTTCCCCTGCCTTTATTTTCCCATGTCATTACCACGAACATGTTCCCCGGCTTTAGTCTCCCTGGGGGTTCCAATTACCACGATCATGTTCCCTGCCTTTATGTTCCATGTCATTACCACGAACAGTTTCCCTGCCTTTATGTCTCTGTCATGACCAGGAACATGTTACCCTGCCTTTAGTTTCCCTGTCATTACCAGGATCATGTTCCCCTGCCTTTATGTCTCCCTGTCATTTCATTGCACAGTCTGCTCTTACATTAATCTGCTGCCCACTTACCAACTGCAGTTGCCATAGTGACGTAAACTGTTGACGCGCTCAGAAACAACTTCAGGTGAGGTGGAGACTAAATGGTGTTGAGGTGGAGCCTAAAAAGGGGTTGAGGTGAAGCCTAAATGGGGTTGAGGGGAAGCCTAAATGGGGTTGAGGTGGGCCCTAAAAGGGGTGGAGGCCTAAAAGGGGTGAGTTGGGCCTAAATGGGGTTGAGGTGGAGCCTAAATGGGGGTGGGGTGTGGAGCCTAAATGGTTGAGTGGAGCCTAAAAGGGGTGAGTTGGGAGGCTAAATTGGGGTTGAGGTGGAGCCTAAATGGGGTGAGGTGTAGCCGAAATGGGTTGAGGTGAGCCTCATCAATGGGGTTGAGGTGGAGCCTAAAGGGTTGAGTGGAGCCTAAAAGGAAAGGGTGAGGTGTGGAGCCTAAAAAGGGGGTGGAGGTGGAGCCTAAATGTAAGTGTCACATTGAGGGGAACAGGGCGAAAAGGATAAAAACGTAACTCTGCGTTCGTGCACAAGTTGGACAGTTCGGCCACACCCTATGTGTTACAAACATTAGATGTAGCTGTTGATTACACAGTAGTGTTCTTTAACATGGATAGTTTCTATATCTCAATAAGAACAATAAGGCTCCAATTTACATGTAGACATATCACGCGAACAAATTTACTTAGAAAAGGTGATTTCTAGGATCTGTTTCTACTTGAAAGCAAGTCTAAGAAGCGGTAGATCTGTTCTAGGGCGCCTAATTTCTATGACTGTCCCGTTGTTAAGATTTGTTTATTGTCTTTACTTCGGTTTAGTAGTACACCAGCTATAAACAGCTGATGAAACAACAATTATGTTTGGTCTATTTCACTTTGCTCTGCAATGTAAAAATAGGTTTCAATGCCAAACCAAGGCTCTTTGAGTGAATTGAATGACATATCACCGTTCAGTTCTCCTTGATATGACTGTTCCGTCTCCTTGATATGGAATGTTCCGTCTCCTTGATATGACTGTTCCGACTCTTGATATGACCTGTTCCGTCTCCTTGATAGGACCGTTACGTATACTGATATGACTGATTCCGTCTCCCCCCCCCCCTTGATATGACCTGTTCAGTTTCTTGATATGACCTGTTCCGTCTCCTGATATGACTACTCCGGCCTCCTTGATATGACCTGTTCGCCTCCTTGATCATGACTGTTCGTCTCCTTGATACGACGTTATATCTCGCTGTCTTCTCTATCTCTCTAAACCGTTCACCGGTGGTCTGTCTCTCTGTTCTCTAACTAATCACCTGTGGTCTGCACTATCTGTCTCTCTGTCTCTATAATCGTCTCTCTTAGTCTCTATAAGTTACCCAGACTTATATGTCTGGGGTTAAAGAGGAGTGTTACTGTTGGAGGATCGCTGCGCTCCTTTCCTCTCACCTACTTACGAGCACTGTCCACCTCTGTCATTCCTATTTCTCCTACGATTGCACAGTAATTAACTAATTGGATTGTCCTTATCCACATCCCCTCTCCTCCCCTCTACCCCCATGACTGACTCCTCTTACTCTTCTCCGTACGTCTCATTCGGGTATACCATTACGGAGGAGGCCATGATTGGTCTTGGTATCTGGGACGGTCCTCAGGATGGAGGGGCCTCTGAGTGAGCTCAGCGGCTCGGCCTTCCACCTGACGCCCACAGCACCTTCAACACGTCAGCCTCCAGCTTCACCACCGACTCTTCACCTCAAACAGGGCTTCGCTCTGCAGTTCTGGTAAGGAGGGGTAGGAGTCGGTGTGTGTCAACGTGTAGTGGAGGGGGTGAGGTTTGTGAGTGTGTGTATGGGTGGGGAAAAAGTGTTTGTATCTGTTTATCTTTAGAGGCTATATTAATACATATAGAAAGTATCTGTCATATTTAAGAGGCTATATAAATCCATATAGAAAGTACTGTCATATTTGAGAGGCTATTAAATCCATATAGAAAGTATCTGTCATTATGTAGAGCTATATAAATCCATATAGAAAGTATCTGTCATATTAGAGGGCTAAACATCCACATAGAAAGTACAAGTGTCTGCTAAATGACATAGTAATGGATCCAACCGAGATAGTTGTGGGTACTTAGTGACTTGATGTAAAATGTATAAAGGTCAATGGCATTAAGATATATTGAGTAGATTTCTATCAGCCCTAAAGTATGTACTTTAAGAGTTGAAAACCAAGCCATTATTCTTCACTCACTAACCTACTGTGTCTCCTATGTCTCCAGTGTCTATGATACGTATGTAACGACCCTGTCTGCCGCCACGGGATCGTTAGTGGGGACAGCAGGGAGCTGGAGACGAGTGCTGTTCCAGTGTGATACCGGTTACGTCCTGCAGGGGCCACCAAGATAACCTGCACGGAGATTCAACAGCCGCTTCTTCTGGCAGCCTGACCCACCCCTGCAAGGGTAACTTACACCGTCATGTTACCAAACCTATAGCCACTACACAGGTAACTAAATACACAGTCATGTTTCCTACAAACCATATTCCCACCACACAGGTAACTAAAATACCACAGTCATGTTTCCTACCCAAACCATTACCCACCTACCCAGGTAACTAAATTACAACAGTCATTTTTCCACCAAAACCATATACCCACCTACACAGGTAACTACAAAGCTTTAACATTACACAACCAGTCTGTACATAATGGTACCTACATACCAAGAAACCTGCTACAACAAGAACGCTACAGTACTCCAGATGATGATCATACATGTTTTTATCTGCCTACCTGTACAGTACTCCAGATGATGATCATACCATGTAGTTCTCGCTACATGCTACAGTACTCCAGATGATGATCATACCAGTTGTTTCTATGCTTACCTGACAGTACTCCGATGTGATCATACCATGTGTTCTCTGCTACCTGACCGACAGTACTCCATAGATGATCATACCATGGTGTTTCTCTGCTACATGACAGACTTCCAGATGATGGGATATACCATGTAGTTTATCTGTACCTGACATGCCTCCTACCAACACCATGATTGCAGTACTCGTATATTCCCACAGCTTGTATGGTCATACGTTATACCACTTCAAGACACAGCTACTCCATGTGGAATCCTCCTCAGTGACAACAAAACCAAGTGACGCCTTGTCTTGCGGTCGTCCCCTGGATATAGTTGCCACTCTGCGCTATTAGACCCACAGAGAGGATGGGTCCCCAATGGATCCTGTCCCTAATAGTCACACTCTGCCAGAGGCCGTATGATTCCATGGTCAAAAGTAGTGCACTATATAGGGAACAGGGGGTGGTGCCATTTCAGAGGCCCTCAGAATAGCAGAAAACAGCCTCTCGACAAAGGAATGACTGCTATTCAGTCTCTAGTGATAAACAGGGCTCCAACTTTGGGCGAGAGAGAGAGAGAGAGAGGAGAGAGGAGAGAGCGAGAGAGAGAGGAGAGAGGAGAGAGAGAGAGAGAGAGAGAGAGGAGAGAGAGAGAGGAGAGGAGAGAAGAGAGAGTAATTAAACAACCGCAATTAAGACATGTGTAATTAGCTGCCTTGTTTAATCAGGGCCAGCTTAAGTAGTTTGAAGTTCTTTGAAAACACACACCGAGGGAAGGGTGTGGGTGTTCTGGTCCCAAGAGTTTACAGGTGGAAAACAACAGGGTTTAATATCCACAGGCATAGTCGTTCTCAAACCGGTAAAAACTTAGGTGTCCTTTAATGACGTAGCCAAACATATATGGACCACTGCAGTGTGGTGGACCTATTCAAATACATTATAATGGAATAGACTATGCAGTGACTTAGTCAAATATAGGGTCTGTTTAGCTCGATAGGCAAAACCAACACACACTCAGAAGAAGCCAAGCAGGCATGCTAAATAAGAATACAGCACATGACGGCAATGGATGGGTCCTGCAGTCATTTAGTCAGTTATCACATCGGAGAACTTGGGACTTACTAGCCACTTCAGAGCACTTTTTAGCTCAGTAGGAAAAACAACATGGCCACAGAAGTTATGGACGGTTTGAGGGCATCCAGCGTCGCTATGCAGTTAGCAGTAGATCCTGGGGACGAGGAAGTAAAAGTATGATTCAGCAGGTAAAAAGGG
The DNA here is from genome assembly GCA_902810595.1 of Coregonus sp. 'balchen'. Classification (NCBI taxonomy): domain Eukaryota; kingdom Metazoa; phylum Chordata; class Actinopteri; order Salmoniformes; family Salmonidae; genus Coregonus; species Coregonus sp. 'balchen'. Next base: position 280,294 of record LR778269.1, read on the forward strand.
TTTCTTCCAATGGATGGCTTACTAGTTCCTCCATCATTGGAACTACTTTATAATGTGATTCTGGTGATCTCCTACCTGTAGCACATGCTGCCTCTCTCTCCCTGTATCACATGTGTCCCTCTCTCCATGTATATCATGTATGCTCATCTCCTGTATCATCAGTATCTTCTCCCCCTTGTATCATATGTTTACTCTTCATCTCTCTCCTGTTTCATCTGTTTAATCTATCTCTGCTCCCTGGATAATCATGTCTACTCTCTCTCAATGATTAATAATTCTTTACTCTCTTCACGGATAATCATGTAGTACCTCTCTCCCTGTATTCCATCAGTCTCCTCCATCCCTGTATCATTCATGTCTCCTCTTCTCCCTGTATATAAGTACCTATCCTCTCTCTCACTGTATCATCATGTCTCATCTCTCTACCTGTATCATACATGTTTTCCTCTCTACTACCAGTATCATCATGTTATCCTATTCTCACTATTCATATGTTCATATCTCTACATTGTTCATAATGTCTCATACGCTCTCCCTGTATCAAATGGTCTCCTCTCTTCGATATAGCATAAGTCTCCCTCTCCTCCCGGTATCATTCATGTCTCCTCTCTCTCCGTAACCATTCTACGCTCTCTACTTGTTCATAATGTATCCTCTCTATACCTGTATAATCGGTTACCTCTCTCTCTCTCCTGTTTCATAAGTCTCTATCCTCTCTCTCCCTAGATCATCATGTCTCCTCTTCTCCCTGTTCATCATGGTCTCCTCTCCTATATCTACATGTTCATCATTGTCTCCTCTACTATCCTCCCTAATAAATCATGTCTACCTCTATCCCTGTTATCATAACGGTCTCCCTCTCTCTCCCGTTACATTAATGTTATCATATCCTCTCTCTCCTGGTTTCATCATGTCTCCTCTCCTCTCTCTCATAATCATCATGTCTCTCCTACTCTCTCCCGTATAACCATGGCTCCTATTCTCCCTTGTATAATCAGTCCTCCTCTATCTCAGGTATAACCAGTCTCCTCTATACTACATGTATCATAATGTCTCCTCTATCTCCCTTATATCATAATGTCCTCCTCTATCTCCATGTATCATAATGTCTATCTCTCTCACTGTATCACCAGTTTCATCTCTCTCCCTGTTCATAATGTTTCATCTCCTCTGTATAATATGTATTCTCTCTCAAGGTATCATCATGTTTCATCCCTCTCTATTCCCTGTATCATCATGTTGCCTATCCTCTCTCTCCCTTGTATCATCATGTTTTCCTATCTCTCCCTGTATCATCTGTCTCATCTATCTCCCTGTATTAATCATCGTATCATCTCTTCTCCCGTATCATAATGTATCCTCTCTCTCATGGATAATCAGTCTCCTACCCACTTGTATCATCAGTCTCCTTCTCTCCTGTAGTATCATCAGTCTCCTCTCTATCTGTATCATCATGTCTCCTCTCGATCAACTGTATCATAATGTCTAAATCTCACTCCCAGTCTCATCAGTCTCCTTCTCTCTCCCTGTATAATAATGTTTCCTCTCTCTCCTGTATTATCCATGGGTCCTCTATCTCTTCCCCTGTCTCACATGTCTCCTCTCTCTCCTTGTATCATCATAGTCTCCTCTCTCTCCCGTATACAGTCTCCTCTATCTCCTGTATATCATGTTTCCTCTCCTCTCTCTCATTTGTATCATATGTTGCCTCTACATCTCTCTACCTGTATCATCATTTTTACTCTCCTCTATCTCCCTGTATCATATTCTCATCTCTCTCCCTGATAACATGTTCCTCTCATCGCTCTCCCTTGTATCATCATGTCGCCTCTTCTAACTGTATCATCAGTCTCCAGTCATTCTCCCTGTGTTGTAACCTAAGGTTTTCATCCAATATATCTCCCTGTATTATCTGTGCTCTCATCTCTCTACTGTATCTCTGTTTCCTCTATCCCCTGATCATCATGTCCTTCCTCTCTCGCCAATGTATAATAATGCTCCTCTCTCTCCCTGTATCATAATGTATAATCTCTATCAATGTTATCATCATGTTTCATCCCTCTCTATACCTGTAGAACACGTCTCTCTCTCTCCATGATCATATGTTCTCTCTCTCCTGTTCATCATGTTTCATCCCTCTCTGCTCCCTGTATCATCATGCTACTCGCTCTCCCGATATGCATGCTCTTATCTCTATCCCTTGATAAAAGGTCGCCTCTCTCTCCATTCATCACCCGGTCTTCATCTCTCTCCCTGTTCACCATGTTTCCCTCTCTCTCCATGTATCAATTCATGTCTCCTCTCTCTCCTGTAGCACCATGTCTTCCCTCTCTCCATGATTACCATGTCTCCTCTTCTATCCCTGGATCATCATGTCTCCGCTCTCTCCCATATCATATGTCTCCTTCTCTCCACGTATAACCATGTCTCTCTCTTCCCTGTGCATAATGTCTCCTCTATCTCCCTGATATAATATGTAGCCACTCTCTCCACTGTATCACCATGTCTCCTTCTTCCCTGTTGTTGTATCACAATATCCTCTCTCTAACTGTATCACAGGTCTCCTCTCTCTCCGGTATCATCATGTCTCATATCTCTCTCTAACTGTATATAAGTTTCCTACTCATGCCTCCCTGACACATGTCTCCCTTCTCTACATGTATAATCATGTCTCCTATACTCCCTGTATCATCATGTCTCATCTATCTCCCGATCATCAATGTTTACCTCTTACTCTCTATAAATTATCATAATGTATAATATCTCGATGTATCATATGTCTAATATAATTCTATACATGGTATAACAATGTATACTATATCTCCCTATATAATCATGTCTCATCTCTCTCCGTACTAACAAAGGTTTTCATCTATTATCCATGCTCATAATCAGTCTTCTCCTCTTCCCTGTATAACCATGTTTCCTCGACTCTCCTATACATCATGTTTCCTCTTTATCCCCTGTATCACCATGTCTCCTTCTCTTCTCCCTATATCATCCGGTTCTCACTCTCTCCCGGTATCACAATGTCTCCTCTATCTCACTATATCATCATGTCTTCCTCCTCTCCCTGTATCAATCATGTCTTCCCTCTCCTCTCTCTCCCTGTACATCATGTCCCTCTCTCCCCTGATCACCATGTCCCCTCCTCTCCCTGTATCACCATGTTTCCACTCTCTCCTGTATTATCATGTCTCTCTCTTCCCGTATCATCAGGTCTACTCTATCTCCTGTATCACCATGTCTCCTCTCTCTCCTGTATCACAAATGTCTACTCTCTTCCCGTTGTATCAACATGTGTCCATCTATCCCTGTTATCATCATGTTCCTTCTATCTCCCTGTATCATCTGTTCCTCTATTCCCCACTGTATCATCATGTTTCCTCTACCTCTCTCTCCCTGTATCATCATTGAGTCCTTCCCTCTCTCTCACTGTATCATCATGTTTCCTCTATCTACCTTGTATCATCATGTTATCTCCTCTCTCTCCCTGTATCAACCATGGTCTCATTATCTATCATGGATATCATGTCTCCTCTTCTCTCCCTGTATCACCATGTCTCCCTCTATCGCTGTATCATAATGTACTCTTCCTCTCTCTCCCTATATCACTCAGTCACCTTCTCTCTCCCTGTATCATCCTGGCCCTATCTCTACATATATCATAAGGTATCTACTCTATCCCCTGTATCACCAGTCTCCTCATATCTCCTGCTATAATCATGTCCTCCTCTCTCTCCCTGTTATAATCTGTTTCCTCTCTCTCCCTGTATCACCATGTCTCCTCCTCTCACTGTATCACCATGTCTACTCTCTCTCCCTATATCATCATGTCTCCTCGTCTTCCAGGTATATCATGTCTCCTCTCCTCCATGTATCACCAGTTCATCTATCCTCCCTGATATCATCATGTCCCTCCTTCCCTATATAAGAAGTCTCCTCTATATTCCCTGTATCATAAGGTCTCCTCCTCCCATGTATCATAATGGCTCATCTCTCTCACTGTATCATTCATGTTTCCTATCTTCTCCCGGTATCATCATGTCTACTCTCTCTTCCATATATCATAATGTCTCCGTTCTCCCTGTATCATAAGTTTCCTCGCCTCTCTCTCCCTGTATCATCATGTTTCCTCTTCTCCCTATATCATCATGTCTCCTCTCTCTCCCTGTATCATCATGTCTCATCTCCCCCAACACCCCCACCCACCCCACCCCTTCCCTATTTTCATGTCTCCTCTCTATCCTGGATCATATGTTTCCTCTCTCTCATTCCATGTATCATCATCGTTCCTACTCTCTTCTCTCACTGTATCATTATGTTTCCTCATCTCTCCACATATCATTTTGGTTTTTTTTTCCATTTTCTGTTCTCTCTCTCCTGTATTCATAGTGTCCTCTCCTCTCTCTCCCTGTAATAATCAGGTTTCCTTCTCTATCTCCCTGTATCAGCATTGTTTCTCTCTCTCCACAATATCATCATGTTTCCTTCTCTCTCCCTGTATCATCATGTTCCTCTCCTCTCTCTCCCTGTATCATCATGTCTCCTCTCTCTCTCTCCCTATATCATCCCATGTTTCCCTCTCCTCTCTCTCCCTCTATCATCATGTTTCTCCTCGCTCTCCCTGTATCATAGCTCCATGTGGGGGGGAACCTGACGGGCCCCACTGGTGCTGATCCTGTCCCCAGACTATACCCCCGAGCCGTATCCTCACGGACGAGAGTGTGACTGGACCGTCTCTGTCACCCCTGACTACGTCATCGGCACTCAACTTCAACAGTGAGTGTTACCCTGGGCACTAATGGCATACGCACATAGGCTACACACCAGGCATGGATATTGTCAATGTTGACGTCAACTAAAGTCCATTTTTCTGTCCGTCAGTCAACTTCAACCAGTGAGAATGACACTGATTACACACATAGAGGCAAATCCTAACTTCCACTTAAAATGTTTCAACTTTGTCATGCATTGATGCCCATGGGAGACTTTAAGTCGAAGTTTTGGATTCGCCCCCATAGAGACCACGGCAAGGACCAGTGTCCAACATTATTGTATGGTCAGTTCATATGTTCAAGAATACTCCTTACCCACATTATTCCCTGGTCAGTTCAAAAACACGTTGCACTATTCACATCTATGGTAGCTAGGTATGAAAAACACATGTTACACTATTCAAATTATCATGATATATTTTCTATTATAAACTGGGTGGTTCGAGCACTGAAATCGGATTGGCTGACAGCTGTGGTATATCAGACCGTATACCACTGGAATGACAAAACGTTTCTTTTGTATTGCTCTAATTACGTTGGTAACCAGTTTATAATAACAATAAGGCACCTCGGGAGTTTGTGGTATAAATTGTTCCTAAGAACATCCCATATTGGCCATATACCACATGCCCTCGTGCCTTATTGGCCATATACCACATGCCCTCGTGCCTTATTGGCCATATACCACATGCCCTCGTGCCTTATTGGCCATATACCACATGCCCTCGTGCCTTATTGGCCATATACCACAATGCCCTCGTGCCTTATTGGCCATATACCACATGCCCTCGGTGCCTTATTGGCCAGATACCACATGCCCTCGTGCCTTATTGCTTAAATGTAACCTACTCTCTCCATCTCTGTGTTGTTCAGGTGTCAGCCTGGAGCCCAGCTATGACTTCCTCCAATATTCTATGATGGTCCTGACTCCCTCCACCCTCTGCTGGGGAGTTTTCACGGTACTGACGTCCCCGACCGCATCGAGAGCAGCTCCAACACACTGTTCCTCCCTTCCGCAGTGACGCATCGCTCAGCAGCAACGGCTTCATCCTGCAGTACACGGGTAGGTCGCCCCCTAGTGCCCGGGAGGAGTGAAGTGCTTCTGTGTTTTTGGTCTTTTGTAGTAGTGGTTTTGTAGTACTGGAGAATGAGAAGTGGGGGAAAGAGAGAGATGGGTGGGAAGAGAGAGAGAGAGAGAGAGAGAGAGCGAGAGAGAGAGAGAGAGAGAGGTACGAGAGAGAGAGACGAGAGAGCAGCACGAGAGGAGGTGGATGTATGGCGAGATGGTCGGAACGAGAGAGACGAGAGAGGATGGGCGAGGTGATCAGAAGAGGAGAGTTGGGAGGAGATGGTCAGAGAGAAGAAAATAGAGTAGAGAGTGTAGAATAGAAGAGTGAGGAAAGTGTGTGTGTGTTGTGCCAAAGCTCTTTGATCAATATGTCTCTGCGTCGTCGCCACACTAAAGGCTTCTGATAATTAGAGCAAACGGACGTTTGTTGTTAAACACTCCTTTGGCTCGGTGTGCTGACCGACCCCGCTTTGTGGTTTGTTTGGAGCGCCGTCTAAGCTGTTTGATCACAGGCGACAGTACAATACGGTACACACTGTTTGTACACGATCACAGACAATCACAACCGCCCCTTGTGTGTGTGGGTGTATGTGTTTCAGTTGGTCTGGTAACTGATCTGTGTGTTGTGTTTGCGGTTGTGTCTCGGAGGGTTGGGATCCTGTAGTGGTGAACATCTGTCATCAGGAATAGAGGATTCAACATATTTGGAAATGAAAGGGGCAACATCAGTTGGGACTTTTCTTTAAAGACCTGGGCTCATAGCCTAGAGAACTCAATAAGGGCTATTGTTTAGAGTAGGCAAAGCTAAAAGACAGGGAGTATCCTGTAAACTCTGTTTGGGGTAATCACAGTCAGCTTTGAATGTATTACTGAACTTCACTAAACACCTTTTGGTTAATAAGGTACAGATTTTGGGTTTGAGTCCTTTAAGTTTGGATGTAATCGTACAGGAAAGGTAACATAAAGGACAATAATAGGGCAAATCAGTTGGGTTTGGGGTAAAGATGGGCTTATAGTCAGAGACTATAGGGCTTGTGGTTAGAGTAGGAAAGCTAATAGGACAGGGAGGAAAGTGACTTTGGGGTAATCACAGTCGTTTGAATGTTCTGACTTCACTGAACACCTTTTGGTTGAATGGTACGAATTTTGGGTAATGAGTACTTTACATTTTGAATGGTAATCGTAACGGTAGCTGAGGACATATAGCCTCGTTGGGTACATTTTAGCTGTCAAATACAGCTTTTGGTAATCGGTGGCAGGAGTAGAGTAGGAAATGAGGCGGCGAGGGTAGGAGAGGCAGTGGGCGCGGAGAGGGTTCGCGGGCTGCACGGGCGGGCGGTGGGAGCTGTGGGGCGATGGAGGAGGTCGGTCGGCAGAGGGCTGGTGGGCGGGCGGGCGGGCAGGTCGAGAGGCCTTATGGAGGACGAGGGCGTGGAAGATGGTCGGGCTGCGGTGGGCGGCGTAGGTAGCGGTGTCGTGCGGGCTGGCAGCTGTGTGCTGGCGTGCTGGTCGGGACGTCGAGGGTGCTGTCCGGGTCGGGGTGCTGGGGGCATCGGGGGGGGGGTCGCGTGGCGCTAGGGAGAGGAGGATAGGAAGAAAGCGGGAGAGGTAGGAGCAGGATAGGGCGGGCTGGGGGAGGGGTAGGAGGGGGTGGCAGAGGACGGGCGAGTGAAGAGCTGGTCGGCTCGGCGCTGGGGGCGCGGCTGCGGGTCGGCGCGCCGCGGCGGGGCGCGGCGTCGGCGCGTGTCTGCGCTGGCTGCGGGCAGCGGGCTCGGTGGGGCCGCTAGGCGCGGTCGGCGCGGCGCTCGGGGCGCGGCGCTGTGGGCTCGGCGCGGCGCGAGGTCGCGCGGCGCTTGCCGGGCGCGGCCGCGGATCCGGCGCGTGCTCTGCGGGGCCAGGCTGCTGCGGGTCTCCGCGCTGGGGCGCGGCCTGGCGCGGGTAGAGGAGAGGCTAGGAGAGGAGATGAGGGGAGAGGAGAGTAAGGAAAGGAAGAAAGCGAAGAAAGCAGATCCTGGCCTTCACCTGCTCTTCTTGTCCAAACCCTCCTAAACTTTTTCTCTCCTAATTCACTCCTCTGCCATGCTAAGAGAAGTGTTTCCTATAGTATGGTCCAGCTGCTGCAGCAACACCAGGTGACCCAGTGTGGTTCTATAGTATGGTCCAGGTTGAACCCAGTGGTGGTTCTATAGTATGGTCCAGGTGAACCCAGTGTGGTTCTATAGTATGGTCCAGGTGAACCCAGTGTGGTTCTATAGTATGGTCCAGGTGAACCCAGTGTGGTTCTATAGTATGGTCCAGGTGAACCCAGTGTGGTTCTATAGTATGGTCCAGGTGAACCCAGTGTGGTTCTATAGTATGGTCCAGCTGCTGCATCAGGTGAACCCAATGTGGTTCCCTATACACTTTCAATTCTTCACACTAATGAACCATAACCAAATAAGACTGAAATGACTGCATCACTTGTGGGGCCCCCGTGTTGAGGATCAGTGTCGAGGTGGGTAATGTTCCTTACCTCCACCACCTGGGGGCGGCCCGTGAGGAAGTCCAGGACCAAGTCTCATAGGGAGGAGTTCTGACCCAGGCGCTATGGTGTTGAAGGCATCCTCACATATGCATTCCTTTTGTCCAGATGGTTAAGGGCAGTGTGTAGTGCAGTGGCGATTGCGTTGTCCGTGGATCTGTCAGGGAGGGGGCTAAATGTGTCGGAGAGGGAGGAGGTGATATGGTCTCTGACTAGCCTCTTGAAGCGCTTCACGATGATGGAAGTGAGTGCTACTGGTCGGTAGTCATTCAGTTCAGTTACTTTCCCTTTCTTGGGCACGTGGAGGATAATGGACATCCAATCAAATCAAGCTTTATTTATACAGCACATTTCAGACATGGAATGCAACATAATGTGCTTCACAGGAAAGAAAATACTAAAAACAATGAAAATAAAAGCTGAAATATTTACTACACAACAAATATAAGATTAAAAAAACAAAAGAATTACAATAAAATTATGTTTTTAAAATCTCTTTTAAATATGTCCACAGTTTCAGCCCCCCTCAGGTTCTCTGGCAGGCTATTCCAGAGGCTGGGGTCATAGTAACTAAAGGCTGCCTCTCCATGCCTCTTGGTCCTAGGCTTTGGGATCGTTAAAAGGCCAGTGCCAGAGGACCTGAGGGACCTACTGGGTACATAACTTAAAAGCATGTCTGAAAGAAAAATATGTATTGGGGTGCACAATCGTGGATTGATTTAAAAACCAATGGAAGACTCTTCAAATTCATTCTAAAACTCACAGGCAGCCAGTGCAGAGACCTAAAACCAGTGTAAGCTGTGATCGCCATCTGGTCTTGGTCAGTACCCGTGCTGCAGCATTCTGAATGTTTTGCAGTTGACCAATGGCTTTCTTGGGTAGACCAGACAGGAGAGCGTTACAGTAGTCAAGCCTGCTTGTAATAAAAGGATGGATGAGTCTCTCTGTATCAGCCTGAGAGAGAAACGGACGCACCTTGGCAATGTTCCTCAGGTGGTAAAAAGCTATTTTGGTCACATTCCTGATGTGTGATTCGAAATTTAGTTCAGAATCTAAAATAACACCTGGGTTTTTACCTGGTGTTTTATCTTTATTGCCAGTGAATTAAAATGTGCGGCCACATTCTCTCTCTGTGCTTTGGCAACAATAAGTACCTCGGTCACGTCTTGATTTACCTGGAGGAAGTTGTGAGCCATCCAAGTATTTAAATCACTAATACAGTCAAATAATTTATTCATGGAGCTAAGATCCTCTGGTGACACAGACATGTAAAGTTGTGTATCGTCTGCGTAGCAGTGAAAATCAATTCTGTGTTTTCTGATAATGCTGCCAAAAGGTAAACAAATGCTGTACAAACTGAACAGTACCAGACCCAAAATCGGACCTTGTGGAACACCACATGTGATATGTATTTTCTCTGAGTTATGTTCACAAAGGGTGACAAAATACTCTCGACCGGTAAAATAGGTCATAAACCCATTTTGAACTGGACCGGAGAGGCCAACCCACCTCTCCAGTCTGTCCAGAAGGACATCATGGTCAACAGAGGCCAACCCACCTCTCCAGTCTGTCCAGAAGGACATCATGGTCAACAGAGGCCAACCCACCTCTCCAGTCTGTCCAGAAGGACATCATGGTCAACAGAGGCCAAGCCACCTCTCCAGTCTGTCCAGAAGGACATCATGGTCAACAGAGGCCAAGCCACCTCTCCAGTCTGTCCAGAAGGACATCATGGTCAACAGAGGCCAACCCACCTCTCCAGTCTGTCCAGAAGGACATCATGGTCAACAGAGGCCAACCCACCTCTCCAGTCTGTCCAGAAGGACATCATGGTCAACAGAGGCCAACTCACCTCTCCAGTCTGTCCAGAAGGACATCATGGTCAACAGAGGTCAACCACCTCTCCAGTCTGTCCAGAAGGACATCATGGTCAACAGAGGTCAACCACCTCTCCAGTCTGTCCAGAAGGACATCATGGTCAACAGAGGCCAACCCACCTCTCCAGTCTGTCCAGAAGGACATCATGGTCAACAGAGGCCAACCCACCTCTCCAGTCTGTCCAGAAGGACATCATGGTCAACAGAGGCCAACCACCTCTCCAGTCTGTCCAGAAGGACATCGTGGTCAACAGTGTCGAATGCAGCACTTAAATCTAAGAGAACAAGGACAGAGAGCTGTTTGGCATCTGTGTTGGCTCTAAGATCATTTACCACTTTAACTAAGGCTGTCTCTGTGCTGTGGTGGGTACGAAAACCAGATTGGAATGTTTTTTAAATGCAGTTGGCACAAAAAATTATTTAGCTGTTTGAACAACAATTTCTCCAGAATTTCGCTTAAGAATGGAAGGTTGTAGATTGGCAGAAAATTGCCTAGAGCTGAATAATTTATATTACTTTTCTTCAGAAGGGGTTCACCAAAGCAGTTTCTAGTGCAGTGGGGAAGTGCCTGTGAACAGGGAGTGATTAACAATAGCTTGCAGTACTTCAGATATGCAATTAAAAAATGTTTTGAAGAAGGTGGTGGGGATAGCATCGAGAAGGCAGGTAGAAGGCTTCAGTTGTGATATCACTTTCCTGAGCGTGTCTGTGTCAACCAGGGAAAATAAATCCATAGTTCATTTGCTTGGTAGGCTAGGGCACATATCATCAAACTTCTCATCAGGTCTTGATTGACTGATACCCAGCCTAATGTTGGTTATCTTATCTCTGAAATATGTCGTAAACTCATCACATTTAGATGTGGAGGAGAGTTCACATAGGTTTGCAGGGGTTAGGATTTATCAGGCCACCAATGATCGAGAAGAGCACTCTCAAATTATTCTAATTATTAGTGATCAAGTTAGAAAAATGAGTCCATCTGGCATTTCTAAATGCCTTGTTATATATGCCAAGTTGCTCTCTCAGAATATAATCATGGACCTGCAACTTTAATTGTCTTTAATTGATCCGTTTCCTCACTCATCCATTTAGATGTGGCCTTTTTGAACTTTACTGGCATAAAAAAAAGTTATCTACTAAATCATCACAAGAGGAAGGCAGAATAGGTGGTGGAGTATTGTTCATACACTCAATAAAATCTGAAGCAACTTCAGAGGTAAGATAGCGTTAATTAATAATGCGTTCACTATTACACTGTGTTGCTATGGGCAACACGGTAGTAAAAAATACACAGTGGTGATCAGATAAAGCAACATCAACAATAGAGGTTATGTCAACAGAAAGCCCCTTGGTAATAACCAGGTCCAGAGTATGGCCGTAGAGGATATGTCAATAGAAAGCCCCTTGGTAATAACCAGGTCCAGAGTATGGCCGTAGAGGATATGTCAATAGAAAGCCCCTTGGTAATAACCAGGTCCAGAGTATGGCCGTAGAGGATATGTCAATAGAAAGCCCCTTGGTAATAACCAGGTCCAGAGTACGGCCGTAGAGGATATGTCAACAGAAAGCCCCTTGGTAATAACCAGGTCCAGAGTATGGCCGTAGAGGATATGTCAATAGAAAGCCCCTTGGTAATAACCAGGTCCAGAGTATGGCCGTAGAGGATATGTCAACAGAAAGCCCCTTGGTAATAACCAGGTCCAGAGTATGGCCGTAGAGGATATGTCAATAGAAAGCCCCTTGGTAATAACCAGGTCCAGAGTATGGCCGTAGAGGATATGTCAATAGAAAGCCCCTTGGTAATAACCAGGTCCAGAGTACGGCCGTAGAGGATATGTCAACAGAAAGCCCCTTGGTAATAACCAGGTCCAGAGTATGGCCGTAGAGGATATGTCAATAGAAAGCCCCTTGGTAATAACCAGGTCCAGAGTATGGCCGTAGAGGATATGTCAACAGAAAGCCCCTTGGTAATAACCAGGTCCAGAGTATGGCCGTAGAAGATATGTCAATAGAAAGCCCCTTGGTAATAAACCAGGTCCAGAGTATGGCCGTAGAGGGATATGTCAACAGAAAGCCCCTTGGTAATAACCAAGGTCCAGAGTATGGCCGTAGAGGATATGTCAATAGAAAGCCCCTTGGTAATAACCAGGTCCAGAGTATGGCCATAGAGGATATGTCAACAGAAAGCCCCTTGGTAATAACCAGGTCCAGAGTATGGCCGTAGAGGGTATGTCAATAGAAAGCCCCTTGGTAATAACCAGGTCCAGAGTATGGCCGTAGAGGATATGTCAATAGAAAGCCCCTTGGTAATAACCAGGTCCAGAGTATGGCCGTAGAGGATATGTCAACAGAAAGCCCCTTGGTAATAACCAGGTCCAGAGTATGGCCGTAGAGGATATGTCAATAAAAAGCCCCTTGGTAATAACCAGGTCCAGGGCATGGCCGTAGAGGATATGTCAATAGAAAGCCCCTTGGTAATAACCAGGTCCAGAGTATGGCCGTAGAGGATATGTCAACAGAAAGCCCCTTGGTAATAACCAGGTCCAGAGTATGGCTGTGGTTATGGGTGGACCCAGTAACATGTTGGATAAAGTCCACAGAGCTCAACAGATTCATACGTTCAATGGCCTTGGAGTCAGTCTCTTTGTCAACATAATTATTAAAATCACCCAAAACACAATGATTTTAATCATAGTTCTGAAGGACAATACACAATAGTTCAGAGAAATCAGTAAAGAAAGTGGGACGGTGATTTGGTGGCCTATACAGGGTTATGGCCAGCACTGGTGGCTGACATTTAAACAGTATAGCATGATGTTCAAAAGGCCCGAAGTCAAAATGTCCTTACAGCTGAGAGCAGTAAAATAGAGCCCCCCCCCCCCCCCCCCCCCCCCCATAATGAGAGCGACAGTACAGTCTGATGACATCCAATCAACTTGGCGCTCAGTAATGAGGTCATTCACGAGAAAGGTTTTACTAGGGTATGCTCTAACATTTTAAAGTTCCCTATTCAATGAATGTGGGCCACTCTGCCCCTGGGGCATCTGCCTCGAGGTAACCAATGGAATAACAACCAAATTATTAATGTTACAACCACGTCATCTTGAAGCAGGTTGGTATAGCGGCCTGAGCTAGGGAGAGATTTGAAAAATGTCAGAGAACACAACAGCCAGCTGGTCTGCACATGCTCTGAGGGCACGGCCAGGGGATGCCGTCTGGGTCGGAAGCCCTGCGAGGGTTAATCCGTTTGGATGACTTACAGACAGTACGTCCTCTGTGGAGACTGACTGTGTAATGTTGTCATTCTCCTCGGCAGATCATCGTCATCGTGAGAAAACGGGGTCTAGTATGGTGGTTGGCTTTCTTTTTGTAATCCGTGATCGCTAGGTCCCCGTACGCCTCGTGTCCGACCCGCTGAATTGCTCCTCCACTTTGTTCCTTTACTTGTGTTTCACCATCTTCGTCGATCATCTTGGTGAAGCAAGAGGGAGTCATGGTCAGAGAGGGTCTTATACCCGTGTCGAAAAGGCGCGTAGCAGTGGTCAAGAGTAGAATGTGCACGGGTTAGACGTTTCAAAGTCCACTACCACACATACACACAAACAAACACACTCGCTACCCACCTCGCTCACCTTCGCTAACTCTACTCCCTACTCCCCCACACCTCCACACACACACCACACACTACCCGAACACACACCAACAACACCAAACACACACACAAACGCAAACACACACACACATACAAGGGTGTGGTGAGCAGAAGGCACACGTGTTTGAGTGCTCTGTCTTTCTGTGTGTTGAGCCATGAGAGGGAGGCCGCCTGGCTGGCTAACAGACCTCCATCTGCATGGAGAAAATGGAGCCCTACATCTTACACTACAAACAACAACATTACCAACAGTAACAAGACTGCCCCTTAGCAACAGGTCACAACAACATTACCAACAGTAACAAGACGGCCAGTTAGCAACAGGTCACAACAACATTACCAACAGTAACAAGACTGCCCCTTAGCAACAGGTCACAACAACATTACCAACAGTAACAAGACTGCCCTTAGCAACAGGTCACAACAACATTACCAACAGTAACAAGACTGCCCCTTAGCAACAGGTCACAACAACATTACCAACAGTAACAAGACTGCCCCTTAGCAACAGGTCACAACAACATTACCAACAGTAACAAGACGGCCAGTTAGCAACAGGTCACAACAACATTACCAACAGTAACAAGACTGCCCCTTAGCAACAGGTCACAACAACATTACCAACAGTAACAAGACGGCCCCTTAGCAACAGTCACAACAACATTACCAACAGTAAAAGACTGCCCCTTAGCAAACAGGTCACAACAACATTACCAACAGTAACAAGACGGCCAGTTAGCAACAGGTCACAAAACATTACCAAAATAACCGCCGCCCCTTACAAAGGTCACAAAAAAATTACCAACGAAAAAAACGGCCAGTTTTGCAAATCCAACCATT
>LR778269.1:297630-326541 GCA_902810595.1 Coregonus sp. 'balchen'
ACAAGCAAAAACCCATCTGCATAGGTAATGTGCCTACACCTGCATCATGGGGTCAGACACCCTCCCCCAAATAAAAAATAAAACTGCATAGGTAACATACCGAAAAAATAAAAATCTGATATTAGAATTAGATAACTGAAATACTGATATCAAGGTAACTTACCAACATTAATGAAGAAATTTGTTTCTAAATGAATAAAATAAAAAAATTATATCTGCAGATCTGCATAGAGTGTTGTTGATGTATGTATATGTGTGTGTGTTGGTGCATATTCTGTAGGGTTGTGTGCCAACATGTTTAATCCTAACCACAGGGCTTCCTGTGTCTCTAGTAAAGACGCATCAGGGAGTCACCTATACAGTATTTCCACTTTCAACCTAACATGATTCATGCCGTGGCTTTCTGCTTCAACCTAACATGATTCATGCCGTGGCTTTCTGCTTCAACCTAACATGATTCATGCCGTGGCTTTCTGCTTCAACCTTACATGATTCATGCCGTGGCTTTCTGCTTCAACCTAACATGATTCATGCCGTGGCTTTCTGCTTCAACCTAACATGATACATGCCGTGGCTTTCTGCTGCGTGGCTTGTAAAAGCTTCTTGGGAATCTATTTCCGTCTGCCGGTAAGTAGGCGTAAGTGTCAAACGCACATTAGTTTGCAATTTTGTCATGTAAAAACAGGCACACTGTCATTTTCCAGCCCTTACGGTTCTGCAATTTACCTGTCATCAGCTCACTTGCACTGAGGTGGGAGGGGTGGACATTTTCCTTAAAAACGTGTGTCAATATGCCCACTTCAGTCAGTGCAACTAGGGATATTATAAGACTGACCAAAAGCTGGTCTTACCGGTAACACATTTGGTTTTGCCAGTGGAGATGCATGCAGTAGCATGGACAGAGATTGGAATTCCTGCGATGTGACAGTTAGGTCCAACAGAGGAAAGTGGTAAACTACATCACCAACGTTTTATTCAAATATCACGAGCAGCAAAATAGTCTACAGACATTCCCGTTTTCTAAATTAATTTGGACATTATTTTTGTCCAGCTTCTGTGAAAAGTTTTGGATTATGTGTGATGCCCCATTGCATGAAATGTGTCAATGACTGTAGGAAGCTTGTTTAGGAACAACAAGTTATATAAAAAGACTGCTTATTGTTTTTAGTTTATCTTTTGGTCAAAAAAATTTGCATCTTCCACTTTCCTCTGTTGGACCTAACTGTCACATCGCGGGAATTCCAATCTCTGTCCGTTGTGCTGAAAACCGCTTGTACGCTACTAGCCTTTCCTATCAATGGTGATGGTAGGCTTTAGCAATGTAACGGTGAGTAGTGGTCCTCTGTAGCTCAATTGGTCGAGCATGGCACTTGTAACGCCCAGGGTAGTGGGTTCGAACCCCGAGACCACCCATACGTAAAGATGTATGCGCACATGACTGTAAGTCGCTTTGGATAAAAGCGTCTGCTAAATGGATATTATTATTATTATTATTATTATTATTATTATTATTATTATTATTATTATTATTATTATTATAGTAGACATTCCCCCTTTCTCTTTATATTGGATCTTTTTCCAGCTGCTTTGAAAAGTTTTGGATGTGCATGAAACCCTCCATAGTCTACGTTGTTTTGGGACTGATATTATATGCCCACGGGGCACAGTGATGGTGTCTGTAACTGTATTTAGACATAGCCTATTTAAAACAAGTTGCTGTTTCGTTTTATTCAAATTTGATTTTAATTATTCACTGTCTTTTTAGGTCTTATCAACAGTGAATTTAATCTTGCTTATTGCCAACTTTTGGCATTTCCATGGCTCAGACATCAAGCATTTTACAGTAGGCCTATTTCAATGCCTATGTTAACAATATTTACAATTATTACTTTCCATACTGAAGACATATTTAGGAAGTATGGGATACATTTACATTTTTTACATTTTAGTCATTTAGCAGACGCTCTTATCCAGAGCCACTTACAGTTTTAGTGAGTGCATACAATGAGGGAAAAAATATTTGATCCCCTGCTGATTTTGTACGTTTGCCCACTGACAAAGACATGATCAGTCTATAATTCTAATGGTAGGTTTATTTGAACAGTGAGAGACAGAATTAAAATAAAAAAATCCGGAAAAACGCATGTCAAAAATGTTATAAATTGATTTGCATTTTAATTAGTTGATGACAACACAGTGCATAAAAGACTGTAAATGCACAACTTGAAGTAACCACATATTTAGCCATGGAGCGCGTTCTGATTGGCCAGTGAGGGGTCAAGCCTCGACACACCTTAAACTTGTTTATTCATCAAAACTGAGCCCCATTCGTGTCAGCTACTGCATGAGAGAGAGAGAGAGAGCGAGAGAGAGAGAGAGAGAGAGAGAGGAGGGGGGGGAGTGAGAGGAGAGGAGACGAGAGAGGGGGAGGGGAGAGGGGACGGGGAGAGGGGGATAGGAGGGAGGAGAGAGAGAGAGTGATGAGGCGGCGAGAGAGAGAAGGGAGAGAGAGACGGGCGGAGAGGGAGGGAGGGAGGGGAGAGAGGCGAGAGGAAGATGAGAGCGAGAGCGGGAGGATGAGAGAGGGAGGAGAAGAGAGAGTGAGGGAGAGTGAGGAGAGGAGAGCGCGAGGGACCGGAGGAAGGGGGGAGAGAGAGGGAGGAGGGAGGAAGAGGGGAGAGGGAGAGGAAGGAGGCAGCGAGGGAGAGAGGAGGAGGGGAGGAGGGAGAGGAAGAGGTGAGGAGGGGAGCGTGTGGGGGAGAGAGAGGAGGAGAGAGAGAGAGCGAGGATTGAGAGCGAGAGAGGAGGAGAGAGGGAAAGCGGGAGGGATGAGGGAGAGGAGAGAGAGAGAGGAGAGCGCGAGAGAGAGCAAGGAGAGAGCGAGTTGCAGATGAGGGAGAGAGAGAGGAGGGAGAGGGAGCGAGAGAGAAGGGGGCTGGAGGAGGAGGAGAGGGAGGGAGGGGGGAGGGGGGAGCGAGAGAGAGAAGAGAGGGAAGGGAGGATGAGAGAGAGAGAGGAGAGATGCGAGGAGAGTATTCAAGCCTCACTCTCCAAGTATGCAGATGGAGACACTAGTAACATGCATTTCACTCCAGCCAACACCAGGGACACCCAGCACCCGAGCAACAGACAGGATAAGTCATTTAACAATAATGGAACGGGAGAATGGTGGAAGGAAAACAGAGAAGTGGAATATCACTAATGCTTCTCTCTCTCCCTCTCTCGATTCCCTCTCTTTCTCCTGCCTTTCTCTCTCTCGGTGGTACGGGCCAATGGTAGAGCAAGCGAGAGAGCAGCTTCTCTCTCTGTCTCTTCTCTGTCTGCCCCTCCCCCCATCCTTCTAGCTCTGTGTGGAGGGCAGTATTCAGGGTTGGAGGGTGTGGTCTTGTCTCCCGGTTACCCAGGCAACTACAGCAGTGCCCGGACATGTCTGTACTCGGTGGCCGTGCCCAAAGACTACGGTGAGAGGCCTGTCTATATCCACCACTCCTGGTAGAAGTTGCCCAGATCTGGGATCAGCGTAACCCCTCCATAATCTAATGTAAACCATTAAGGGTAAAATACAAAGCTCACTTAAGATCAACTTCTAGGAGTATTTCACTCCTTACTCTGACACCGAGAGAGAGAGCGTCTAAGTCTGTCTCTCTATGACCTCACACCATCTCTTTCTCACACACACACACACACACACACACACACACACCACACACACACACACACACACACACACACACACACACACACACATCACACACAGAGGGAAGAAGAACACAGGTTGCATTTGGATTTGCAGCTGGCCTATCTAAGGGGAACCGCCCTCCCTCCATCTTTCTCAGAGGTTAGGTATCTAAGGGGAAATCGCTCAGTTCATTACAATAAACGTCAACCTGCAAATCACAAAAAGACAGACCGACAGACAGATAAACACACACACTCACCCCTCCTAATGAGGTATTAGCGCTGTGTTTCTTCAGGGCTGGTGAACCGCCCTCCCTCCATCCCTGTTCACCCCAGAAGCACCAGCAGGCCCCTATCTGTCCCTGGGATGTTGCTGGCTCACTTGTAACAGGCGGAGGTCATTTCACCCATTCAGAGGCCCAGCAAAGTATCCTAATGACAGGGCATCCGTCCCCACCTCTCCCCACCTCTTCCCACCTCTCTGATGGGAACATACTGTATTTCACCCTGCGGAGTCAAACACATGAGGAAATTGAAATAATTAAGGCTCCCTTGCATTTGGCCGGTCTAATGACAGAGCACCCTGCCTTAGGTCTCTCAGGTCTCTCCACCCGCATCCCAAATGGCTCCCTATCCCCTAGACCTTATGGTCCCTCATAAAAGCTAGTGTACTATATAGGGAATAGTGTGCTCTGTCATGTGGAACCAAAAACCCTTCCGCTTCGTTCTCCCCGGTCCCTCTATGCTACCACACACCGTCCTAATGGGCAGCCATGTTGGAGGAGGAGGAGAAGTGATTAGGACTAGTGGAAGTGTCTGGCTGATTAGAGAGAGAGGGAGGGAGGGAGGGAGGGGACGCGGGGGAGCGGCGAGGGATGGGAGAGAGAGAGCGAAGGAGAGACGATGAGAGAAGAGAGGGGAGAGAGGAGGACAGCGAGAGGACTGATGAGGAGAGGAGCGAGACGAGGGCAGAGAGATGAGAGAGAGAGGACGAGAGGAGAGGTGATGTGCCGAGAGGAGAGAGGAGAGAGACCTGGAGGAGAGAGGAGGAGAGAGAGAGAGAGAGAGTGACTGCAGACTGAACCCCGACCCCCCTAGGCTGAGTCATGTTTCTAGATGAGTCAGCCAAATATTGTGCTCTAATCAGTTCAGAAGCCAGATCACTGTCAAGTTTCCCTCCATTTCCATCTCCTCCACACTCCCTCTCTCTCTCTCTCTCCTCTCTCGCTCTGTCTCTCCCAGCATATTTCTTAAATCTATCTATCCAACCTTTTCAGATCTTAGCAATCGCCTAAGGTGTTGAAGTGTCAATATGTCAACAATTGTATTTCCTATGATGGTATCATTTGATAGACTTTTATAATTGTATCACAACCATATATCTTCCTGTCCTCTTCTGTTCTGTCTTCTGCAGTGGTGTTCAGCCAGTTTGTGTTCTTCCAGACGGCTCTGAATGACGTGGTGGAGGTCTACGATGGAGCAACGCAGCACTCCAGAGTCCTCAGCTCCCTGTCGGGAACACACACAGGCACGCAGGCTCCCGCTGACTCACCATACTCAATAGCTCACACGCACCCGCTACACACTGGACATACTCACAATCACAATCACTGCGCACACGCTCCACAGCTCACATAAACTCACACTCGACACTACAACCGCACACGCTCACACACTCAAATACTCACACTCCCACTCAACTCACACTCACACTCACACGCACACGCTCCCTCACATAACTCACACGCACACTCACACGCACACACGCAACAGCGCCACCCACGCCCGCACACACGCTCCACTCACACACTCACAATCACACTCACCCGCCCACGGCACCCTCCCCCACTCACACTCACACCACCCCCTCCCCCCACTCCCCTCAGGGACACTCACAGTCACCTCCCCCACGCAACACCACGCACAGGTCAAACTACACACACTCACACACTCAACACCACCACGGCACAATCACACACACACTCACATACACACGCAAACTCAGACACGCACAGTCACACTCACACTCACACAGTCAAAACTCACACTCACATACTCACACACTCACAGACCCACGCACCCCACACCACACACAGAGACAGGAGGAACAGTAATATATTGGGATCTACCCCAGGAGCCCAGTGAAATGAGATTAGGAGAACGCAGTTGCTGACAGTATCAGCATTGTAGCTTGCTTTTAGTAGACAGGTGAGGAGGGCAATAAAATAACACACCAATCAATGAGACGGTCAAAATCTAAATGGACACACTTGGGACATAGATTATAAACTCCAGTCAACTTGACATATACAAATCTAAGGACCACCTGGGCATTATAGTTAGTATTGTGCGGGGAGGAGAGGGATGGCGAGAGGGCATGGCGAGAGAGAGGAGAGAGGAGAGACGGAGAGAGGGCTGGAGCGCAGGGGGTGGAGCGAGGGATGTCACGAGCGATGGAGAGCGGGATGGAGCGCGAAGGAGACGGGCGAGCGGGATGGAGAGAGAGGGGTTTGGAGAGATTGGGTTGGAGCGCGGGATTGGCCGAGCGAGCAGGATGGCAACGAGCGGATGGGTAGCGCGGGATGGAGCTAGGGCGAAGAGGTATGTTGTAGATGAGGGAATGAGAGGGAGAGGGGATGAGGAGGGATTGAGAGAAGGCGGCGAGATGTGATGTAGAGAGGCTGGAGCGCGGGCATGGGAGCGGGTGGCGATCGGAGATGGAGAAGGGATGGAGAGAGTGATGGAGAGCGGGATTGAGAGAGGGATGGAGCAGAGGGATTGAAGAGCCGGAGAGCGGGCTGGGTGGATCGCGGGGGGTGGAGAGATGGATTGAGAGATGGAGGCGAGGGGATGGCGCTAGAGAGGGATTGGAGAGAGGCGGGTGGAGCGAGAGAGAGAAGAGGGCTGGAAGAGGGGAGGCGAGCGGGATGGAGACTAGTGATGGATGGGGGGAGGAGCGAGGGATGGGACGCGCGCGATGGAGAGGGAGAGGGATGGCGCGCGTGAGAGAGGGATGGAGAGACGGGCGGGGCAGAGAGGGATGGACCGGCGGGATGGCGAGGAAGGTGGAATCGGGAGGGATGCGAGCCGGTGGTTAGAGAGAGGGATGGAGAGCGGGAATGCGAGGAGAGGGGCTGCGAAGCGCGGGGGGGAGAGAGGGGGAGAGCGGATGGAGAGAAGGATGAGAGCAGGAGGAAGAGGAGGGATGGAGAGGAGGAGGAGGAAGAGAGGGATTGAGAGAGAAAAGAGAGGGGGGATGGTAGAGCGAGATGGCGAGGAGAGGGATGAAGAGACGCGGAAATAGAGAGGGAGGCGAGGGGGCGGATGGAGGAGTGGGCGGCGAGAGGGCGGAGGAAGAGAGGAGGGTGGATAGAGAGGGATGGAGAGAAGGAGTCCGAGAAAGAGAGGGTGGAGAGGGGGAGGGGATGGAGAGGGGGTGGAAGAGAGAGATAGAGCGCGGGCGGAGAGACGGGAAAGAAGAGGGAGGAGAGAGAGGCTAGAGCGAGGGGGGAGGCGAGAGAGAAGGAGGAAAAGGGGGGATGGGGAGACGGATGAAAGGGGGAAGGAGAGAGAGGTATTAGCGAGAGGCGATAGCGAGAGGATATAGAGCGGAGAGGCGAGAGAGGAGATGGGAAGCGAGGAGAGCTGGAGGCGAGGGGGGGGGGGCGGGAGGGCGACGGCGGAATTGATGATCCCCCGAGATAGGAGGAGCGAAGGAGAAGAGAGGAGCGAGGAAGGCGAAGGAGAGGCACGAGCAGGAAAGCGGGGGAGGTGGAGGAGAAGGAGGGGGGTGTGGGTGTTGGGTGGAGGAGGCAGAGGAGAGGAGGGTGAGAGAAGGAGGAGCGCTCTAGGGAAAAATGGGGGTGGTGTTTGGTCTGAAAGAGAGAAATGGAAAACAAGATTTGTTGAAGATTGAAAGAAAGATGAAAGAAGCAGGAAGAAAGAAATAAAACAGGAAAGAGAAGAGAGAGAGAGATCAAGAAAAAATTACAATGATGTGCACAGGTGACTATATAATTGCCTCCGCTCATGGACCGACAGACCGACTAGAATGATAACCCCCCCCCCCCCCATGGTTCCTGTACCAGTGGGAGCAAGCGCATCAGACTACACACGTTACAGTTCAATAAACAGAGAGAGATGGATATATGAACGGGTATAGGCAGCTTCATGGTCTCTCTCAAACAAGCATATGGAGATAGTGGAGCTGAGATATTCTTCCATTAGATACAGTAGCATTTAGGCCACAGAGAAACCACAAACCGTCAATGCTTACCGATACAGTCTCATCTATAATCCTAAACACAAGTCAGACTTATACGATACAGTCTCCATCGATAAGCCACCGAAACACAATCACTCGAATACCGATACAGTCTCCATCTATATCACCTAAACCACAGTCACTGATATACCGATTACCGTCTCCATCTATAACACCTAACACCACACCAAGCTCATACAGACAAAATGGAAATGTACCTTTTCCACCCGAGCCTTCTAAATACATTACGTAAATTAGCATACAGGAAGTGTGAAAGTTGTTGCGGGGATTCAAACTGATACAAACAAAGATCGGCTACATAACGATGCACACCAAAATCAACACAAGAGGCGGGTGAGCAGCATCAACCCATACAACAGTATAAAAACAGGAACATACAATTAAAACAGCCTATAATAGCCCGTTATGATTGGCAACCAGAATCAGGTACACTGGCAGAAAAACAGAGTTCACCTACCCAGTTGACAGTCGCTGCATACTCTTTGACATGTGTTTACACTACACATTAGCAAAAAGACATTGAAACTAGTTTTTCTCAATCCTTTACAGTAATCCTAGTGTAACAAAATTCATGTCTTACGTCCAGTTAGATCACCACTTTATTTTAGAATGTGAAATGTCGGATAATAGTAGACAGAATTTTTATTTCAGCTTTAATTCTTTCACCCACTTACCAGGGGGTCAGAAGTTACATACACTCAATTGTAGTGGTTAGCATTGCCGTTAAAATGTTAACTTTGGGTCAAACTTTTCGGGGTTAGCCTTCACAAGCTTCCCACAATAAGTTGGGTGAAAGTTTGGCCATTCCTCTGACAGAGCTGGTGTGTATGCGTCAGGTGTGTAGAGTCTCCTTGCTCGCACCGCTTTTTAAGTTTGCCCACAATGTTTCTATAGGATTGAGTCAGGGGGCTTGTGATGGCCACTCTTCAATACCTTGGACTTGTGTCCTTAAGCCATTTTCCACAATTTGGAGTATGTTGGGGTCATTGTCCATTTGGAGAGACCATTTGCGACAAGTTTGAAATCTGACTGATGTCTTGAGATGTTGCTTCAATATATCCACATAATTTTATTCCTCATGATTGCCACATTTTGTGAAGTGCACCAGTCCCTCCGGCAGCAAAGCACCCCCCACAGCATGATGTGCCACCCCCGTGGTTCACGGTTGGGATGGTGTGTTCTTCGGCTTGCACGGCCAACTCCCCTTTTTCCTCCAAAATAATGATGGTCATTATGGGCAAACAGTGTATTTTGGTTTCATAGACAAGCGGAGCATTTCTCCAAAAAGTAGATCGTTGTCACAAGGGCATTTGCAACGTTTTTATAGTGTTGGCGTTTTTATGGCTTGTGTGGAGCAGCAGTGGCTTCTTCCTTGATGAGCGGCCTTCAGGTATTCGATATAGGACCGTTTATGTGGATATAGATACTTTGGTTACCTGTTTCATTCCAGAATCTTCACAAGGTCTTTGCGTTGTTCGGGATTGATTTGCACTTTCGCACCACAGTATGTTCATCTTAGGGACAGAAAGAAAACCCGTTCTTTGGCGGTATTTATGAAGGGCCCCCTGCGTGGTCCCATGGTGTTGTTTATACTTGCGTACTATTGTTGTTACAGATGATCGTTGGTACATTCAGGAGTTTGGAAATTGCGCCCCAGGATAAACCAGATTGTGCGGTCTTCGCTGATTTCTTTTTTGAGTTTTCTATGATGTCAAGCAAAGAGGCACTGAGTTTGAGGTTAGGCCTTGTGAATAATACATGCCACAGGTACACCTCCAATTGACTTCAAATGATGTCAATTAGCCTATCAGTAGCTTATAAGCCATGACATCATTTTCTGGAATTTTTCCAAGATTTGTTTTTAAAGGCACAGTTCAACTTAGTGTAGGTAACCTTATGCCCCACTTGGACATGTGCTAAGTGAATTATAAGTGAAATAATCCTGTCTGTTAAACAAATGTTTGAAAAAATTACCTTGTGTCATGCACAAAGTATAGATGTCTTAAACGACTTGCCAAACTATAGGTTGTTAACAAGGGAAATTTGTTGGAGTGGTTGAAAAATGGAGTTTTGAATGAATCCAAACGTTAAGTGTATGGAACTTCCGACTTCAACTGAACATAAAGTGTTACATTTTAGTCATTTGCAGTGGCTCTTATCCAGAGCGACTTTACAGTGAGTGAGTGCATACATTTTCATATGGCCGCCAGGGGAATCGAACCCAAAACCCTGGAGTTGCAAACGCCATGCTCACCAACCTGAGCTACTCCCTGACGGCCATTCCCTCCCCTACCCTGGAGACCGCTGGGCCCCATTTGTGCGCCCGCCCCAGTGGGTTCCCCCGGGTTGCGGCCGGCTACCAGCAGATAGAGCCGGGATTCGAACCAGGATCTCTAGGGGCAAAGCTAGCCACTGCGATGCGTGCTAGGGCCAGCGCCCTATAATGTCAAAGAAAAAATTGGATATGGAATATCCCTTCACATGGCGCAAGTATTAATTACACTTTGGATGGGTAATCAATACACAGTCACTAAAAAAAAAGCTACAGGCGCCCATGCTAACTCAGTTGCCGGAGAGGAAGGAATCGTCAAGGATTTCACATGAGGCCAATGGTGATTTTTAAAAACAGTTACAGCGACAGGAGCTAATGAGTATGGATTTAAGGGTAAGCTTCAAAACCATCCATGGGGAAAACTTGGTTCAGTCAACAGACACCTGGGAAAAAATTATTTCCGCAGGAAAATAACATAAAACACACGGCCAAATAACACTAGAGTTGAATTACCAAGAGACATTGAGGTTCCTGAGTGGCTAGTTACAGTATTTTTGGACTTAAAAGGCAAAAGGTCGGTCTAGCAATGATCAACAACCCAACTTGCAGAGCTTTGAAGCATTGTTAAAGAATAATGGGCAACGATTGTACAAGTTCAGTGTGAAAAATCTTTAGCGACGTCACCCTTGGACATGCAGGTATGTTGCGTAGATCGTTGACAAAACAAAGAATAAAGAAACAATTTAATCCGCTATTGTAACAAACAAAAGGTGGATTTTTTTGTTGTTGGATTCTGGCTCTCTACTTTCAAAGAAACCTAACAGTAAAAATTATAGACTGATCATTGTCTTTGTCAGTGGAACAACCGTACAAAATCAGCAGGATCAAAATACTTTTTTCCCTCACTGAACCTGTCACCATCAAGCGGTTATAAACACTTCTGTAAATAAAGTACACAGGCATTGGCCCTGGAGGGGTCCCGCGAGGGAATCAGAGTACACAGGTTGACAACCAGCCCAGGGCGGCCATGTTGGGGGTGTTACCAAAAACTTTTTAATTCTGGTGAAGTACAACCGACTAATTAGACAATTCATGACCGTTTCCCCATGGGGAACAGAAACAGTCATGACAGTCCCCATGGAAAACCGAAACAGTTCATGACCGTCACCATGGAAACAGAAACAGAAACCTGTGAAACTTTCAAATGCAACCAAACTAATGACAGGTGGGATCTGTTTTTTGCGTCGTTTAAGGACTATGCGAGAAAGAAATGCTTTTTATTTATATAACAAACAATCATATCGAAAAGTAAATTTGGAGTCCAGGCGGATGACATGCTGTGTGGTCCTCCACTACGATCGGGAAACCATGCAGTTGATACGCTACAGATTAAATAAGTTCTGATGAACTCACAGGGGTGTTGAAAGCACGGGGTGATGAGATTGATGCTCCTTCCAATAAATATCCAGGGTCTTATTTATGGGGACATGATGATCGAATGCTGCTGCCGTTGACATATTATAAAAATAATATCGCTCTTTTTGTCCATATAAATAATCTCATCATGTACGCTGTTGCTAGAGCGAACGTTGCAAATATCAGAGGGGCAAAGCATTGTTGTTAGAAAACCTCAGTATTATTTTGATGGCGCACTCATCAACGCACCGCCTTTTATCTGGATTCAAAACTTGATAGAAAAATTCTCTGTTGGGATAAAATGCGGCCATAAGGTTTTAGAATCTTAGCATGGAAAAGCTGTCGCAAATGGATGGAAACCTAGCTAGTGGAAAAAGGTAGAAACTAGTGATGTTTAAATGAGGTTCAGGTAAAAGGTTCAACTCAGCCGTCTCTTCAAGACAAGGAAGAACACAAGTGACTACTAGATACGACTAGCGGCGTGGCGTATCTCCATACCTTACCTGATATACCTACACATATTGTGCCGGTGTTTTACCTAGGTATATGTCTCCCTCTTCTCCCTCCTAGCTAGCCACTATCAGCCTCACCGAGGGGCACTCCTCAACTCGCTCCCCTCCTATCCACAAGCGCCCCTCATCGCACGACTGTGCACTCTCTCCAGCTCTCTCTGCCTCTCTCACTCCGCATCCCCTCAATCTACCCTATGCCAATCCGATCAAGACCATCTCAGCAGCGACGCACGGCCAGAGAACAAAAGATAACTCCACAGAGAAACGGCGGACACCCAACGACGAACAGCAGTCGCCTCCTGGCCGAAAGAGAGAGAGAGAGAAAGAATAGAGCGCGCGAGGGACGCGAGAGCCGAGAAAACGCACCCCCACCCCCCTTGCCGAATAGGATCTCAATAGTGAGAGAATACGATCTATCTCACTATATCTATCTCTAATCAGAGATCCTCTATCTCTAGTCGTCTTCTCTATCTTCTCTCTCTCTCTTATCTCTATTCTCTCTCTCTCGCCATCTTTATCCCTCCTCCTTCTTGTCTGCCTCATTTTCTCTTGGTAGGTGAGCGCATGCCATTGGCAAACGTCCCCAATTCAGGTTCTGATCCGCAGTTTCACCTCCAAAGGCCAATCCAGCTCCAAAGCGATTCCAACCTGTGTATTCAAGGTAAAATTGCCACACGAGTACGCACTCACACACATACCAAACCACACAATGAAGCTCAATCATTCGCGCAAAACACACACACACCACACCCACCACACACAACACACACCCACCACAAAACAAACACACCGCGCAAACACCACACACACACACACCCACACAAACACACACACACACACACAAACAACACAAACACACACAACACATCATCTCACCCCTCCTATGTTCATTGGTGCTTCCCTCTCTGCCGTCTAACAGGTGTTACTCTACTACTCGATGACATGGGTTTTTAGAACAGGAGTACCTAGCAACGGTACCAAAAATCTTATCATTGTGGTGTTGTGTGTGTGTGGGTGTGTGTGAAAGGGTGGTGCGTGCTCAAGTGGTATTTTTCGTACATGCTTTATCTTACAATAGGTCTCTATATATTAAGGTTTAACTGGCTATAGGTTAGGGTTAAACTGCCGGTATCTTTCTATAAGGTTTTAACTGTGCTATAGGGTAGGGTTTAAAACTATAATCCTTTGTCTATAAGGTTCAACCACTGCTTAGGTGTTCGGGTTAAAATGTAGGTTCTGACTATCAGGTACAGTGCTCTCAGGGTCCGCAAATAATCATTACGTGGTAATTAAAGCCGCAGTGAACAGGAAGAACACAGGAATGGGCGGTGAGGGATGCTGCGGCTAGCGGAGTATGAGATGTGCTTATGCGCGGTTATGCTTCGTCTTCGGCTGCGGCCCCACTTTCTGGGCTCGCGGCTGCTTCTGCTTCTTCTTGTAGTGCTTCTTCTTCTTTTCTTCTTCTATTATTCTCTTATTCTTTTGATTCGTTGAGATGATGTTATGAGTATGAGGCGTCTTCTTCTTATCTGTCTCTAAAAGAGGTGCAAGACAGTGCCACCAGTGCACTTCAGTCCCAGAGCCCAGGGAACGGGAGGAGGATGGGGGAAGAAACTTCGCTGTAGGACCGTTGATCCGCTTTTGAGATGACCCCTGGAATTAGTACTGGAGGGCTCACGCCATTGAGTGTCTGACTGCCAAGCTCTGGGCTACGGAACTCTCCATACCCAGCTGTATAGGTAGGACCGAGACACACTAACAGTGCACAAGGAGTCACTAATCCACACACACCCATTCGGTTTCTCCTCTGGATAAGGAGGGGCCCACGACTCCACGCCCCTAGCAACAAAGTCCTGGAACATTGCCCCTAGAAACCAGTCCAAAAGGCATGCGGCAAACAGGTGGCAGTACTGCTGTGGGTCATACACACAATGCACGCAAGCACACACACACCAACACGCTCCTTGAAACCCCGCTGATGAGGCAGATGTTCACCTGTGCGCTCCAGTGCAGCCGCAATAGTTTCTGTTGATCCAGGCTGTGGCATGCAAGCAGGGAACATTAGTGTTAGAGACAGACTGTCTTCCACTGGTGTTTTTGACGAATAACAATACAGAATGTCTTCCACTGGTTAGACGAATTAAACACAGCTACAGCATGTCTTCCACTGTGTTGATGATTGTAAACACAGATCCAGACTGTCTCCACTGTGAGCGTTTGTTAAACACAGTACAGAATGTTTGCAGTGTTAGACGATTGTAAAACAAGATACCGAAGTCTTACTGTGTTAGACGATGTAAACACAGATACAGAATGTCTTCCATGGTAGAACTATGTAAACACAGATACAGAATGCTTCCACTATGTGAGGACCGATGGTAAAATTTGCTAGTGTCTGTTTCTAATCATGATCATGCCACATTGTTGTTCTCTATATTGTATCTTTGATACACTATCAGTTCACAACTCATATATCCTTCCTGTCCTCCCTTCTGTTTCTGTCTTCTCTGTGTTTCCAGCAGTTTGTTATCTTCTTCCAACGGCTCTTGAATGACAGGTGTGGAGGTCTAAGATGGGCAACGCACACTGTTTCCATAGTCATTCAGCTTCCCTGTACGTAACACACCAGCAACTCTCTGCTCCGCTTACTTCTCTCACTACTCACACGCCATACGCCAGCACCTGACAATACTCACACCACTCACACGCAACGCCACACTCACAACCTCACTACCTCACATACTCACACGCACGCACTCACATACTCACACTCCACCACATGACTCACATATCACACACCTCACACTCACATGACTCACCTCACTCACTCCACACCTCACACCAAATGCTCACACTCACATCTCCACACTCACACGCACATGCTCACTACTCACACTCACACTCACACCACTCACACTCACACGCACAGCTCACACTCACATACTCACACTCACACCTCACACTCACACCACAACGCACACTCACACTCCACTCACACACTCACACTCACACTCCCCAGCTCACACTCCACCACACTCACACTCACACCAACACTCACACTCACACTCACCTCACACACTCACAGTCACACTCACACTCACACCACTCACAGTCACACACTCACACACTCACACACTCACACACACACTCACACTCACACACACACTCACATCACACTAACACTCACACTCAGACACTCACAGTCACACTCACACTCACACAGTCAAACTCACACTCACACACTCACACACTCACAGACACGCACACACACACACACAGAGACAGGAGGACAGTTAATAATATGGGATCTGACCCAGAGCCCAGTGAATGAGATTAGAGAAGCACTGCTGACATCAGCATGTAGCCTGCTATAGTATACAGGTGAGGGCAATAAACACCAATCAACTGAGACGTCAAATCTAAGGACACACTGGGACATCATATTATAAACTCCAGTCAACTGACATATAAAATCTAAGGACACCCTAGGGCATTATAGTAGTATGTGAGGGGGAGAGAGGGATGGAGAGAGAGATGGAGAGAGAGATGAGAGAGAGATGGAGAGAGGGATGGAGAGGGGGAAGATGGAGAGAGGGATGGAGGATAGCGAGAGGGATAGAGAGCGAGAGAGCGCGCGAGGCATAGAGCTGAGCTTTGGATTGGTGTCGGATATTTGAATGTGACGAGGATGGGCGAAAGGTAGAGGTATGGTAGTAGATAAAGCGTCGACGCGTTGATAAAGGGCTAGAGTGTTGTCTCGCCGACTGCGACGGCTGTTTCTCTCTTGCTAATAGGTGTGTCTCTCCTGTGCGGGATGTCGACTGGAGCAATGACAACGATTCAAGCGCCAGCGACATCCAGGCGATAGGAGAGATAATAGCGCGTGCGAGATCAAGGAAAATGTACAATTGTAAGGGCACTTGAATCTCTCATTGCCTCAGCTCCATGGCCTGACAGACGGAATTATACCACTGGTTCCTGTCCAGTGGGAGCAGCCTCAGACTACACACGTTACAGTTCAATAAACAGAGAGAGATGGATATATTAACTGTCTCGGCACGTCATGTCCTCTCTCCAACCGCAATGGCAAGCATAGTGGATGCTGAGATATTCTTCCATTGAACTACAGCATTTAGGCCACAGAGAAACACACAGTCACTGATATACCGATACAGTCTCCATCTATAATCACCTAAACACAGTCACTGATATACCGATACAGTCTCCATCTATAATCACCTAAACACAGTCACTGATATACCCCTACAGTCTCCATCTATAATCACCTAAACACAGTCACTGATATACCGATACAGTCTCCATCTATAATCACCTAAACACAGTCACTGATATACCGAACAGTCTCCATCTATAATCACCTAAACACAGTCACTGATATACCCCTACAGTCTCCATCTATAATCACCTAAAACACAGTCACTGATATACCGATACAGTTCTCCATCTATAATCACCTTAAACACAGTCACTGATATACCCCTACAGTCTCCATTTATAATCACCTAAACACAGTCACTGATATACCGATACAGTCTCCATCTATAATCACCTAAACACAGTCACTGATATACCGATACAGTCTCCATCTATAATCACCTAAACACAGTCACTGATATACCCCTACAGTCTCCATCTATAATCACCTAAACACAGTCACTGATATACCGATACAGTCTCCATCTATAATCACCTAAACACAGACACAAGCTCATACAGACAAAATGAAATGTACCTTTCAGCCTTTCAACACGAGCTAAATACATACGTAAATTTAGCATACAGGAAGTGTTAAAGTATGTTGCGGCTTCAAAATGACAAGCTGTTATTATCCAAGCTGTGGGCAAATCAAAGTAATCAAAACAGGAACATAACATTTAAAACAGCTATAATAGCACGTTATTATGGCAACCATGAATCCGTACACTGCAGAAAAACAGGTCACCTACAGTTGAAGTCGGATGTTTACATACACCTTAGCAAAAATACATTTAAACTCAGTTTTTCTCAATCCTTGACAGTTAATCCTAGTAAAAAATTCCCTGTCTTACGTCAGTTAGGATCACCACTTTATTTTAAGAATGTGAAATGTCGGAATAATAGTAGACAGAATTATTTATTTCAGCTTTAATTTCTTTCATCACATTCCCAGTGGGTCAGAAGTTTACATACACTCAATTAGTATTTGGTAGCATTGCCTTTAAATTGTTTAACTTGGGTCAAACTTTTCGGGTAGCCTTCCACAAGCTTCCCACAATAAGTTGGGTGAATTTTGGCCCATTCCTCCTGACAGAGCTGGTGTAACTGAGTCCGGTTTGTAGGCCTCCTTGCTCGCACACGCTTTTTCAGTTCTGCCCACAAATGTTCTATAGGATTGAGGTCAGGGCTTTGTGATGGCCACTCTTCCAAACCTTGACTTTGTTGTCCTTAAGCCATTTTGCCACAACTTTGGAAGTATGCTTGGGGTCATTGTCCATTTGGAAGACCCATTTGCGACCAAGCTTTAACATCCTGACTGATGTCTTGAGATGTTGCTTCAATATATCCACATAATTTTACATCCTCATGATGCCATCTATTTTGTGAAGTGCACCAGTCCCTCCTGCAGCAAAGCACCCCCCCACAGCATGATGCTGCCACCCCCGTGCTTCACGGTTGGGATGGTGTTCTTCGGCTTGCACGCCAACTCCCTTTTTCCTCCAAACATAATGATGGTCATTATGGGCAAACAGTTCTATTTTTGTTTCATCAGACAAGAGGACATTTCTCCAAAAAGTACGATCTTTGTCCCCAAGTGCAGTTGCAAACCGTAGTCTGGCTTTTTTATGGCTGTTTTGGAGCAGTGGCTTCTTCCTTGCTGAGCGGCCCTTTTCAGGTTTATGTCGATATAGGACTTCGTTTTACTGTGGATATAGATACTTTTGTACCTGTTTCCTCCAGCATCTTCACAAGGTCCTTTGCTGTTGTTCTGGGATTGATTTGCACTTTTCGCACCAAAGTATGTTCATCTCTAGGAGACAGAACCCGTCTCCTTCCTGAGCGGTATGACGGCTGCGTGGTCCCATGGTGTTTATACTTTGCGTACTATTGTTTGTACAGATGAACGTGGTACATTCAGGCGTTTGGAAATTGCTCCCAATGATAAACCAGACTTGTGGAGGTCTACGCTGATTTCTTTTGATTTTCCTATGATGTCAAGCAAAGAGGCACTGAGTTTGAAGGTAGGCCTTGAAATACATCCACAGGTACAACTCCAATTGACTCAAATGATGTCAATTAGCCTATCAGTAGCTTCTAAAGCCATGACATCATTTTCTGGAATTTTCCAAGCTGTTTAAAGGCACAGTCAACTTAGTGTATGTAAACTTCTGACCCACTGGAATTGTGATATAGTGAATTATAAGTGAAATAATCTGTCTGTAAACAATTGTTGAAAAAATTACTTGTGTCATGCACAAAGTAGATGTCCTAAACGACTTGCCAAAACTATAGTTTGTTAACAAGAAATTTGTGGAGTGGTTGAAAAATGAGTTTTAATGAATCCAACCTAAGTGTATGTAAACTTCCGACTTCAACTGAACATAAAGCTGTTTACATTTTAGTCATTTAGCAGACGCTCTTATCCAGAGCGACTTACAGTTAGTGAGTGCATACATTTTTCATACTGGCCCCCCGTGGGAATCGAACCCACAACCCTGGCGTTGCAAACGCCATGCTCTTCCAACTGAGCTACCTCCCTGCCGGCCATTCCCTCCCCTACCCTGGACGACGCTGGGCCAATTGTGCGCCGCCCCATTGGTCTCCCGGTTGCGGCCGGCTACAGCAGAGCCTGGATTCGAACCAGGATCTCTAGTGGCAAAGCTAGCACTGCGATGCAGTGCCTTAGACCACTGCGCCCCATAATGTCAAAGAAAAATCTGATATTGAATATCCCTTTCAACATGGTGAAGTTATTAATTACACTTTGGATGGTGTATCAATACACCAGTCACTAAAAAGATACAGGCGCCATGCTTAACTCAGTTGCCGGAGAGGAAGGAATCCGCTCAAGGATTTCAACATGAGGCCAATGGTGATTTTAAAACAGTTACAGAGACAGGAGATAACTGAGGATGGATTAATGGGTAATGCTTCAAAATCCTCGGGGGAAAACTTGGTTCAGTCCAACAGACACTGGGAAACAAATTATTTCAGCAGGACAATAACCTAAAACACAAGGCCAAATATACACTAGAGTTGATTACCAAGATGACATTGAATGTTCCTGAGTGGCCTAGTTACAGTTTTGACTTAAATAGGCTTAAAAGTGTCTGTCTAGCAATGATCAACAACCAACTTGACAGAGCTTGAAGAATTGTTTAAAGAATAATGGGCAAATATTGTACAATTCAGTTGTGAAAATCTCTTAGAGACGTACCCACTTGGACATTACAGAGTATGTTGCGTAGATCGTTGACAAAAAAGAATAAGAAATCAATTTTAATCCGTCATTGTAACAAAACAAAAGGTTGGATTTTTTTGTTGTTGTTATTCTGTCTCTCACTGTTCAATAAACCTACCATTAAAATTATAGACTGATCATGTCTTTGTCAGTGGACAAACGTACAAAATCAGCAGTGGATCAAATACTTTTTTCCCTCACTGAACCTGTCACCATAGCGATTATTAAACACTTCCTGTAATAAATTACACAGCATGCCCTGGGGTCCCGCAGTGGAATCAGAGTAACCATGGTGACAACAGCACAGGGCGGCCATGTTGGGGGCTGTCAACAAAAACTTTTTAATTCTGGTGAAGTACATGTCAAATAGACAATGTCATGACCGTCCCCATGGAAACAGAAACAGTCATGACCGTCCCCATGGAAACAGAAACAGTCATGACCGTCCCCATGGAAACAGAAACAGAAATCTGTAAACTTTCCAAATGTCAACAAAACTAAATGACAAGGTGGGATCTTTTTTTGCGTCGGTAAAATGAATTATGCGAGAAATGTTTTTTATTGATATAATAACCATCATATCGAAGTAAACTTGGAGTCGCGCGATGACATGTTGTGTGGTCCTCCCACTACGACTGGGGAAACCATGCAGTTTATTAGGCTACAGATTAAATAAGTTCTGATGAACTTCACAGGCTGGTGAAAGTGCACAGTGATGAGTTTGATGCTCCTTTCTAATAAATATCCAGGGTCTTATTCTGGTGACATGATGATCGATGCTTGGCTGCCGTTTGACATATAAAAATAATCTCGCTCTTTTGTCCATAATAATAATCTCATCATGTACGCTGTTGGCTAGAGCGAATGTGCCAATACCAGAGTGGGCAATCATTGTTGTTAGAAAACCATCAGTATATTTTATGTGCGCTACCTCATTCACGAACGCCTTTATCGTATGTAATCAACTTGATATTGAAAACCTTATTCGTGTTGGGAAAAATGCGCATAGGTTTAAGAATATTCGCATTGAAAATCTGTCGCCAATTGGATGGAAACCTGAACCTACTATGTGGTAAAACTAGTAGGTTTATGAGGTAGGTCAAAGAACACTGTCTCTACAGAAGTCCACAAGTGATACTAGCTACGACTAGCGGGGAAGTGATGCGAAGGAAGAATAAACATACGAGAAAAAGTCGCCAATGAGGAAAGAAATGAAACAGGAAGAAAAACCGATGGCAAGACAGAAAAGTAAAGAGACGAAGAAAGAAGTGAGACGAGAGAGAAAAAAAAGGGGGGGGGGGAAAAAAAAAACCCCCAAAAAAAAAAAAACCCCAAAAAAAAAAAAAAAAAAAAAAAAAAAAAGAAAAAAAAAAAAAAATTTTTTGGGGGGGGGGAAAAAAAAAAAAAAAAAAAAAAAAAAAAAGGGGGGGGAAAAATGGGGAAAATTTTTTGGGAAAGGGAAAGGGGAAAAAAAGGGGAAAAAAAAAGGAAAACCCCCTTTCCCCTTTTGCAATTTTTTAGAACGCCTCCCTCCCCCTCTTCCTTCCCAAAAAAACCCCCCCCCCCCCCCCAAAACCCCCCAAAAAAAAAACCCCCCCAAACCAAAAAACCCACCAAACCAACCACCAAAAACCCCCCCCCCCCCCCCAAACCCCAAAAACAACAAACCCAAAAAAAAAAACCAAAAAAAAACCAAAAACCACAAAAAAGGGGGGGGGGGCCCCCCCCCCCCCCAAACCCAAAAACCCAAAAAAAATTTTAACCCTTTTTTTTTGGTTCCGGGGGCTTTTATTTTAAAATTTTTAAAAAAATTTCTTTTGGGGGGGGGGGGGGAAAAAAAGGGGGGAAAAAGGGGTTTTAATGCCCAAATTTTGGGCTTCGGAAAAGGGCCCAAAAAGGGAAAGGGGGGCAAAACCCAGGGGGGGAAAAAAGGGGGAAAAGGGGGGGGGGGGGGAAACCCCAAAAGGGGGCTTGGGGGGGAGAAAATTTTTTGGGGGGAAAAAAAAATTTTTTCCCAAAACACACACAACACACTATCATCACCCTCTCTCCTTGGCTTTGACCCTCTCCCTTAACCAGCATGTTACCCCTTCTGTGACTTGGCCCCTATTTTAGACGGGGTTTCTAACTAGATTTCAGGTCCCAAAAATTCTTATGTGTGTGGTGGTGGTGTTTTTGGTGGGGCAAGGGTTGTGCGTGCCTTCAAGTGGTATTTGTACATGATTATCCTTAAAATGGTCTCTATCATAAGGTTTAATGTGTATAGGGTAGGGTTAACTGCAGGTATCTTTCTATAAGGTTTAACTGTGCTATAGGGTTAGGGTTAACTATACATCTTTGTCTATAAGGTTTAACACTGCTCTGGGTTAGGGTTAAATGTAGGTCTCTGACTATCAGGTGTAACTGTGCTCTCAGGGTCCTAGATAATCACTACTTGGTAAAGCTACAGTGAAAAGAAAAAAAGCATGAGAGGGACGAGGAGAGGAGGAGGAGGAGAGGCGGAGGAGAGAGAGGAGGAGGGATGAGTAGGAGGAGTATTGAGGGGCGGATGATATGAATGCTTCTTCTTCGTCTGTCTTATTCTCTTATGTTCTTCTTCTTCGTCTTCTTCTTCTTCTTGCATTCTTCTTCTCTTTCTCTACAGCGGTGCCAAGGACCAGTGCCACCCAGTGCACTTCAGTCCCAGAGCCCAGGAACGGGAGGAGGATGGGGAATAACTTTGCTGTAGGAGCCGTGATCCGCTTTGAGTGTACCCCTGGATATGTACTGGAGGGATCCACCGCCATTGAGTGTCTGACTGTCCCCAACGCTCTGGCTAACTGGAACTCCTCCATACCCAGCTGTATAGGTAGGACTCAGAGACACACATACATGTTCACAAGATCACATAATCACACACACACCGGTCTCCTCTGATAAGGAGGGCCCCAGCCATCCCATCGCCCCTAGCAACAAGTCCTGACACATTGCCCCTAGCAACCAGTCCAAAAGCAGCCATGCGGCACACAGGTGGCAGTACTGCTGTGGGTCATACACACAAGCACGCAAGCACACACACACACACGCTCCTTGAAACCCGCTGATGAGGCAGATGTTCACCTGTGCGCTCCAGTGCAGCCGCCATATGTTCTGTTGATCAGGCTGTGGCAGCAAGCAGGGAACATAGTGTTAGAAGATACAGAATGTCTTCCACTGGGTTAGACGAATTAACACAGATACAGAATGTCTTCCACTGTGTTAGACGAATTAACACAGATACAGAATGTCTTCCACTGTGTTAGATGATTGTAAACACAGATACAGAATGTCTTCCACTGTGTTAGCAGATTGTAAACACAGATACAGAATGTCTTCCACTGTGTTAGAAGATTGTAAACACAGATACAGAATGTCTTCCACTGTGTTAGACGATTGTAAACACAGATACAGAATGTCTTCCACTGTGTTAGACGATTGTAAACACAGATACAGAATGTCTTCCACTATGTTAGACGATGGTAAACACAGATATAGAATGTCTTCCACTGTGTTAGAAGATTAAACACAGATATAGAATGTCTTCCACTGTGTTAGAAGATTAAACCAGATACAGAATGTCTTCCACTGTGTTAGAAGATTAAACACAGATATAGAATGTCTTCCACTGTGTTAGAAGATTAAACATAGATATATAATGTCTTCCACTGTGTTAGAAGATTAAACACAGATATAGAATGTCTTCCACTGTGTTAGAAGATTAAACACATATATAGAATGTCTTCCACTGTGTTAGACGATTGTAAACACAGATACAGAATGTCTTCCACTGTGTTAGAAGATTAAACACAGATATAGAATGTCTTCCACTGTGTTAGAAGATTAAACACAGATATAGAATGTCTTCCACTGTGTTAGAAGATTAAACACAGATATAGAATGTCTTCCACTGTGTTAGAAGATTAAACACAGATATAGAATGTCTTCCACTGTGTTAGAAGATTAAACACAGATATAGAATGTCTTCCACTGTGTTAGAAGATTAAACACAGATATAGAATGTCTTCCACTGTGTTAGAAGATTAAACACAGATATAGAATGTCTTCCACTGTGTTAGAAGATTAAACACAGATATAGAATGTCTTCCACTGTGTTAGAAGATTAAACACAGATATAGAATGTCTTCCACTGTGTTAGAGATTAAACACAGATATAGAATGTCTTCCACTGTGTTAGAAGATTAAACACAGATATAGAATGTCTTCCACTGTGTTAGAAGATTAAACACAGATACAGAATGTCTTCCACTGTGTTAGAAGATTAAACCAGATATAGAATGTCTTCCACTGTGTTAGAAGATTAAACACAGATATAGAATGTCTTCCACTGTGTGTGCCTCTGTGTTTTTTCTTTATCCCTTGCGTTACATATTTTCGTGATTTCATGTATTTTCAGATTTCCTGTTTGGTCGATGTTCTTCTCTCTGTGTCTTCACTTGCCTTTCATTTAGTCTCTGTCCCTCTTCCCTCCCTCTTCCCTCCCTCTTCCCTCCCTCTTCCCTCCCTCTTCCCTCCCTCTTCCCTCTCTCTCTCTTCCTCCTGTCCAGTTCCGTGTGGAGGTAATCTGACCCAGCGGACCGGCACCATCCTGTCTCCTGGTTTTCCTGAGCCCTATCTCAACAGCCTCAACTGTGTCTGGAAGATCATGGTCCCGGAAGGATCAGGAATACAGGTATAAATCTTAAACTGTCTTACCACTAATACAGATTAATACAGATACAACCCTATACTAGCTTTTAATGAGACTCTCTTCTTATCAGACGGTTTCATCAGTTTTTTTAAAGATGCTTTCATTCCACAAAAGTTATCTGAATTCAAGTTGAGATTGGATTTCACACCTAGTTGATGAATTAGAAGTCCACAACGGTCCACACGCCACTGTTCTTCCAATGTCTGTCTTCTGGCTGTCACCAAAAATAAATGATCAGGACAAAAAAAATATGTTTTACCGAGTCTGAGTCACCAACAAGTTTTTCAGACATTTTTATACATCAAAAGTGTTTTGAAGACAATCTACTGCAGTCATTAGAAGTTTTCAATCCTCGGTAACACTTTAATGTACAGTGAGTGAAAAAAGTATTTGATCCCCTGCTGATTTTGTACGTTTGCACACTGACAAAGAAATGATCAGTCTATAATTTTAATGGTGAGAGACAGAATAACAACAACAAAAAAATCCAGAAAAATGCATGTCAAAAACGTTATAAATTGATTTGCATTTTAATGAGATGTTTCTAGGGCACAACAAGATTTGTGACAGCTGTGAAAAAACGAATTCAAAGACAGCTATATTATGAAAAAAAAAATGGCTAGTTAATCAGTTAAAAGTAGCTAGTTGATTTTGCAATTGAAACATTTCATTTAATTGGCCCACCAATGGCTAGTTAGCTAGCTATCTAGCTAACCATCTTCTAGTGTCACACTAGCTACTACAGTTGGAATTAAAACACTTAATCTGTAGCACATTAACATCCTCTTTCACTTACACTATAAACCCAATTACCTCTTCATCTTAAGACACGCTATTTAACTCAAGCTAACTAACGTTATTATCCATGTTATTCGCTGTAGTTAGCTATGTTTGCCACATGATGTGCCGACATCTCTTCTCCCATTTTATGTTAATCCCCACTCTTCTTCTGATTTCAGCGATATGATTTGCTGGCATGAGCACTCAATAACGTTTCTTTGGCTCTCCAAACTGTCCATGAAATTTCAGCAACACTGCATTCGGAAAGTATTCAGACACCTTCCCTTTTTCCACATTTTGTTACAGCCTTATATATAATAATAAAAAAACAGTCTCATCAATCTAGACACAATACCCCATAATGACAAACTGAAAATAGGTTAGGGCCCCATGTAACTCAGTTGGTAGAGCATGGCGCTTGCAACGCCAGGGTTGTGGGTTCGATTCCCACAGGGGGCTAGTATGAAAAATAAATAAAATGTATTCACTGTAAGTCGCTCTGGATAAGAGCGTCTGCTAAAATGTAAATGTAGGTTTTTTTGGAAATGTATTCAATATAAAAAACTGAAATACCTTATTTACATAAGTATTCAGATCCTTTGCTATGAGATTTGAAATTGAGCTCAGGTGCATAAGATGTTTCTACAACTTGATTGGAGTCCACCTGTGGTAAATTCAATTGAATGGACATATAAGGTCCCACAGTTGTAAGTGCATGTCAGAGCAAAAACCAAGCCATGAGGTCGAAGGAATTGTCTGTAGAGCTCCGAGGCACCTAAAGACTCTCAGACCATGAGAAACAAGATTCTCTGGTCTGATGAAACCAAGATTGAACTCTTTGGCCTGAATGCCAAGCTTCAAATCTGGAGGAAACCTGGCACCATCGTTACGGTGAAGCATGGTGGTGGCAGCATCAAGCTGCAAGGATGTTTTTCAGTGGCAGGGACTGGGAGACTAGTCAGGATCGAGGGAAAGATGAATGGAGCAAAGTACAGAGAGGTCCTTGCTGAAAACCTGCTCCAGAGCGCTTTGGACCTCAGACTGGGGCGAAGGTTCACCTTCCAACAGGACAACGACCCTAAGCACACAGCCAAGACAACGCAGGAGTAGCTTCGGGACAAGTCTCTGAATGTCCTTGAGTGGCCCAGCCAGAGCCCGGACTTGAACCCGATCTAACATCTCTAGAGAGACCTGAAAATAGCTGTGGAGCGACGCTCCCCATCCAACCTGACAGAGCTTGAGAGGATCTGCAGAGAAGAATGGGATAAACTCCCCAAATACAGGTGTGCCAAGCTTGTAGCATCATATCCATGAAGACTCGAGGCTGTAATTGCTGCCATAGGTGCTTCAACAAAGTACTTAGTAAAGGGTCTGAATACTTATGTAAATGTAATATTTCAGTTGTTGTTTTTCTATACATTTGCAAATATTTCTAAAAACCCATTTTTGCATTGTCGTTATGGGGTATTGTGTTTAGATTGATGAGGGGGAAAACAATTTAATCAAATTTAGAATAAGGATGTAACGTAACAAAATATGGAAAAAGTCAAGGGGTCTGAATACTTTCCGAATGCACTGTACATGATTTGCTGAAACAAATGGACAGTTTGCAGATCTAAAGTTATTGAGAACTTTTGTGTCAGCGGATAATATATCTGAAATCGGAAGAAGAAGGGTGGGACTTAGCAACAACAGCACAGAAATGAGAAGGTCACCTCATTGAAAACCAACAGCACATGTATAACATTGGTTAGATTGAGTTAAACAAGGTGTATTAAGATTTTTTTTTTTTTTAAGGTATTGAGTTTAAATTATGTGTTACAGAGAATGTATTGTGTGATGTGCTGCAAAGTAAGCTTTATAATTTGGAATTCCTGCTGTAGCTAGCAAACTAGCTAGCTAACTAGCTAAGTTAGCTAGCACCCACTAGCTCCAGCTAGCTAGCTTTGTATCAATGGAGCTGCTCGTGATTATGTTGTGTCGCTACGGTGTGACTGGCTAGCTAGTTACTGTCAAGTACACTGTCAAACAAAATACGTTGTTTGGACTGTGTAGAACTGGGCTCTCCAACGCTGTTCCTCGTTACCTGACGGTTTAGCTAACTAGCTAGCTACCCAAAAAGATATGCATATATATACGTTGATTTTGTTGTCCCGTTTCATTTCAACATGTTTGTGTTTTCTTGGCAAGTTGTTGGTATTATAATGCACCCTAAAAAAATTAAAATAATCCTACATCTTTGTTTATTGGAAATCCTTTGAATGGTAAAGTTTTCTGATACTCTCAACTCATCCCGTGGTATAAGCACGTTCATATTTGTTTTTATAACACCTCAAATGAATGTCACTTTACTTAAGGTGTCTGTGTACAGTCTATAAGGGTATATGGCTATGAGGTTATCATTACATTCAATGTAATAATGTGACACAGAGGTTAGTACATGTAATGTCATATGACATAAGTTGTCCTGCAGGCTGCATAATATATGTTGTTATTAACAGTTGACAACAGGATGAACAGTCATTCTTAACACCCATTATAACCAGTTCTATAACCCTCTCATGCTGTGAGTCATATAACTATTTAAAACTACTTATGGCATCTTATGAAAAATGTTCTAATGTGTTATATAGCTGTTATAAAGGCTTTATGAATGCATGCATAAGGACACCTGTAGTGTTACCCAATCCTCAATTATATATGAATGTGGATTTTTTTTTTTACACATATTTCCATATACTGTAATTCCACTAAATCATTATGGCCATATTTTCCCTTCCCAGTGGTACACTAACCCTGTATTTCCACACCTCAAAGGGGTCCTGAGGTAGAGAACTTGCTTTAGAAGTATGTAAGCCCTCAATCCCATAAGAATGTGAAAGAAAAGTATTAGTCCACTTAATTCCATCTAAGGGGAGAGGGAGAGGGAGAGGGAGAGGGAGAGGGAGAGAGAGAGCAATGGGGGATAGACCTGGACCTCCACTGTAGAGAGAGAGAGAAACGAGATGGGGGGGGATCTTGCTCCCAGACAAGCTAAACACCTTCTTCGCCCACTTTGAGGATAACACAGTGCCGCTGCTAAGGACTATGAGCGCTCGTTCTCCGGCCCAGACGGAATCCCGCTCGTTCTCCGGCCCAGACGGCATCCCTCTCGTTCTCCGGCCCAGACGGCATCCCTCTCGTTCTCCGTGGCCGACGTGAGACATTTAAGAGTGTTAACCCCCGCAAGGCTGCCGGCCCAGACGGAATCCCAAGCCGCGTCCTCAGAGCATGTGCAGACCAGCTGACTGGAGTGTTTACGGACATATTCAATCCCTATCCCAGTCTGCTGTCCCCACTTGCTTTAAGATGTCCAACATTGTTCCTGTACCCAAGAACGCAAAGGTAACTGAACTAAATGACTATCGCCCCGTAGCCCTCACCTCTGTCATCATGAAGTGCTTTGAGAGACTAGTCAAGGATCATATCACCTCTACCTTACCTGTCACCCTAGACCCACTTCAATTTGCTTACCGCCCCAATAGATCCACAGACGATGCAATTGCCATCACACAGCACACTGCCCATATCCCATCTGGACAAGAGGAATACCTACGTCAGAATGCTGTTCATTGACTATATCTCAGCATTCAACACCATAGTACCCTCCAAGCTCATCATTAAGCTCGAGGCACTGGGTCTGAACCCCGCCTGTGCAACTGGGTCCTGGACTTCCTGACGGGCCGCAGCCAGGTGGTGAAGGTAGGAACACATCCACTTGCTTCCTGCCCAACATCGGCGTGC
>LR778269.1:326641-438014 GCA_902810595.1 Coregonus sp. 'balchen'
TCCTTTTTCACTGTGTCGGTTTTTCCTAGCTTCTCTTCTCTCATGTCAGTGTAAACACTAGCTCTTCTGTCTCCAGGGGTCAGTGAACACAGGGTTTTAATGGTCAGTGAACACTAGTCTTTGTCTCCATGTGTCAGCTGAATACTAGCCCTCTGTCTCCCCTTTTTCAGTTAAATCCCCTTTTTTTTTTTCTCTCTGTCCTTTATTGTACTGTAATATAGCCCTCTTCTCCGTGTGTCAGTGAACACTAGTCCTTGTCTCTCATGGTTAGCGGAACATAGTCTCTTTTGTTTCAGGTTACGTAATCCAAACCTCTCTGTTCTCAGTGTCAGTGTAATACTTTCTCTTGTTCTCAGTGTGTCAGTGTAACATAGTCTCTTTTTTTTCCCGTCTCCCCGTTTGTGTCAGCTGTAATCATAGGCTCCTTTCTCCAGGTTTTAGGTGAATACTGCCCCCTCTGTTCTTTGTGTCAGCTGTAATCACAGTCTCTTGTCTTTCTGTGATTAATCACTAGTCTTTTGTTTCGTGGTAGCTGTAATCACTAGTCCTCTCTCTCGGTTCAGCGTAATACTATCTCTTTTTTCTTTCAAATTTTCGGCCCCTGCGTAAACACAGTCTCCTGTTCCAGTGTGTAGTGTAATCACTAGTCTTCTCTTCGTGTGTAGCTGTAATCACTGCCCCCGTCTCCATTTTAAACCTAGTTTCCTGTCTTACTGTTTTGCGTTTCACTGTTTCCTGTTTTCCCGTTTAGTGTCCCCGTTCTGTCTCTGGTTTGTTTATTCCTTCTTCTCCCTTGTCAGCTGAATCAAGTCTCTCTGTTTCAGTTTTCAGCGTAATACTAGTTCTCTCGTTTCGTGTTGCTTTAATCACTAGTCTTTTTCTCCCTTTTGTCAGTGTAATCATAGCCCCCTCGCTCCTTGTTAGCTGTAACACAGCCTCTCTGCTCCCGTTGTCGCGTAACATAGTCTTCTTTCCCTTGTTGTCAGCTTAATCACTAGTTTTCCCGTTCCCATGTGCGTAATCACTAGTTCTCTGTCTCTCATGGTCGCTGTAACCTGTCTCTTTGTTTACTGTCGCTGTAATTTCCCAGTTTATCCGCTTCAGTGGTTAGTGTAATCATAAATCCTCTCTTCCCCTGTTCGGTAATCAAGCTCTCTCTGTTTTCAGTGTTCACTGAAACCTATTCTTTCAGTTGTCAGCGTAATCCAGTCTCTCTGTTTTCCCTGTCAGCTTCCTAGCCCCCCTGTCTCCATGTTCAGCTGTAAAACACTGCCTCTCTGT
Source organism: Coregonus sp. 'balchen' (assembly GCA_902810595.1). NCBI lineage: Eukaryota > Metazoa > Chordata > Actinopteri > Salmoniformes > Salmonidae > Coregonus > Coregonus sp. 'balchen'. The sequence goes on from LR778269.1 coordinate 327,923, forward strand.
CTTTGTGTCAGCTGTAATCATAGTCTCTTGCTTGTGTCAGCTGTAATCACTAGTTCTCTGTCTTCAAAGTCAGTGTAATCCTAGTTTTCGCTCCAGTGTGTCAGCTTGTAATCACTAGTCTCTCTCTGTCTCCAGTGTGTAGCGTAATCACTAGTCTCTCTCTGTCTCCCAGTGTGTAAGCTGTAAACACTAGCTCTCTCTTCACTGTCAGGGTATCACTAGTCTCTCCTGTTTCCTTGTCAGCTTAAACTAGTTTCTCTGTTCCAGTGTTCACTGTAATCACTAGTCTCCCCTCTGTCTCTCAGTGTGTCAGCTGTAATCATGTCTTTCTTCCCCTCAGTTGTCCGCTGAATCACTAGTCTCTCGGGCTCCACGTGCAGCTGTAATCACTAGTCTTTTCTGTCCTCAGTGTTTATGTAATCACTAGTCTCTTTCCCTCCTGTTTTTCTCCAGTGGGGTCGCTGTAATCACTAGCCTCTCTCTGTCTCTCACTGTGTCGCTGTAATCACACCTCTCTCTTGTCTCAGGTGTCAGCTGTAATCAATAGCCTCTTGTCTCCCAGTGTGTCAGCTGTAATCACTAGTCTCTAACTGACTCTGTGTGTCAGCTGTAATCACTAGTCTCTCTCTGTCTCTCACTGTCAGCTGTAATCACTAGTCTCTTCTGTTCTCTGTTGTCAGCTGAATCACAGCCTCTTCTTGTCTCAGTGTGTCAGTGTAAAAACAGGGGCCTACTCTTTCTCACGTCGCTTGTAATCACTAGTCTCTTTTCGTCTCCAGTGTGTCAGCTGTAATCACTAGTCTCCTCTGTCTCTCAGTGGTCAGCTGTAATCAACTAGTCTCTCTGGGCTCTCAGTGTGTCATTAATCCTAGTCTTCTTGTCTCCCAGTGTTCGTGTAATCATAGCTCCTCTCTGTCTCTCATGTCAGCTGTAATCATAGCCTTTTCCGTCTTCCCCTGGTCATGTAATCACAGCCTCTGTCTCCCAGTGTTTCCCTGTAATCCCTAGTTCTAACGCTCTTGTGTCAGTGTAAATAGTTTTTCTTTTTCCATGTCAGTTAATCACTAGCCTCTTGTCTCCAGTGTCGCTGTAAACATACCTCTCGTCTCCAGTTGTCAGCGTAATACGTTTTTTTCTTCCCTGTGTCACTGTAATACTAGTCCTCTTTTCTCCATGCAGGGAACACTATTTCTCTGCTCTCAGGTGTCACTTTAATCCTCTCTCCTGTTTTGTTTTCACTGTAATACTAGCCCCTCTGTCCCATTTTCACTGTAATCACTAGTCTTTCTCCCGGTGTGCTGTAATCACTAGCCTCCTCTTTCCATGTCAGCTTAAAACACTAGTCTCTTGTCTCCAGGGCAGCTGTAATCATAGCCTCTCTGTCTCCCCTTTTTCAGGAAAAATAGTCTCCTCTAATGAACCTGTTGTTTCCCAGGTTTTAAATCACTAACCCTTTTTGTCTCCCCTGTCAGCGTAATCAAGTCTCCTTTTTCCCTGTCTTTTCCAGTTTTGGTCAGCGTAATCACTGCCCCCTCTTCTCCAGTGTGCACTGTAAACATAGCCCCTCGTCTCCCAGTGTCAGCTGTACATTTCCCCTCTGTCTCCATTTTTCCCGTAATCACTAGTCCCCCTGTCCCATGGGTTTGCTGTATATAGTCTCTCTGTTCCAGGGGCAGTGTAATCACTACCTTCGGCCCCAGGTTTCGTTAATCACTAGTTTTTCTCCGGGCAGCTGTAATTTTTTTCCCCCATGTCCTTTCTGTTCTGTCTCCATTCAGCGTAATCACAATCTCTTCGCTCCGTTGGGCGCTGTAATCCCAAATCTTCCTGTCTCTGTTGCTTTAATACTAGTCTCTCTGTCTCCAGTGGTCGTGAATCACACCTCTCTGTCTCCAGTGTGTCAGTGTTTTTCACTAGTCTCTCTCTGTCCTTTTCTGCCCCTACTGTCCAGTGTTAATTTCACTAGCCCCTTTGTTTCAGTTTTCAGCGAAACACTGTCTCCCGTGTGTCAGCGTAAAACACTAGTCTTCTGTCTCCGTGGGCCTGAATCACTAGCCTCCTGTCTCCAGTGTCAGCTGTAATCACTACTCTCTGGGTTTTTTCAGTTGTCAGCGTAATCACGTTCCCCCTTGTCTTTAATGTGTCGCTGTTACACCCTTTTTTTCTCCAGTGTAGCGTAATCACTATCTCTCTCTGCTCTCAGGTTCAGCTGTAATCCTAGTTTTCCTCTGTGTGTCAGCTTAACACTAGCCCCCTTGTTTTGTTTTGAAACCCTGTCTCAAGGGGGAAACCCCTCTCTTCTCCAGTTCGCTGTAACACTACCCCTTTCTCTTTCCTTTTCCCTCTCCTGTCTCCCAGTGTTTCAGCGTAAACAAGCCTCTTCTCCCAGTGGTCAGTGTAACATAGCCCTTTTTTGTCTCTCATGTCGCTGTTTAAACATAGTCTCTTTCTCCAGTGGTCAGCTGTAATCACATCCTTGTCTCCATGTTTTACTGTAACAAGCCTCTCGGTCTCCCCGTTGTCAGCTGTAATCACTAGCTCTGTTTCCCCGGTGTAGCTGTAAACACTAGTCTCTCTCGGGTCCCTTGTCCTGTTCTCTTTCTCTTTCCCTTTCCTCTTTTCTGCTTCAGTGGTAGGTAAATCATGCCCTCCTGTCCCCCAGTGTCGCTTTTAAACCTAGCCGGCTCTTTTCCTTCCAGCCCTTTTTTTCATGCAGTGTAACACCCTTTTCTGTCTCCATGTGTAGCTGTTCACATCTCTTGCTTTATGTCACTGTAACACAGTCTCTTCTCCCGGTTTTCCCTTCCCCTCCTCCCCGGTGTCATTAATCCAACTCTTCGTTTCAGTCATGTAACACTATCTTCTTGTCTCCCCTGGTACTGTAACATAGCCTCCTTTTTCTCCCTGTCAGCTGTAAACATCCCTCTTGTCCTCCAGTTTCCTGTAATCACACATTCTGTCTCCCAAATGTGTCAGTGAACCTAGTTCCCTCTGTCCTCTCATGTCATTAACACTTCTTCTGTTTTTTCCCCGTGTTTTAGCTTAATCCAATCTCCCTTCTCTGTTGTAGCTGTAATCATAGCTTCTCTGTCTTCCCGGCAGTTTTTTCCCTCTCATGTCGCTGTTGCCTCCGTCTCCCCGTGTCAGTGTAACACTAACCCCCTTCTGTTCTTCCCCGTTGTCACTGAAAAACAGGCTCTCTTTCCCCTGTGTCAGCTGATATAGCTCTTTGTTTAGTGTTGGCCTGTTTTCATTTCAGGCCTCCCCTTTTCTCGTGGGCAACTGTAAAACATGCTCCTTGGTCCTGTGCGCTGTAATCACTATCTCTTTTGTCTTCAGGGTAGCTGTAATCAAGCCTTCGTCTTGTGTTTCAGCTGTAACACTAGTTTTTTCTTCGGTGCCGTAATCACAGCTCTTCTGTCTTGTGTGTCGTGTAATCCGCCTCTTCTCCTTTTTCCTTCAGTTTTGTTTGGTCAGCGGATCACTAGCCTCTCTGTCTCTTGTGTCGCATCACTATCTTTCTTGTTCCTGTTCACTGTATCACTTTCTCTGTCTCTCAGTGTGTCACTGTAATCACTAGTCTCTCTGTCTGGGTCACGTAATCATTCTCTCTTCTCTCAGTGTGTTTATCACTAGCTCTTCTGTCTCTCAGTTTCACTGAACCATTCTCTCGTTTCAGTTTATATTCCTCTCTCTCGTGTGTCAGTAATCTACCACTTTCCGTGTCAGCTGTAATCACTCTCTCTCTGTCTCTCAGTGTGTAGCTGAATCACAGCTCTCTTTCTCTCTTGGTACTATTTTCTCTCTGTTCACTGTATCACTATCTCTTCTCCTTTTCGTATCCTCTCTTCTGTCTCATTGTATATCCTTCGTTTCTGTTTCAGTTGTCCTTTAGTGCTCTCTTCCTGTTTCAGCTGTAATCATATCCTCTCTCCCCCCCCCCCTCTCTCTCTTGTCAGCTGATCATAGTCTCTTCCCGGTGGTACACTATCTCTCTCTCTTTCATGTCTTATCCTATCCTCTTCATGTTCACTGAATCCTAGTCTCTTCTTCCCGGTGGCTGTAATCACTTCTCTCCTCTCTGTGTCAGCTGTAATCATATTCCTCTTGTCTCCCGTCAGCGTAAATCTTCTCTCTCTCAGTGTCAGCTGTAATCACTAGTCTCTCTCCTTTGGGTTAATCACTATCTCTTGTCCTGTGTGTCATTAATCACTATTCTCTGTCTCTGGTCCTGTATCCATCTCTCCGTCTCTCATGTGGTTATGTATCACTGCTTCTCTGTTCACGTTGTTCTTTTACTTCCTGTCTCTCCTTGTGTCAGCTGTAACTTCTTCTGTCTCTGTTCACTGTTTTTCTTCCTGTTTCATGTCTTTCTCTCAGTGTGTCAGCTTAATAGCTTCCTCTTGTCTAATACAGTTATCTGTCTTTCATTAACTACTACTGTCTCCTTCATTACTATCCTCTTCTCAGTGTCAGCTGTATACACCTTTTCATTTCTTTTTTTTTTTTTTTTTTTTTTTTTTTTTTTTTTTTTTTTTTTTTTTTTTTTTTTTTTTTTTTTTTTTTTTTTTTTTTTTTTTTTTTTTTTTTTTTTTTTTTTTTTTTTTTTTTTTTTTTTTTTTTTTTTTTTTTTTTTTTTTTTTTTTTTTTTTTTTTTTTTTTTTTTTTTTTTTTTTTTTTTTTTTTTTTTTTTTTTTTTTTTTTTTTTTTTTTTTTTTTTTTTTTTTTTTTTTTTTTTTTTTTTTTTTTTTTTTTTTTTTTTTTTTTTTTTTTTTTTTTTTTTTTTTTTTTTTTTTTTTTTTTTTTTTTTTTTTTTTTTTTTTTTTTTTTTTTTTTTTTTTTTTTTTTTTTTTTTTTTTTTTTTTTTTTTTTTTTTTTTTTTTTTTTTTTTTTTTTTTTTTTTTTTTTTTTTTTTTTTTTTTTTTTTTTTTTTTTTTTTTTTTTTTTTTTTTTTTTTTTTTTTTTTTTTTTTTTTTTTTTTTTTTTTTTTTTTTTTTTTTTTTTTTTTTTTTTTTTTTTTTTTTTTTTTTTTTTTTTTTTTTTTTTTTTTTTTTTTTTTTTTTTTTTTTTTTTTTTTTTTTTTTTTTTTTTTTTTTTTTTTTTAAAAAAAAAAAAAAAAAAAAAAAAAAAAAAAAAAAAAAAAAAAAAAAAAAAAAAAAAAAAAAAAAAAAAAAAAAAAAAAAAAAAAAAAAAAAAAAAAAAAAAAAAAAAAAAAAAAAAAAAAAAAAAAAAAAAAAAAAAAAAAAAAAAAAAAAAAAAAAAAAAAAAAAAAAAAAAAAAAAAAAAAAAAAAAAAAAAAAAAAAAAAAAAAAAAAAAAAAAAAAAAAAAAAAAAAAAAAAAAAAAAAAAAAAAAAAAAAAAAAAAAAAAAAAAAAAAAAAAAAAAAAAAAAAAAAAAAAAAAAAAAAAAAAAAAAAAAAATTCCCTATGAAAAATCTTGGCTTGTAGTGACCATTTCCAGGGACGAAACAACCTCTTTGAGCAAAAACTATTTTTGCCATTCATTACACTTTCCTCTGTCTCATGTTTGTTCAAGCTCCTCTTTGGTGACAAACTCCTCTGTCTCTCATGGTCGTGTATCACTATTTCTCTGTCTCTCAGGTCAGCTTTAATCCACCTCTCTCTCCTTCCTGTCAATTTTTTCTTGTCGCTGTATCACTATCTCTCTCTGTCTCTCAGTGTCACTGTATCACTGTCTCCTGTCTCTCAGTTTAGCTGTATCATTCTCTCTCTGTCTCAGGGCAGCTGTAATCATAGTCTCTTTGTTCTCATGTGTAGCTGTACACTGCTCTCTCTGTCTCTCTGTGTTTGCTGTAATCCCATCTCTCTGTCTCAGTGTGCAGCTATAATCACTAGCTCTCTGCTCTTTGGGCACTGTATCAAGTCTCTCTGTTCTCTGTCAGTGTAACACTAGTCTCTCTCTGTCTCTCGTGTCAGCTAATCCATCTCCTCTGTTCTCATGTCAGCTGTAATCACAGTCCCCCTGTTCTCTGTGCACTGTAACACTATCTCCTCTGTCTTGTTCAGCTGATCCTAGCCTCTCTGTTCTCAGTGTGTCATGTAATCACTATCTCTTTTCCTTCTGTCCTTCCTCTTTGTCACTGTAATCCTAGCTCTCTCTGTTCCTCAGTGTGTCAGCTTAATCACTAGCCCTGTCTCCGTGTGTCCGCTGTAATCCATTCTCTCTGTCTGTGTGTCAGCTGTAATCATAGTTCCTCTGTCTCTCATGTCGCTTTCACTAGTTCTGCTCGTGTGTCACTTTATCACTATCTCTCTTCTCTTGGTGTCAGCTGAATCACTAGCTCTCTTGTCCCTTGTTTTCCCGCCTTAATCCTCTCCTCTTTCTCTCATTGTCAGCGAATCACATATCCCCTGCCTCAGTTGTCACGTAATCACTCCTCTGTCTTCATGTGCTGTATCACTAGTCTCTTGTTTCAGGTTCAGCTGTATCACTATCCTCTGTCTCCATGTCGCTGTAATCACTAGCCTCTGTCCCCATGTCACTGAATCACTAGTCTTCTGTCTCTGTGTCACTGTAATCACAGCCCCTGTTCAGTTGTCAGCTTATCACTCTACTACTTCAGTGTGTCAGCTGTAGTCACTAGTCTCTCTCTGTGTGTCAGCTGTAATCACTAGCCGCTCTCTGTCTCTCAGTGTGTCAGCTGTAATCACTAGTCTCTCTGTCTCCATGTGTCAGCTGTAATCACTAGTCTCTCTCTGTCTCTCAGTGTGTCAGCTGTAATCACTAGTCTCTCTGTCTCTCACTGTGTCAGCTGTAATCACTAGTCTCTCTGTCTCTCAGTGTGTCAGCTGTAATCACTAGTCTCTCTCTGTCTCTCAGTGTGTCAGATGTAATCACTAGCCTCTCTGTCTCCCAGTGTGTCAGCTGTAATCACTAGTCTCTGTCTCTCAGTGTGTCAGCTGTAATCACTAGTCTCTCTCTGTCTCTCAGTGTCAGCTGTAATCACTAGTCTTCTCGTCTCTCAGTGTGTCAGCTGTAATCACTAGCTCTCTCTCTGTGCTCCCATGTGTCAGCTGGTAATCACTAGCTCTCTGACCTCTCGTGTGTCAGCTGTAATCACTAGTCTCTCTCTGTCTCCCAGTGTGTCAGCTGTAATCACTAGTCCTCTCTCTGTCTCTCCAGTGTGTCAGCTGTAATCACTAGTCCTCTCTGTCTCTCGTGTGTCAGCTGTAATCACTAGTCTCTCTCTGTCTCTCAGTGTGCCAGCTGTAATCACTAGTCTCTCTCGGTCTCCCAGTGTCAGCTGTAATCACTAGTCTCTCTGTCTCTCAGTGTGTCAGCTGTAATCACTAGCCTCTCTGTCTCCCAGTGTCATGCTGTAATCACTGTCTCTTCCTCTCGTCTACCACGTGTCAGCTGTAATCACTAGCCTCTCGGTCTCCCAGTGTGTCAGCTGTAATCACTAGTCCTCTCTGTCTCCCGTGTGTCAGCGGAATCACTAGTCTCTCTCTGGTCTCTGTCAGCTGGAATCACTATATCTCGTCTCATTATTCTGTTCTTCTCAGTGTGTCAGCTGTAATCACTAGTCTCTGTCTCTCAGTGTGTCAGCTGTAATCACTAGTCTCTCTCTGTCTCTCACTGTCAGCTGTAATCACTAATCTCTCTCTGTCTCTCAGTGTGTCAGCTGTAATCACTCTCCTCTGTCTCTCAGTGTGTCAGCTGTAATCACTAGCCTCTCTCTGTCTCTCAGTGTGTCAGCTGTAATCACTAGCTCTCTGTCTCTCAGTGTGTCAGCTGTAATACTAGCTCTCTTCTTCCTCTCATTTGTCAGCTGTAATACTAGTCTATGTTTCTCAGTGTGTCAGCTGTAATCACTAGTCTCTCTCTTGTCTCTCAGTGTGTCAGCTGTAATCACTAGCTCTCTCTGTCTCTCAGTGTGTCAGCTGTAATCACTAGTCTCTCTCTCTCTCAGTGTGTCAGCTGTAATCACTAGTCTCTGTCTCGTGTGTCGCTGTAATCACTAGTCTCTCTCTGTCTCTCAGTGTGTCAGCTGTAATCACTAGCCTCTGTCTCTCAGTGTCAGCTGTAATCACTAGTCTCTCTCTGTCTCTCAGTGTGTCAGCTGTAATAACTAGTCTCTCTGTCTCTCAATGTGTCAGCTGTAATCACTAGTCTCTCTCTGTCTCTCAGTGTGTCGCTGTAATCACTAGCCTCTCTCTGTCTCTCAGTGTGTCAGCTGTAATCACTAGTCTCTCTCTGTCTCTCAGTGTGTCAGCTGTAATCACTATCCTCTCTCTGTCTCTCACTGTGTCAGCTGTAATCACTAGTCTCTCTCTGTCTCTCAGTGTGTCAGCTGTAATCACTAGCCTCTCTCTGTCTCTCAGTGTGTCAGCTGTAATCACTAGCTCTCTCTGTCTCTCAGTGTGTCAGCTGTAATCACTAGTCTCTCTCTGTCTCTCAGTGTGTCAGCTGTAATCACTAGTCTCCTCTCTGTGTGTCAGCTGTAATCACTAGCCTCTCTCTGTGTCTCTCAGTGTGTCAGCTGTAATCACTAGCCTCTCTCTGTCTCTCAGTGTGTCAGCTGTAATCACTAGTTTCTCCTCTCTATGTGTCAGCTGTAATCACTAGTTCCTCTCTCTGTGGCTGATCACTAGTGTTTGTCTCTCGTTTCAGCTGTAATCAATAGTCTCTATCTTTTGTGTCAGCTGTAATCACTAGTCTCTCTCTGTCTCTCAGTGTGTCAGCTGTAATCACTAGTCTCTCTCTGTCTCTCAGTGTGTCAGCTGTAATCAACTAGCCTCTCTGCTCTCAGTGTTCAGTCTGTATCACTAGTCTCTCTCTGCTCTCACTGTGTCAGCTGTAATCACTATCCTCCCTCTCTGTCTCAGTGTGCCAGCTGTAATCACTAGTCCTCCTCTGTCTACCGGTGTCAGCTGTAATCACTGTACTCTCTCTATCCTCTCAGGGTCAGCTGTAATCACTAGTCCTCTCTGTCTCTTGTGTCAGCTGTAATCACTAGCTCTCTCTGTCTCTCCACTGTTTTCAGCTGTAATCACTAGTCTCTCTCTGTCTCTAGTGTGTCAGCTGTAATCACTAGTCTCTCTCTGTCTCAGTGTGTCAGCTGTAATCACTAGTCTCTCTCTGTCTCTCAGTGTCAGCTGTAATCACTAGTTCTCTCTGTCTCTCAGTGTGTCAGCTGTAATCACTAGTCTTCTCTCTAGTGTGTCAGCTGTAATCACTAGCCTCTCTCTGTCTCTCAGTGTGTCAGCTGTAATCACTAGCCTCTCTCTGTCTCTCAGTGTTCAGCTGTAGTCACTAGTCGCTCTATGTGTGTCAGCTGTCATCTCTAGTCTCTGTCTTTCAGTGTGTCAGTTGTAATCACTAGTCTCTGTCTCCATGTGTCAGCTGTGATCACTAGTCTCTCTCGTCTCTCATTGTCAGTGTACTCACTAGCTCCTTGCTCTCATTATCACTGTATCACTAGTCTCTCTGTCTCTCACTGTGTCAGCTGTAATCACTAGCCTCTCTCTGTCTCTCACTGTGTCAGCTGTAATCACTAGTCTCTCTCTGTCTCTCAGTGTGTCAGCTGTAATCACTAGTCCTCTGTCTCTATGTGTCAGCTGTAATCACTAGTCTCTCTCTGTCTCTCAGTGTGTCAGCTGTAATCACTAGTCTCTCTGTCTCAGTTTGTCAGCTGTAATCACTAGTCTATCTCTGTCTCTCAGTGTGTCAGCTGTAATCACTAGTCTCTCTCTGTCTCCCAATGTGTCAGCTGTAATCACTAGTCTCTCTCTGTCTCTCTGTGTGTCAGCTGTAATCACTAGTCTCTCTCTGTCTCCCAGTGTGTCAGCTGTAATCACTAGTCTCTCTCTGTCTCTCAGTGTGTCAGCTGTAATCACTAGTCTCTCTCTGTCTCTCGCCATCCTTGGCTCTGTGTTTGCCCAGTGGTCTCCTGCACAACATGAGATGGGGGCTTGTAATCATAAACCATTCTGAACGAGCTTTGGCCGACTGGTCTCAAAGGAACAACGTTTAATAGGTGGCTCCTTAAGAATGGCTGCTGACGGAAGACTCCTGGTGGTCTTTTTGATGATTCACCAGCTGAAGTGTTTTTTGAGGTATTATTCATGGGGCTCCTGTAGTTCACGGCTGATTGGCTGTTAGCAGAGCAACACAGATACCCCTGCAGAGACATTTCAAGAATCAAGATTGAGGCCTAAATTGCAGCTTACCTCTGTCTTGGAAAATACTATTTTGTTTACTTCTGTGAAACAGTTGTGTGTGTTTGTTTGTTTGTTTGTGTGTGTGTGTGTGTGTGTGTGTGTGTGTGTGTGTGTGTGTGTGTGTGTGTGTGTGTGTGTGTGTGTGTGTGTGTGTGTGTGTGTGTGTGTGTGTGTGTGTGTGTGTGGTGTGTGTGTGTGTGTGTGTGTGTGTGTGTGTGTGTGCGCGCGCGTCTGTGCTTGTGTTTGTGAATGAAATTTGCAGTTTCATAGAAATAGTGGAACAGCAGAGTGAAGGAAGATAATAACTTTCTCAACAATAAACACCTCAACTATCTTATTGTGCTTCTTCATTCTTGGAGCGATTTCAAACAACATGTCTTCTCTGACATCCCTCTGAGACCTTGGAGTAGTTGTTTCTCTGCCGCAGCTTTTGTGGAGCGACGGGTAACGATACGTCGAGGCTGACTGTTGTCCATGTGTTCAGAGGGTCCCTGGTTCAAGCCCAGGAGAGGGACGGAAACAACACTGTTACACTAGCAACATATATAGCCTGGCCCCTTGGACACCGCCCGAAGCCTCCACAGTTAGAAACTGAGGAACAGACACCATTGACTGAGTGCTTAGTGCAGCTGAAAATAAACCCAAAGATATTGATACAGGGTTTGACATTAAGGTCTGAAAGGCAGTTTGTTGAATGGCGCCGGAGAAGATGGCTGCCGTTTTACAGCCCTCTAACCAGTTGTACTATTATGTGTGTTTTCTCGCGTTATTTGTAATTTATTCTGTACATATTGTTTCTGCCATCGTCTCTTATGACCAAAAAGAGCTTCTGGATATCAGGACAGCGATTACTCACCTCATATTGGACAAAGATTTTTTCTTCAACGAGTCGGATGCGAAGGATATTCTACAGACACCCAACAAGGCCCAAATCCCCGTCATTCGCATGAGGAAGAGACAGAGATATCGTGGACGTAGGTCGGGGTGCCTTGTAAGGATCCGACGGCGAGCGAGTAAACTGCTGCTCCCATCAATCCTATTAGCCAATCTTCAATCATTTGAAAATAAATTAGATGACCTACGATTACGCTTATCCTACCAACTGGACATTAAAAACTGTAATATCTTATGTTTTACAGAGTCGTGGCTGAACGACGACATGGACAACATACAGCTAGCGGGCTATACGCTACATCTGCAGGATAGAACGGCTGACTCTGGTAAGACAAGGGGTGGCGGTCTGTGTATATTGGTAAACAACAGCTGGTGCACAAAATCAAATACTAAGGAAGTCTCGAGGTTTTGCTCGCCTGAGGTAGAGTATCTTATGATAAGCTGTAGACCACACTATTTACCAAGAGAGTTTTCATCTATATTTTTCATAGCTGTCTATTTACCACCACAAACCAATGCTGGCATTAAGATTGCACTCAATGAGCTGTATAAGGCCATAAGTAAACAGGAAAACTCTCATCCAGATGCAGCACTCCTAGTGGCCGGGGACTTTAATGCAGGGAAACTTAAATCCGTTCTACCTAATTTCTACCAGCATGTTAAATGTGCAACCAGAGGAAAAAAAACTCTAGACCACCTTTACTCCACACACAGAGACGCGTACAAAGCTCTCCCTCGCCCTCCATTTGGCAAATCTGACCATAACTCTATCCTCCTGATTCCTGCTTATAAGCAAAAACTAAAGCAGGACGTACCAGTGACTCGGTTAATAAGGAAGTGGTCAGATGACGCAGATGCTAAGCTACAGGACTGTTTTGCGAGCACAGATTGGAATATGTTCCGGGATTCTTCCGATATCATTGAGGAGTACACCACATCAGTCACTGGCTTCATCAATAAGTGCATAGATAATGTCATCCCCACAGTGACCGTACATACTACCCAGACCAGAAGCCATGGTCTCTCCTATCATTGCTATACAGACGACACACAATTAATTTTCTCCTTTCCCCCTTCTGATAACCAGGTGGCGAATCACATATCTGCATGTCTGGCAAACATAACAGTGTGGAAGTCAGATCACCACCTCAAGCTGAACCTCGGCAAGACGGAGCTGCTCTTCCTCAAGGGGAAGGACTGCCCGCTCCATGATCTCGCCATCACGGTTGACAACTCCATAGTGTCCTCCTCCCAGAGTGCAAATAACCTTGGCGTGACCCTGGACAACACCCTGTCGTTCTCTGTTAACATCAAAGAGGTGACCTGATCCTGCAGGTTCATGCTCTACAACATTCGGAGAGTACGACCCTACCTTACACAAAAAGCGGCACAGGTCCTAATCCAGGCACTTGTCATCTCCCATCTGGATTACTGCAACTCGCTGTTTGGCTGGGCTCCCTGCCTGTGCCATTAAACCCCTACAACTTATCCAGAACGCTGCAGCCTGTCTGGTGTTCAACCTTCCCAAGTTCTCTCATGTCACCGCGCTCCTCCGCACACTCCACTGGCTTCCAGTAGAAGCTCGCATCTACTACAAAACCATGGTGCTTGCCTATGGAGCTGTGAGGGGAACGGCACCTCCTTATCTTCAGGCTCTGATCAGACCCAAACGAGGGCACTACGTTCATCCACCTCTGGCCTGCTAGCCCCCCTACCTCTACGTAAGCACAGTTCCTGATCAGCCCAGTCAAAGCTATTCGCTGCTCTGGCACCCCAATGGTGGAACAAGCTCCCCCACGATGCCAGGACACCTGAGTCACTGACCACCTTCCAGAGACACTTGAAACCCTACCTCTTTAAGGAATACCTGGAATAGTATAACAGTAATTTTTCTGGTAGGCATGATCACCGACAACGATGAGACAGCCTATAGGGAGGAGGTCAGAGACCTGGCCGTGTGGTGCCAGGATAACAACCTCTCCCTCAACATGACCAAGACAAAGGAGATGATTGTGGACTACAGGGAAAAAAAGAGGACTGAGCACCCCCCATTCTCATCGACAGGGCTGTAGTGGAACAGGTTGAGAACAGGTTGAGAGCTTCAAGTTCCTTGGTGTCCACATTACCAACAAACCATCATGGTCCAAACACACCAAGACAGTTATGAAAAGGGCACGACAAAGCCTATTTCCCCTCAGGAGACTGAAAAGATTTGGCATGTGTCCTCAGATCCTCAAAAAGTTATACAGCTGCACCATCGAGAGCATCCTGACTGGTTGCATCACCGCCTGGTATGGCAACTGCTCAGCCTCTGACCGCAAGGCACTACAGAGGGTAGTGCGTATGGCCCAGTACATCATTGGGGCCAAGCTTCCTGCCATCCACGACCTCTATACCAGGCGGTGTCAGAGGAAAGCCCTAAAAATTCTCAAAGACTCCAGCCACCCTAGTCATAGACTGTTCTCTTTGCTACCGCACGGCAAGCGGTACCGGAGCGCCAAGTCTAGGTCCAAAAGGTTTCTTAACAGCTTCTACCCCCAAGCCATAAGACTCCTGACAAGCTAATCATGGCTATCCAGACTATTTGCGTCCCCCCCCCCCCCCCCCCCAATGAGTTTTACTGGAGGAAGAAAAACAATGAGTAAGTAAGAAAGTATTCAGACCCCTTGACTTTTGTTACGTTACAACCTTGTTCTAAAATTGATTAAATGTAAATTTTCCCTTATCAAGTTAGCTATTAGTTAGACAAACCCCACTGAATTCAACAGTAAATAGGGGCTACATTTAAGCCCCCACTGAGTTCAACAGTAAATAGGGGCTACATTTAAGCCCCCACTGAGTTCAGCAGTAAATAGGGGCTACATTTAAGCCCCCACTGAGTTCAGCAGTAAATAGGGGCTACATTTAAGACAACTACTTTTTTCGTCTTCACATTAGTTGTTGTGTCATTTTTTATTAAAACGTTCTAAATAGCAGATTAATACTGTAATGTAAATAGCAGCTAAAGAAACTGCGTGTGTGTAGCCACTATTTTAGGCTACTGTAATTCCTAATGGGGAAACCACAGAGAAGGCTCAACTTGCCCAGATACCAACATTCTAGAAATTGTTTGTCTATGACTTAAAAATGAAAGATCAGAAAGATCCGTTTTAGGTTAGGCCTACAGGAATCCTTTGCAGTTTATTTGTATTTTTTATTAGCTGGGACAACCTCAGAGCAGGCTCAACTTTCCGACTTCTCAGTTCACCTGCCCCAGGCAATAGGGCAACCCTTCAGGTCAATCCCTGAGAAGCCTCCACATACTGTTTAGCAGCTGACAGTAAAGACAGATATAACCATCCATATAACACTGACTGACTGGCTGGCACAATGTGCACCAACTGAAAATAAATACAAATTTCTGCTATATGCTACACATCATATGCTCTCTCCCCCAACTACAGAAACCCTGAATAACCACCACAACACTCAGTGAATGAATCCATGCATCCTCATCCTCTCTACTAACACTAAAGGGACCTCTCGGTGGAGTTGCCTCCAGATGCTGATCCCCCCCCCCCCCCCCCCCCACTAATGATCAAGGATAGGATGGGGGGAGGGGAAGCTGATCCTAGATCAGTACCTAGGAGATACTAACATCATGGGGTCACAAGAAAAGGACCAGGCCGTCTTGGTGTGAAGAACTCACTGTTTCACTTCCTTTACCACCTTCAAACTGTTTCACCTGCTTTAGACTGTAAAGGTATGATAAGATATGAGGCTGACTGTGAAGCAGGTGGAAACAGGCTAGTACTGAGGCTGACTGTAAAGCAGGTGGAAACAGGCTAGTACTCTGAGATATGAGGCTGACTGTAAAGCAGGTGGAAACAGGCTAGTACTCTGAGATATGAGGCTGACTGTAAAGCAGGTGGAAACAGGCTAGTACTCTGAGATATGAGGCTGACTGTAAAGCAGGTGGAAACAGGCTAGTACTCTGAGATATGAGGCTGACTGTAAAGCAGGTGGAAACAGGCTAGTACTCTGAGATATGAGGCTGACTGTAAAGCAGGTGGAAACAGGCTAGTACTCTGAGATATGAGGCTGACTGTAAAGCAGGTGGAAACAGGCTAGTACTCTGAGATATGAGGCTGACTGTAAAGCAGGTGGAAACAGGCTAGTACTCTGAGATATGAGGCTGACTGTAAAGCAGGTGGAAACAGGCTAGTACTCTGAGATATGAGGCTGACTGTAAAGCAGGTGGAAACAGGCTAGTACTCTGAGATATGAGGCTGACTGTAAAGCAGGTGGAAACAGGCTAGTACTCTGAGATATGAGGCTGACTGTAAAGCAGGTGGAAACAGGCTAGTACTCTGAGATATGAGGCTGACTGTAAAGCAGTTGGAAACAGGCTAGTACTCTGAGATATGAGGCTGACTGTAAAGCAGGTGGAAACAGGCTAGTACTCTGAGATATGAGGCTGACTGTAAAGCAGGTGGAAACAGGCTAGTACTCTGAGATATGAGGCTGACTGTAAAGCAGGTGGAAACAGGCTAGTACTCTGAGATATGAGGCTGACTGTAAAGCAGGTGGAAACAGAAAATAAGTGAGCATGAATGATGAAACGACTATGGCTATGTCCCAAATGTCACCGTATCCCCTTCATAGTGCACTACCTTTGAGCCCTAGGCCCTGGCCAGATGTAGTGCACTATGGGGAATAGGGTCCCATTTGGGAAGCATCCTTTTGGCCTAGAGATAGTGTCAGAGGAAACAGCACCTGTAGACAGCAAGGAATAAAAGCCAGTTCGATTGCAAAGATGTAATGATCATTTACTTGACTCAAATTATTGGTACGGTACAATAAGCTAGATGATTGATCAACCAATACTCTACAACATGTTTTCATTAGAATGACATAACCTCAGGGCTAGAGGTATGTATGTATGACAGTTTCCTGGGTGAGACATATAAACATGTACAGTATATTATCATATAAATCATTATGAAACATCAACATGAACAAATCATATTCTGCTCCTTTGAGACTATTTTTCTTCCATCAATCAAAAAACACAGACATGAATGTGCGATTTTGATTCTATTCATCAAAACGTGTGTTTGGAACTCCACTTAGATAGTGGTCTGTGATTGGATAGGAAAGGGACATCATCATCTTAAATCCAGCAGATCACTGAGTAACCTGTGCAGTTATTGAATCACTGAGTGGATCACTTTTGATCTCTTCCACACTGTTCAAATGATTGGCCAGCTCCTGGACCACTGATGTCCTTCCCACCTGGTCGTGTCTCCTCTTCTCCATGATCAAGTCCTCTAAACACTGAAACTCCAGCATTTGAGACTGTTTATCTGACATCAGGATCTTTAACCTGTATGGCTGTTTTCCTATCCGGATCTCCCCACCCATTTTGAACTCCCGTTTGCCAAACCTGCACCAAGCGGCAAAGCACTCTGAATTTCTCCAGCTCAACTCTCTGTCTTTAGCGCCAACCTGTTCCATGGCGTTCTGAACCACCATCTCGGCGCTGAGGGCTTTGAATTTATACAGCTCGTTGACTATCCTACATCTCCTTCCCTGGCTGGCGTCTGTCAGGAAGCTGTTCTTTACCTCCGCTCTGTGCAGGTGCACCACCTGGAAGTCCCCAACATACACCGCCCAGTGGGGGTACTGCCCCGTTGTTACGAACTCCACCAGGTCACCTGCCTTGCATTTGTTTAATAAATTCTCGGGAGAATATATTTCCATGTCCGCGGTCTTGACGCTCTTCTCGTAAATACATTCCTCCCGGTGGTAAACCGCGCACTCCACCTCGTTTCGCTTGTCGTAGTGTTTCTGTTCCGTTCCAGTGTGGTGCTCTTTATCCGCTCCATCTACGTTACTGTTTTCGCCCTCCTGTTCCTCGTCATCGGTTGAGAAAATATAAGACACTCCGATTCGAGGACCCTCCTCAGTGTCCAGTCCGTTGGGGTCCACTGTGGGAACTTCTGCGTAACTTAGATGTGACAGTTTAATTTTATCCACCTGGTTGCCCATGCCCCCTCCCCCGGTAGCAGATAGTGATGATGTTGAGGACGCTGCCGGGCGGTCCACCTCTTAAAAGCCGAGGATCATCGCCTTCTGTAGTCGTCTCTGTAACACACGACCTGGGTAAACTAATGACAACCTCCCGAAGGATCCATCTGTAGCCGCAGGTCTCCCAAAAAAGCAAAGTAGTACTCCCAAGCAGCGGACGGCTGTGAGGAAGTCTATTCAAATCAACAAGTGCCTTGCTGTGGATTGATGTTGCCTAGGCTATTATCCGTGCGTAAAGTTGGAACATTTAACTATCACGCACAATACGATTAGATCGATTAGTAATAGGCCACAGGCTCTTCGTGCTCGGTGACTAAAATGTAACTTAGTCCGTGCTCGCCGATAAAGTAGGCTGCATGAATTGTTTCCGCTCTGTTGTGTCAACACAACGGAGGCGATAGTGAAGCCTGCGAGTCTTTGCGGATTTGATGGCAGGCAGATCTCGGTCTTGGCACAGCTACAGCGACAAACGCTCTCATTTAAAGCTGTAGTGCGCATTTCCTTTTCATGATCGTTCTCCAACTACCATAAAGCATATGCTACATAGTTAGCGTTGGCATAAATTATTACAAACCCATTCTGCTCATAGGCTTTCCATTATATTCTACTCCTTGGAGATTAATATGTATTCATTAATAAATATTTATATCAAAAGGTTTCATAGTTATTATATGTCCATATGTAGCAACATTGTAATTACTCTAATAAAATGTTATTAACATGTTGTTACATAGTAATGTCAAAAGAATGTCTCTTGGTAAACAGAATGTTTCTTGGTAAACAGAATGTTTCTTGGTAAACATAATGTATTTTGGTAAACAGAATGTTTCTTGGTAAACAGAATGTCTCTTGGTAAACAGAATGTATTTTGGTAAACAGAATGTTTCTTGCCAATTTTGTAACCAACTTCACATATCCCTCCAGAAGAAAGACACACGGACACCCACACTTCAGGTTGACTCGGTTTTTATCTGCAGTAAAATATATCAAACAGTGATGACAGGGCGGTCACAGCCACACGTTCACTGCTCTCAGAATATCTCTCTCAGACTGAATCCACAAAGTAAACAGAATGTCTCTTGGTAAACAGCTGGCCTAAAGAGAACGTGTGTGTGATAGAGAGAAAAACAAATGTGTGAGCAGGAGATAGTGAGCGAGAGAGAGAGAAAGAGCGAGAGAGAGGACAGAGAGGAGAGAGAGAGAAAGAAGGATTGAGAGAGAGAGACAAAGAGACTAAGAATGAGAGAGAATATACAAGGAATATACAAGGCCTGAGGTCATCTGCCCTTGGCCTAAAGAGCAGGAACCCAGACTTGATCAAAATGGAAATACAGACATTGTCATCCTTCAAGAAACATGGTATAGAGGAGACGGACCCACTGGTTGCCCTCTAGGTTACAGAGAGCTGGTAGTCCCATCCACCAAACTACCAGGTGTGAAACAGGGAAGGGACTCAGGGGGTGTGCTAATTTGGTATAGAGCAGACCTAACTCACTCTATTAAATTAATCAAAACAGGAACATTTTACATTTGGCTAGAAATTAAAAAGGATATGATCTCAACAGAGAAATATGTCCTGTGTGCTACCTATATCCCCCCACTAGAATCCCCATACTGTAATAAAGACAGCTTCTCCATCCTTGAGGGGGAGATCAATCATTTCCAAACCCAGGGACATGTACTAGTCTATGACGACCTAAATGCCAGAACTGGACAAGAACCTGACAGCCTCAACACACAGGGGGACAAACACCTACCTGGAGGGAGGTACACCTGTAGCTCATCTCTTGGCAGCAGGCTTGGAGGGGACTCCTATGGTAGGTACACCTATAGCTCATCTCTTGGCAGCAGGCTTGGAGGGGACTCCTATGGTAGGTACACCTATAGCTCATCTCTTGGCAGCAGGCTTGGAGGGGACTCCTATGGTAGGTACACCTATAGCTCATCTCTTGGCAGCAGGCTTGGAGGGGACTCCTATGGTAGGTACACCTATAGCTCATCTCTTGGAAGTAGTACTGTAGACTATTTTATCACTGACCTCAACCCAGTCTCTCAGAGCATTCACAGTCAGCCCACTGACACCCCTATCAGACTACAACAAAATCACAGTCTACTTGAACAGAGCAACACTCAATAAAGAGGCATCAAAGCCAAAGGAACTGAATAATATTAAGACATGCTAAAGATGGAAGGAAAGTAGTGTAGAAACCTAACAAAAAACTATTAGGCAACAACAAATTCAATCCCTTTTAGACAACTTCCTGGACAAAACGTTTCACTGTAATAGTGAAGGTGTAAACTTGCAAAAACCTAAGAAAGAAATTGAGAAATCTACAGCGCCTTGCAAAAGTATTCATCCCCCTTGTCACGCCCTGGCCTATAGAACTCTAGGCTAGTTTGGTCAGGGTGTGAATATTCTAGGTATGTATTTCTATGTTTGGCCGGGTGTGGTTCCCAATCAGAGGCAGCTGTCGCTCGTTGTCTCTGATTGGGGATCATACTTAGGCAGCCAGTTTTCCTGCCAGTGTTGTGGGATCTTGTTGTGTTCCTGTTTAGGCTTGTGTGTTAGCCCTTTGGACCGTCACGGTTAAGTTTGTTATTTTGGTTATTGTGTCGTGTGTTTATTAGTTAAATAAACATGTACGCCTTTCACGCTGCACCTTGGTCCAACCCGTCTCTTAACGTACGTGACAGAAGATCCCACCACCAATGGACCAAGCAGCGTGCCCAGGAGGAGCAGAGAGGATGGACTTGGCGGGAGATAAGAGAGGATCTGGCAAGGCAGATGGAAGCCCTGAAAGGGATCAGGGTGGAGAAGGAGAGACAGCCCCAATATTTTTTTTGGGGGGGCTAAAAGGGTGGTCAGGGAGCGACAGAGAGGAGCACCGACTACTGCACTCGTGGGGGCTCAAGGAGGAGCCCTCACTAGAGGAGGACGGGGCGCAGAGTGTAAAGGACGGAGACAGTCATAGACCTCCAGCGCCGGTTCCCAGTCCGGTACGCCCCGAACCTGCTCCCTGCACCAAGCAAGTGGTGCGTGTTCCCAGTCCGGCCCGGCCTATTCCTGCTCCTCGCACCAAGCCAGTGGTGCGTGTTCCCAGTCCGGCCCGGCTTGTTCCTGCTCCTCGCACCAAGCCAGTGGTGCGTGTTTCCAGTCCGGCCCGGCCTGTTCCTGCTCCTCGCACCAAGCCGGTGGTGCGCGTCGCCAGTCCGGCCCGGCCTGTTCCTGCTCCTCGCACCAAGCCAGTGGTGCGCGTCGCCAGTCCGGCCCGGCCTGTTCCTGCTCCTCGCCTATAGAACTCTAGCTAGTTTGGTCAGGGTGTGAATATTCTAGGTTTGTATTTCTATGTTTGGCCGGGTGTGGTTCCCAATCAGAGGCAGCTGTCGCTCGTTGTCTCTGATTGGGGATCATACTTAGGCAGCCAGTTTTCCTGCCAGTGTTGTGGGATCTTGTTGTGTTCCTGTTTAGGCTTGTGTGTTAGCCCTTTGGACCGTCACGGTTAAGTTTGTTATTTTGGTTACTGTGTCGTGTGTTTATTAGTTAAATAAACATGTACGCCTTTCACACTGCACCTTGGTCCGACCCGTCTCTTAACGTACGTGACACCCCTTGCCGTTTTTCCTATTTTGTTGCATTACAACCTGTAATTTAAATTGATTTTTATTTGGATTTCATTTAATGGACATACACAAAATAGTCAAAATTGGTGAAGTGAAATGAAAAAAATAACTTCTACAAAATAAATAACAGAAGTGGTGCGTGCATATATGTTCACCCCCTTTGCTATGAAGCCCCTAAATAAGATCTGGTGCAACCAATTACCTTCAGAAGTCACATAATTAGTTAAATAAAGTCCAACTGTGTGCAATCTAAGTGTCACATGACCTGTCACATGATCTCAGTATATATACACACCTGTTCTGAAAGGCCCCAGAGTCTGCAACACCACTAAGCAAGGGGCACCACCAAGCAAGCGGCACCATGAAGACCAAGAAGCTCTCCAAACAGGTCAGGGACAAAGTTGTGGAGAAGTACAGATCATGGTTGGGTTATGAAAAAATATCCAAAACTTTGAACATCCCAAGGGGGCACCATTATATCCATTATAAAAAAATGGAACGAATATGGCACCACAACAAACCTGCCAAGAGAGGGCCGCCCACCAAAACTCACGGACCAGGCAAGGAGGGCATTAATCAGAGAGGCAAAAAAAATACCAAAGATAACCCTGAAGGAGCTGCAAAGCTCCACAGCGGAGATTGGAGTATCTGTCCATAGGACCACTTTAAGCCGTACACTCCACAGAGCTGGGCTTTACGGAAGAGTGGCCAGAAAAAGCCATTGCTTAAAGAAAGAAATAAGCACGTTTGGTGTTCGCCAAAAGGCATGTGGGAAACTCCCCAAACATATGGAAGAAGGTACTCTGGTCAGATGAGACTAAAATTGAGCTTTTTGGCCATCAAGGAAAATGCTATGTCTGGCGCAAATCTAACACCTCTCATCACCCCGAGAACACCATCCCAACAGTGAAGCATGGTGGTGGCAGCATCATGCTGTGGGGATGTTTTCATCGGCAGGGACTGGGAAACTGGTCAGAATTGAAGGAATGATGGATGGCGCTAAATACAAGGAAATTCTTGAGGAAAACCTGTTTCAGTCTTCCAGAGATTTGAGACTGGGACGGAGATTCAAACTCCACTATGGCCAAGACCAAAGAGCTGTCAAAGGACACCAGAAACAAAATTGTAGACCTGCACCAGGCTGGGAAGACTGAATCTGCAATAGGTAAGCAGCTTGGTTTGAAGAAATCAACTGTGGGAGCAATTATTAGGAAATGGAAGACATACAAGACCACTGATAATCTCCCTCGATCTGGGGCTCCATGCAAGATCTCACCCCGTGGGGTCAAAATGATCACAAGAATGGTGAGCAAAAATCCAAGAACCACACGGGGGGACCTAGTGAATGACCTGCAGAGAGCTGGGACCAAAGTAACAAAGCCTACCATCAGTAACACACTACGCCGCCAGGGACTCAAATCCTGCAGTGCCAGACGTGTCCCCCTGCTTAAGCCAGTACATGTCCAGGCCCGTCTGAAGTTTGCTAGAGTGCATTTGGATGATCCAGAAGAGGATTGGGAGAATGTCATATGGTCAGATGAAACCAAAATAGAACTTTTTGGTAAAAACTCAACTCGTCGTGTTTGGAGGACAAAGAATGCTGAGTTGCATCCAAAGAACACCATACCTACTGTGAAGCATGGGGGTGGAAACATCATGCTTTGGGGCTGTTTTTCTGCAAAGGGACCAGGACGACTGATCCGTGTAAAGGAAAGAATGAATGGGGCCATGTATCGTGAGATTTTGAGTGAAAACCTCCTTCCATCAGCAAGGGCATTGAAGATGAAACGTGGCTGGGTCTTTCAGCATGACAATGATCCCAAACACACCGCCCGGGCAATGAAGGAGTGGCTTCGTAAGAAGCATTTCAAGGTCCTGGAGTGGCCTAGCCAGTCTCCAGATCTCAACCCCATAGAAAATCTTTGGAGGGAGTTGAAAGTCCGTGTTGCCCAGCAACAGCCCCAAAACATCACTGCTCTAGAGGAGATCTGCATGGAGGAATGGGCCAAAATACCAGCAACAATGTGTGAAAACCTTGTCTGGATTTTATTGTCTCATTTTGTCTGTCATAGTTAACGTGTACCTATGATGAAAATTACAGGCCTCTCTCATCTTTTTAAGTGGGAGAACTTGCACAATTGGTGGCTGACTAAACACTTTTTTCCCCCACTGTACCCCAAGAGACTTGCAGCTGTAATTGCTGCAAAATGTGGCTCTACAAAGTATTGACTTTTTTTTTGGGGGGGGGGGGGGGTGATTAGTTATGCACGCTCAAGTTCAGTTTTTTTTGTCTAATTTCTTGTTTGTTTCACAAAACATTTTGCATCGTCAAAGTGGTAGGCATGTTGTGTAAATCAAATGATACAAACCCCCCAAAAAATACATTTTAATTCCAGGTTGTAAGGCAACAAAATAGGAAAAATGCCAAGGGGGGTGAATACTTTCGCAAGCTACTGTATCCAACCAAAAACATAGAGACCTAAGCCTACGCCTTCACTACGGTGAATCACTAAAACAATACAGAAATACACTACGGGAAAAAAATGAACAGCACATCAGAAATCAGCTCAATGTAATTGAAGAATCCATAGACTAACCACTTCTGGGAAAATTGGAAAACACTAAACAAACACGAAGAGTTCTCTATCCAAAACGGAGATGTATGGATAAATCACTTCTCCAATCTTTTTCTCTCTATAACAAAGAACAAACAGCAAAAACATATACATAATCAAATACAAATCTTAGAATCAACTATTAAAGACTACCAGAAACCACTGGATTCTCCAATTGCATTGAATGAACTACAGGACAAGATATAAACCCTCCAACCCAAAAAGGCCTGTGGTGTTGATGGTATCCTCAATGAAATGATAAAATATACAGACCACAAAGGCAAAGTCTTCTCATGCTTTGTTGATTTCAAAAAAGCTTTTTACTCAATTTGGCATGAGGGTCTGCTATACAAATTGATGGAAAGTGGTGTTGAGGGAAAAACATACAACATTATTAAATCCATGTAAACAAACAACAAGTGTGCGGTTAAAATTGGCAAAAAACACACACATTTCTTTCCACAGGGCCGTGTGGTGACACAGGGATGCAGTTTAAGCCCCACCCTCTTCAACATTTATATCAACAAATTGGCGAGGGCACTAGAACAGTCAGCAGCACCCGGCCTTACCCTACTAGAATCTGAAGTCAAATGTCTATTGTTTGCTGATGATCTGGTGCTTCTGTCACCAACCAAGGCAGGCCAACAGCAGCACCTAGATCTTCTGCACAGATTTAGTCAGACCTGGGCCCTGATAGCAAATCTCAGTAAGACAAAAATAATGGTGTTCCAAAAAAGGTCCAGTTGTCAGGACCACAAATACAAATTCCATCTAGACACTGTTGCCCTAGAGCACACAAAAAATTATACATACCTCGGCCTAAACATCAGCGCCACAGGTAACTTCCACAAAGCTGTGAACGATCTGAGAGACAAGGCAAGAAGGGCCTTCCACGCCATCAAAGGGAACATAAAATTCCACATACCAATTAGGATCTGGCAAAAAATACTTGAATCAGTTATAGAACCCATTGCCCTTCATGGTTGTGTGGTCTGGGGTCCGCTCACCAACTGCCTAGCAGTGATTTATAGATGACCTGGAGCCAGTGGGTTTGGCGACGAATATGTAGTGAGGGCCAGCCAACAAGAACGTACAGGTCACAAGGGTGGGTAGTATATGGGGCTTTGGTGACAAAATGGATGGCACTGTGATAGACTACATCCAATTTGCTGAGTAGAGTGTTGGAGGCTATTTTGTAAATGACATCGCCGAAGGATCGGTAGGATAGTCCGTTTTATGAGGGCATGTTTAGCAGCATGAGTGAAGGAGGCTTTGTTGTGAAATAGGAAGACGATTCTAGATTTAACTTTGGATTGGAGATGCTTAATGTGAGTCTGGAAGGAGAGTTTACAGTCTAACCAGACACCTAGGTATTTGTAGTTGTCCACATACTCTATGGTCAGACTCGCCGAGAGTAGTGATTCTAGTCGGGTGGGCGGGTGCAAGCAGCGTTCCGTTGAAGAGCATGCATTTCGTTTTACTAGTGTTTAAGAGCAGTTGGAGGCTACGGAAGGAGTGTTGTATGGCGTTGAAGCTCGTTTGGAGGTTTGTTAACACAGTGTCCAATGAAGGACCAGATGTATACAAAATGGTGTCGTCCGCATAGAGGTGGATCCGAGCGTCACCAGCAGCAAGAGCAACATAATTGATATACAGAGAATAGAGTCGGCCCGAGAATTGAACCCTGTGGCACCCCCATAGAGACGGCCAAAGGTCCAGACAACAGGCCCTCCGATTTGACACATTGAACTCCATCTGAGAAGTAGTTGGTGAACCAGGCGAGGCAGTCATTAGAGAAACCAAGGCTATTTAGTCTGCCAATAAGAATGCGGTGGTTGACAGAGTCGAAAGCCTTGGCCAGGTCGATGAAGACGGCTGCGCAGTACTGTATTTTATCGATCGCGGTTATAATATCGTTTAGGACCTTGAGCGTGGCTGAGGAGCACCCATGACCAGCTCGGAAACCGGATTGCATAGCGGAGAAGGTACGGTGGGATTCAAAATGGTCGGTGATCTGTTTGTTAACTTGGCTTTCAAATACTTTCGAAAGGCAGGGCAGGATGGATATAGGTCTGTAACAGTTTGGATCTAGAGTGTCACCCCCTTTGAAGAGGGGGATGACCGCGGCAGCTTTCCAATCTCTGGGGATCTCAGAAGTTACGAAAGAGAGGTTGAACAGGCTAGTAATAGGGGTTGCGACAATTTCGGCGGCTAATTTTAGAAAGAAAGGGTCCAGATTGTCTAGCCCAGCTGATTTGTAGGGGTCCAGATTTTTCAGCTCTTTCAGAACATCAGCTGTCTGAATTTGTGTGAAGGAGAAGCAGGGGGGGGGGGGTGGGCAAGTTGCAGCGGAGGGTGCAGAGCTGGTGGCCGGGGTAGTGGTAGCCAGGTATAAAGCATGGCCAGCCGTAGCAAAATGCTGGTTGAAATTCTCAATTATTGTAGATTTATCGGTGGTGAGAGTGTTTCCTAGCCTCAGTGCAGTGGGCAGTTGGGAGGAGGTGCTCTTATTTTCCATGGACTTTACAGTGTCCCAAAACTTTTTGGAGTTAGTGCTACAGGATACACATTTCTGTTTGAAAAAGCTAGCCTTTGCTTTCCTAACTGATTGTGTATATTGGTTCCTGACTTCCCTGAAAAGTTGCATATCGCGGGGGCTGTTCGATGCTAATGCAGTACGCCACAGGATGTTTTTGTGCAGGTCAAGGGCAGTCAAGTCTGAGGAGAACCAGGGGCTATATTTGCTCTTAGTTCTGAATTATTTGAATGGGGCATGCTTATTTAAGATTGAGAGGAAAGCACTTTTAAAGAACAACCAGGCATCCTCTACTGACGGAATGAGGTCAATATCCATCCAGGATACCCAGGCCAGGTCAATTAGAAAGGCCTGCTCGCTAAAGTGTTTTAGGGAGCGTTTGACAGTGATGAGGGGTGGTCGTTTGACCGCGGACCCATTACGGACGCAGGCAATAAGGCAGTGATCGCTGAGATCCTGGTTGAAAACAGCAGAGGTGTATTTAGAGGGTACATTTGTCAGGATGATATCTATGAGGGTGCCCATGTTTACAGATTTAGGGTTGTACCTGGTAGGTTCCTTGATAATTTGTGTGAGATTGAGGGCATCTAGTTTAGATTGTAGGTTAGCTGGGGTATTAAGCATATCCCAGTTTAGGTCACCAAGCAGTAGGAACTCTGAGGATAGATGGGGGCAATCAGTTCACATATGTTGTTCAGGTCACAGCTCGGGGCTGAAGGGGGTCTGTAGCAAGCGGCAACAGTGAGAGACTTATTTCTGGAAAGGTGGATTTTTAGAACTAGAAGCTCAAACTGTTTGGGCATAGACCTGGATAGTACGATAGAGCTCTGCATGCTCTCTCTACAGTAGATTGCAACCCCACCCCCTTTGGCAGTTCTATCGAGACGAAAAATGTTGTAGTTGGGGATGGACATTTCTGAATTTTTTGTGGCCTTAGCTAAGCCAGGATTCAGACACTGCTAGAACATCAGGGTTGGTGGAGTGTGCTAACGCAGTGAATAACTCAAACTTAGGGAGGAGGCTTCGGATGTTAACGTGCAAGAAACTAAGGCTTTTACGGTTACAGAAGTCAACAAATGATAACGCCTGGGGAGTAGGAGTGATACTAGGGGCTACGGGGCCTGGGTTAACCTTTACATCACCAGAGGAACAGAGGAGGAGTAGAATAAGGATACGGCTAAAGGCTTTAAGAACTGGTCTTCTAGTGCGTTGGGTACAGAGAAAAAAAGGGGCAGATTTCTGGGCGTTGTAGAATAGATTCAGGGCATCATGTACAGACAAGGATATGGAAGGATATGAGTACAGTGGAGGTAAACCTAAGCGTTGGGTAACAATGAAAGAGATAGCATCACTGGAGGCACCGATTGAGTCGGTCTTCGCGTGTATGGGGGGTGGGACAAAGGAGCTATCTAAGGCAGGTTGAGCTGGGCTGGGGGATCTACAGTGAAATAGTACAATAAGAAATAACCGAAACCGCAATAAGCAAGGCATATTGACATGGGAGAGAGGCATAAAGCAATCACAGGTGTTATTCGAGAGAGCTAAGACAACAGCTGGTAATGGCGACAAAGTTTGGGCTGAGGCTAAACATAAACAGGATGCGGTACGGTATAAAGGAACAGTCCAGCAGGCATCAGCTGTATAGCTAAGTTATCTTAAGGTCCGGTGAACAGCAATAGTAGAGTTTGGAGGTAGTTCGGGGGCTGCTACAGCACTAGCGAGCAAGAGGCCACGGCTTGCGTGTGCTAGCGGGCCGGGGCTAGCAGATGGATCTTCGTGGTCGACGTCATAACGGGAAGCCTGTTGAAACCACAACAGACGATTTAGTCGGCAGACCAGTCGTGTTTGATCGGCGGGACTCCGTGTCAACACTAGGAGGTCCTGTCCGGTTGACAGAGAGGTAGATAGCCGGGAGATGGGCCTGGCTCGAGGCTAGCTCAAGGCTGATTAGCCAACAGCAACATCCATTTGGTTGCAGCTAGCTAGTTGCGATGATCCAGTGTTAAAGGTCCAGTGATTCAGTGATTCCGGCAGAAAAACCGATATGTTCTGGGTCGATAACGTGCTGTGCAGACAGTGCAGACTGGCCGATAATAGTCCAGGCTAGAGCTGGCTGGTAGGTACTGCAGGCCACGGACAATGGTGAAAAACCGCTAACGGTGGCTAATAGCAAGTAGCTAGTTAGCTGGCTACTCCCGAGCGGTAGACAGAGAGGTAGATAGCCGGGATATGGGCCTGGCTCGAGGCTAGCTCAAGGCTAACTGGTGCTTGCTTCGGGGGCAGTGGTGATTAGCCAACAGCAACATCCATTCGGTTGCGGCTAGCTAGTTGCGATCCGGTGTTAATGTCCAGTGATTCAGTTATTCCGGCATAAAATCTGATGTTCTGGGTGAAAACCGCTAACGGTGGCTAGTAGCAAGTAGCTAGTTAGCTGGCTAGCTAGTTTCAACTGGATATTCTAGATAAAAGGTAAGTCAATAATAGAATCCGTTCCACATTGAGTGAGGCGGGTTGCAGGAAAGTATATTTTGTAGAAGGATGAAAAGTGTGATAGGGAAATATGTCCGAAAAATACAAATAAAAAAACAGGCTATTTACACGGAAACACAACAAAGAACATGACCACACTGCTACGCCATCTTGGATCATTATTTTATCTAGAATGATTGATAGAGGTGACAGGCTGGTTCAGGATGATTGGTAGAGGTGACAGGCTTTTTCAGGATGATAGGTAGAGGTGACAGGCTGGTTCAGGATGATTGGTAGTGACAGGCAGGTTCAGGATGATTGGTAGAGGTGACAGGCTTTTCAGGATGATTGGTAGAGGTGACAGGCAGGTTCAGGATGATTGGTAGAGGTGACAGGCTGGTTCAGGATGATTGGTAGAGGTGAATGCTTTTTCAGAATGATTGGTAGAGGTGACAGGCTGGTTCAGGATAATTGGTAGAGGTGACAGACTGGTTCAGGATTATTGGTAGAGGTGACAGGCTGGTTCAGGATGATTGGTAGAGGTGACAGGCTTTTTCAGAATGATTTTTAGAGGTGACAGGCTGGTTCAGGATGATTGGTAGAGGTGACAGGCTGGTTCAGGATAATTGGTAGAGGTGACAGACTGGTTCAGGATGATTGGTAGAGGTGACAGGCTGGTTCAGGATGATTGGTAGAGGTGACAGGCTGGTTCAGGATGATTGGTTGAGGTGACAGGCTGGTTCAGGATGATTGGTAGAGGTGACATGCTGGTTCAGGATGATTGGTAGAGGTGACATGCTGGTTCAGGATGATTGGTAGAGGTGACAGGCAAGTTCAGGATGATTGGTAGAGGTGAATGGCAGGTTCAGGAGGATTGGTAGTGGTGAATGGCAGGTAGTGGGTGCAGGTTTTAGGAGATTGGAGGGGGAATGGCAGGTTCGGGTGATGGTAGAGGGGACAGCTGTTTGGTGATTGGAGAGGTGAATGGCAGGTTCAGGGTGTTTGGTAGATGTGAGGCGGGTTTGGGTGTTGGGAAGGTAAGGAGGTTCGGGTGATTTGGAGAGGTGAAAGCGGGTTTAGGATGTTGGTAAGGGGGACAGGTGGTTTGGGTGATTGGGAGAGGTACAGGCTGGTTCTGGATGATTTGGGGAAAAAGGGGGACGGCGGTTAGGATATTGGTAGAGGGGGAATGGGAGGTTCAGGAAATTTGGGGGAGGTGACGGCTGGTTAGGATGATTTGGGAGAGGTGACAGGTGGTCAGGTAATTTGGTTTGAGTGACCGGCTGGTTAAGGGGTGATTTGGTAAGGGGAAGGAGGTTAGGGTGAGGGGAGAGGTGACAGGGGTTCAGGGTGATTGGTAAGGGACAGGCTGGTTTCAGGATGATTGGGGAAAGGGGAAGGCGGTTGATGATTGGGAGAGGGGAATGGCAAGTTCAGGTATTGGTAGAGGGAAAAGGTTCAGGATGTTGGGGAGAGGGGGACAAGCTGGTTCAGGGTGATGGTAGAGGTGACATGTGGTTCAATGATTGGTGAGTACAGGCAAATTAAAGGGTGATTTGGTAAGGTGAATGGCAGGGTTTCCTTCTTTGGCTAAAAAGTGCCCAAAAGGGAACAGGGTGGGGCCCTTTCTTTTCTAAAAATAGTGACTATATAGGGAAAAAAGGGGTGCCCTTCCTGGTCAAAGTAGGCCAATAGGGGGAAAAGGGTGCCCTTCTGGCTAAAGTGTGCACTATATAGGGAAAGGGGCCATTCTTGGGCTAAAATGTGCATTAAAAGGGAATAGGGTGCCCTTTTGGTCTAAAATAGTGCACTATATAGGGAATGGGGGCCATTCTGGTCCCAAATAGTGCACTATATAGGGAATATGGTTTTCCTTCCTGGTCTAAAGTGGCACTATATAGGGAATAGGGTTCCATTCTCTGGTCTAAAGTAGTGCACTATATAGGAATATGGTTCCATTCTCTGGTCTAAAGTAGTGCACTATATAGGAATAGGGGTGGCCATTCACTGGTTACTAAAGTAGTGCACTATATAGGGAATAGGGTGCCATTCTCTGGTCTAAAGTAGTGACACTATATAGGGAATAGGGTGCCATTCTCTGGTCTAAAGTAGTGCACTATATAGGGAATAGGGTGCCATTCTCTGGTCTAAGTAGTGCACTATATAGGGAATAGGGTGCCATTCTCTGGACTAAAGTAGTGCACTATATAGGGAATAGGGTGCCATTCTCTGGTCTAAAGTAGTGCACTATATAGGGAATAGGTGCCATTTCTGGTCTAAATAGTGCACTATATAGGGAATAGGGTGCCATTCCTGGTTAAAGTAGTGCACTATATAGGGAATAGGGTTCCCATTCTTGGTTCTAAAGTAGTGCACTATATAGGGAATAGGGTTGCCATTCTCTGGTCTAAAGTGTGCCACTATATAGGGAATAGGGTGCCATTTCTGGGCAAAAGTATGCACTATATAGGGGAAAGGGGCCATTTCGGGGCAAAGAGTGCATACATGGGAATAGGGGGCCATTTCTTGGTCTAAATATGCATATAAGGGGGAATAGGGTGCCATTCTCTGGTCTAAAGTAGGCCCCAAAAGGGAATAGGGGGCCCTTTTCTGGTCAAAGTAGGCACTATATAGGGAATAGGGTTTCCTTTCTGGGCTAAATAGTGCCATTGGGAAAAGGGTTCATTCTTTGGTCTAAAAAAGTGCACTATATAGGGAATAGGGTGCCCTTCTCTGGGCTAAAAATAGTGCACTATAAGGGAATGGGTGCCCTTTGGGACCGTCCCCACCCCGGGGTTTTCCCCCTCTGATTTTCCGCCTCCCGTTTTTTCCCCCCCTTTTTCCCCCTCTGATTACCCAACCCCCTTTTCCTCTTGATTTCCCCGCCTGCCTGTCTTCCTCCTTGATCCCAGCCGGGCCGTCTCTCCTCCTGATACCCCAGCATGCCGTCTTCTCCTCCTCTGATTACCCAGCCTGCCTGTCTCTCCTCCTCTGATTACCCAGCCTGCCTGTCTCTCCTCCTCTGATTACCCAGCCTGCCTGTCTCTCCTCCTCTGATTATCCAGCCTGCCCGTCTCTCCTCCTCTGATTACCCAGCCTTCCTGTCTATCGTCCTCAGGTGACATGACCCACTTCCTGCCCTCTCCACCCCTGGTACGTTGTGCTTCCTGGTAATTACTGTGGCTGGGAGAGCTAGTGGCCAATCAGACAGCCTAACGCAGGGAGGCTAAGGCACTGCCTGAGGGAGAACCTAATGCATTCACCAGACAGCACAGGCTACAATAAATGACAGCACACCAGAAACCATTTGTGGTAGCTGGGACAGAGGTAGTGAGTCAGACAGCCTGAGGGAGATCCTAATGCATTCACCCATTTACCATAGACACCACACAAGCACTGGAACAGCAAATGACAACACACCAGAAACCATTTGTTGGGTAGCTGGGACTGGGATGGCATCAGACAGCACAGGATACAATAAACGACACAACACCACAGCAACACAGCAACACAATACCACCACAGCAACACCACAGCAACACAACACCACCACACCACCACAGCAACACAGCAAAACCACAGCAACACCACAACACCACAACACCACCACACCACCACAGCAACACAGCAACACAGCACTACACACACCAGACACAGCAACACCACAGTCAAACACAACACCAACACACCAAACACACCGACCACATCAACACATCAACCCACCCACAGGAACCAAACACCACAGCACACAACATCCACAGGAACACATCCACAACAGCAACACCACAACACACAACACCACATCACACAACAGCCACATCCAACACACACCACATCAACACACACCACACAACACATACCAGTCACCGACATCACCTCCATCAACAAATTACCAACCGACCTCAACAACACAGCACCAACACCACATCAAACACAAACAACCACCACACCACCTCACACACATCAAAACCCATCCTCACACACACCAACACATACACACATCAAACACAACCCCCACATCAACACAACACACTCAACACACCACCACACAACACAGACACCACATCACACAACACCACACAACACAACCCACCACACCACCACTCAACAACACCACCCACATCATACACAACCCCAACACAACACCACAGCAACACACACCAACACAACACACATCAACACCACACCACATCACACAACCCCACATCAACACCACATCACAGAACGCCACCACGATCACACCAGCATCAACACACACCACATCAACACAACACCACACACACATCAACACGACACCAACACAACACCACATTAACACATCAACATACACCACACCACACCACACCACATAACAACAACACACTCAACACAATCCAACCCCCAACCCAACCCACATCAACACAACACACACATCCAACACAACACACATCAACACAACACCAACACAACAACCCCCCATCAACACCACATCAACACAACACCACCACATCAACACCACATCAAACACACACCACATCAACAAACAACACCACAGTCAACACCACATCAACACACACCGACACCATCATCAAGCACAACACCACAACCAGCATCAACACATCACCCACACCAACACTACCCCACATCAACACAACACACATTCACCACACACCACATCAACAAACAACCACATCATTCACAACACCACATCCCCACTACCCCACCCACAGCCACCAATCAAACAACCACAGTCAACACAACACCACATCAACTATCAAACACCTACATCACCAATCACACCACACCAACACAACACCACATCAACACCATATCACACAACACGCACATACACAACACCACTCAACACAACACCAACAGCAACACAGCAAACCACACCAACCAACACCACATCCAACACAACAACACCACACCAACCAACACCACACAACCAACACTCCACATAACACAACACCACAGCAACACAACACCACAGCAACACACAACACCACCAACACAACACCACCACAACACCACAGCAACACAACACCACAGCAACACAACACCACAGCAACACAACACCACAGCAACACAACACCACCACCACCACCACATCAACACCACAAAACAAAATCAACACAACACCACATAAACAACACCAAAAACACACAACACCACATCAACACCACACCACATTAACACAACACCACCTAAAACCCAACACCACAGCAACACAACACCACAGCAACACAACACCACAAACACATCACACCACAGCAACACAACACCACAGCAACACAACACCACAGCAACACAACACCACAGCAACACAACACCCACCACACCCCACACAACACCCATCAACAAAACACCACATCAACCACAACCCCCACCACACCACCCCCTCAACACCACCCACAAAACCCCACCACCCACACACAACCATAAGCAACCAACAACACCACACCAACACAACACCAACACAACAACACAGCAACACCACAGAAACACAACACCACAGCAACACAACACCCACCACACAACACACCCCAAACCCAAAACAACCCCAGCAACACCATAGCAACACAGCAACACCACATAAACACAACACCACCACAGCAACACAGCAACTAGCACAGCTCCAACTAAAGAGATAACCCATTGTCCACCAAGCAGAAGAACAATAAATAAAAGGGATCCCCGAAAAAAAAAGGAAGGGGGACTGTAATGACAGAGTTTAGTTTATACAACATACCCCCAAACACATTAGTTGGGGGGGGAAAGATTATGTTTTTATAAAAATAATTAAATTTATATTCTCCCTCTACTTTTTTCATATGAAATTTAAATAATAAAAACAAACCCTCTCAGGCGGTGAATTGATCAGGTTTTTACCCAGGGATGGGGTCTACCTTTTGGGGCCCCCCCCCCTTTCTTTTACGGTGGAAAAGCAAAAAAGGGAAAGTTTTTTAAAATGAAATTTTCCGGGCATTCCCCAAACTTCTGGCATGGGGCAGCAAAAAATATGTTTATACTAATTTTCCCGTAATTCTTCCCCCTTTCTGCCATGAAATTATCCCTTTAACCTGATTCCCAGGGAAAGAAAATCAATGGGGTGGGGCCCCCTGGAGGTTATGCCTGGAGCCCGCCCTGGGTCTACCAACAGATAGGGGGGTCGATGGGGCCCCCCCGGAGGTTTTGGGCCCGGGCCCGCCCCGGGTTACCCGACAGTAGGGGGCTGAAAGGGGCCCCCCTTGGGGGTTTTGGGCCGGGGGCCAGCCCCGGGCACCAAAAAAGATAGGGCTCTGATGGGGCCTCCTGGAGGTTAGCCTGGACCGCCCTGGGGCTCCAACAATAGGGGCCCCTGAAAGGGGC
This sequence comes from Coregonus sp. 'balchen', assembly GCA_902810595.1. Taxonomy (NCBI): domain Eukaryota; kingdom Metazoa; phylum Chordata; class Actinopteri; order Salmoniformes; family Salmonidae; genus Coregonus; species Coregonus sp. 'balchen'. The sequence goes on from LR778269.1 coordinate 362,662, forward strand.
CCTTTCCTTTGGGGGTTATCCTGGAGCCCCCCCCCGGTCTACCAACGATAGGGGTCTGATGGGGCCCTCCTGAGGTTATGGGCCCGGAGCCAGCCCGGGTCACCAAAGATTTGGGGTCTGATGGGGCCCCCCTTGGGGGTTAAAAGCCCGGAGCCAGCCCTGGGTCTAAACCCAAAAGATTTTTGGGGTCCTTGGATGGGGCCCCTCCCTTTTTCCTTTCCCCCCTTTAGGTTTTTGCCCTGGAGCCCCCTGGGGCTACCAACAGATAGGGTCGTGGGGCCCTCCTGGAGGTTATCCTGGGCCCCCGGGTCACCCTAGGGCCCGATGGGGCCTCCTGGAGGTTATCCTGGAGCCAGCCCTGGGGTCTACCAGACAGATAGGGTCTGGGGCCTCTCCTGGAGTTATGCCTGGCCGCCCTGGGTCTACCAGACAGATAGGTCTGATGGGCCCCCCTGGAGGTTGCCTGGCCTCGGCAGGGGGCCGTGGGCCCAGCAGATGGGCTCTGGGGCCCCTCCTGGAGGTTTGGGGCCGCCTGGGTTATGCGGGCCCGGATGCCAGCACCTGGGTCTCTGAGGGACCTGGGGTTGCCGGATTGCCGGGTCGCCACCGGGGGTTAGGGCCCCCGGAGGGCCAGCCCTGGGTCTAACCAGACAGATAGGGCTCTGATGGGGCCCTCCTGGAGGTTATGCTGGCCAGCGCCTGGTCTACCAGAAAGTTGAGGGCCTGGGGTTGCCGAGCCGCCCTGGGTTTCCAAGAGTAGGCTCTGAGGGGCCCTCAGAGTATGGGCCACCTGGGTGCTACCAGACGAGGGTTTGGGGCCCTGGGGTTTCCAGCAGCCTGGGCCAGATGGGTGGGCCCTCCGGAGTTATCTGGAGCCAGCCCTGGGTCTACCAGACAGATAGGGGTCTGATGGGGCCCTCCCCGGGGTTATGCCTGGCCAGCCCTGGGTTCTACAGACAGATAGGTCTGATGGGCCCTCCTGGGGCTTAGCCTGGGCCGCCTCGGTTACCAGACGCTGGGTGCTCGGGCTATGGGTGATCCGGGCCGCCTGGCTAAGGCGATGGGCCCCCTGTTACGACAGCGGTCTACGCTTTGGGGGTATATGGCCCCTGGGTACCGAGCAGCCCTGGGCCCAGACAGATGGGTCTGATGGCCCTCCTGGGAGGTTATGCCTGGAGCCAGCCCCCGGGTCTACCCAGACATAGGGTTGATGGGGGGCGTCCCGGAGTATGCCTGGCCACCCTGGGTCTCCAGACAATAGGGGTTTGATGGGGGCCCTCCTGGGGTTTTGCCTGGAGGCCGCTGGGGGCTCCGGAGGATGGGCCTGAGGGCCCGGGCACAAACAGAAGGGGGTGGGCCTCCTGGAGGCCGCCCCCTGGGTCACCAGACAGATAGGGTCTGATGGGGCCCTCCTGGAGGTTATGCCTGGAGCCAGCCCTGGGTCTACCAGACAGATAGGGGTCTGATGGGGGCCTCCTGGAGGTTATGCCTGGAGCCAGCCCTGGGTCTACCAGACAGATGGGCTCGATGGGGGCGCCTCCGAGGTTATCCTGGAAGCCCGTGTTCCAGACTAGGCCTGAAGGGCCTCCGATGTGGGCCTGGAGCCCCCTGGGGGCCAGGGCTCCAGGACAGATAGGGGTTGGGGGCCCTCCTGGAGGTTAGCTGAGGGCCCGCAGGGCTACCGACGATAGGGTTTGTGGGGCCTCTGGAGGTACCCCCGGGGTCAGCCTCCTGGTTACCGAGAGGGCCCTGGATCCGGGCCGCCTGGGGTTCTCCTGGAGTAGCCTGTGCACCAGCCTGGTTTGCCGAGGGTGGGGCCCTCTGGAGTTGCTGGGCCGCCCTGGGGTCTACCAGACAGATAGGGCTCTGATGGGCACCTCCTGGAGGTTATGCCTGGAGCCAGCCCTGGGTCTACCAGACAGATAGGGGTCTGATGGGGCCCTCCTGGAGGTTATGCCTGGAGCCAGCCCTGGGTCTACCAGACAGATAGGGCTCTGATGGGGGCCTCCTGGAGGTTATGCCTGGAGCCAGCCCTGGGCCTGGGCCCTGATAGGGGCCCTGGAGGGGCTCGCTGGAGCTGGCCTAACCACCTGGGGTCTAGGGCCCGACAGGGGTATCATGGGGCCCCTCCTGGATTAACCTGGAGCCGCCCTGGGCTCCCTAGGTCAGGGCCCTCTGAGGGCCCCTAGGTCGTGGGCCCCTGGGGTCCGGAAGGGCTCGAGGGCCTCTGGAGGTGGGCCGGAGTAGCCCTGAGCCCCCCGGACAGAGGGTCTGATGGGGCCCTCCTGGAGGTTATGCCTGGAGCCAGCCCTGGGTCTACCAGACAGATAGGGTCTGATGGGGCCCTCCTGGAGGTTATGCCTGGAGCCAGCCCTGGGTCTACCAGACAGATAGGGCTCTGATGGGGCCCCCGGTGCCGAGCCAGCCCTGTCCAGACGATAGGGCTGATGGGGCCCCCTGGGGTTTGCTGGAGCCCCCGGGGGTTTAAAATGGGGCGGGGGCCCTCCTGGAGGTTATGGGGCCCATGGGCCCATCATAGGGTTGATGGGCCCCTGGATGCCTGAGCCGCACTGGGGATACGGGCTATGGCCTCCTGGGTTATGCCTGGAGCCAGCCCTGGGTCTACCAGACAGATAGGGGTCTTGGGGCCCTCCTGGAGGTTATGCCTGGAGCCAGCCCTGGGTCTACCAGACAGATAGGGCTCTGATGGGGCCTCCTGGAGGTTATGCCTGGAGCCACCCGGGTATACCGACAGAGGGCTCTGATGGGGCCTCCTGGAGGTTATGCCTGGAGCCAGCCCTGGGTCTACCAGACAGATAGGGCTCTGATGGGCCCTCCTGGAGGTTATGCCTGGAGCCAGCCCTGGGTCTACCAGACAGATAGGGGTCTGATGGGGCCCTCCTGGAGGTTATGCCTGGAGCCAGCCCTGGGTCTACCAGACATAGGGCTGATGGGGCTCCGGGTTGCCGCCCAGGTGCCTCAGCAAGGGTGATGGGCCTCCTGAGATGGACCAGCCTGGGTCTACCGCAGATAGGGCTGGGGGCCCCGGGTAGCCTGGGCCTGGCCCGGAGGTTAGCATGGAGGTGCCATGGGCCCTCCTAAGACTAGGGCCTGTGGGCTCCATGGAGTTTTGGCCTGGGGCCCCCTGGGGTTTCGCCACCCGGGGAGGTCTGATGGGGGGCCCCCTGGAGGTTACATGCCTGGGCCAGCCCTGGGTTACCAGACAGATAGGGTCTGATGGGCCCTCCTGGAGGTTATGCCGGAGCCAGCCCTGGTCTCGCTACAGACATAGGGCCTCTGATGGGGACCTTGGAGGTGGTATGCCGGAGCCAGCCTGGGTCTCCAGACAGATGGGCTTGGACGGCCTGGCACCTGAGAAGGTTGCTTTGGGCCGCCCTGGGGTTATCGAGCCAGCCCGGGTCCCGATGGGCTCCTTGGGGCCTGGGGCCCGGAGCCAGCCCTGGTCTACCAGAAAAGGGGGTCTGATGGGGCCCTCCTGGAGGTTATGCCTGGGCCAGCCCTGGGCTCCGACAGATAGGGCTGAGGGGCCTCCTGGAGTCGGGCCACTCCTGGGTCACAGATGGGCCGGGGCCTCCTGGAGGATGGGCCGCCCTGGGTCCAGACGGGAGGTTATGCCGGCCAGCCTGGTCTACCAGACAGGGGTCTGATGGGTCCTGGAGGTTAGGCCTGGCAGCCTTGGTCTACCAGACAGATTGGCTGAGGGGCCCTGATGGGGTTATCCTGGAGAGCCTGGGCACCCGGGTTTTCCAGACAAAGAGAGGTGGTCCTGTGGGAGCCCTCCTGGGGTTCCAGATGAGGGCCCCGGGGCCTCCTATTATCTCTGACATCCGGTTCCTAAAGGATAGGCCTGGTGGCCCTCTAGACCTGGGCCCGTGGGTTCCCCTGTAGGTGTGCTGATGGGCCCCTGGTCTACCGAAGGTAGGCCTATGGCGCCCTCTGTACTATGGGCTGAGGCCTGGTTCCAACCAGGGCCGACGGGGTCCCGAAGAGGCTATGCGGCCCCCTGGGCTAACCAGACAGGGGTCATGGCTCTGGGTCTTGCCCCTGGTCCAGCCCTGGGTTAACAGACAGATAGGGCTCTGATGGGGCCCCTGGAGCCCTCGGCCCTCCTGGAGGTTATGCCTGGAGCCAGCCCTGGGTCTACCAGACAGATAGGGCTCTGATAGTTCCCTACTAGGAGCGTACTGCTGAGTGTAATACTTACTCCTATGCTCGAAGGAGCATTACAGATTCTGACAGGGAAGAACTCCCCACTACGAATAGACAGTGCCATCGATAGAACACATTAGATTCTAATATGGTTCCCTGTGAAGGACTAGGCCCAGGCTTTGGTGCTGTCTGGATAAACCAAGCAGACCTGGGTTCAAATAGTATTTGTTTTCTTAAACATTTTTTTTTTGCTGTGCTTGATTGATCTTTCCTGGCACATTGGAACCAATGGAAATAGTCCCGAAAGTGCAAACTCAGCCCATCTGGTTACTTCAGGCAGGCTCAAAGAAAAGCTGGTATTTGAACCCAGGCAGGTCTGAACCGACGCGGTCACTAATTAACGCTAGCCGTCGCTGTAAACAGAGATCTAAAATGGCCAAAAGAGTGGAGTCCTTGGTCTGTCTGTCTGTCTGTCGTCTGTCTGTCTGTCTGTCGGTCTGTAGAGGACTGGGTTAGAGCCAGAGAGAGATATGCTGGCAGTCTACTGGGGCAACCAATGTCATAATAATAAGGCAGTGAAATGAAAATGGGTCTTTGGTGTTCTCTCAAACCGAGAGAGGAATGGTGTTCTCTCAAACCGAGAGAGGGATGGTGTTCTCTCAAACCGAGAGAGGAATGGTGTTCTCTCAAACCGAGAGAGGAATGGTGTTCTCTCAAACCGAGAGAGGGATGGTGTTCTCTCAAACCGAGAGAGGGATGGTGTTCTCTCAAACCGAGAGAGGGATGGTGTTCTCTCAAACCGAGAGAGGGATGGTGTTCTCTCAAACCGAGAGAGGGATGGTGTTCTCTCAAACCGAGAGAGGAATGGTGTTCTCTCAAACCGAGAGAGGAATGGTGTTCTCTCAAACCGAGAGGGATGGTGCTCTCTCAAACCGAGAGAGGAATGGTGTTCTCTCAAACCGAGAGAGGAATGGTGTTCTCTCAAACCGAGAGAGGGATGGTGTTCTCTCAAACCGAGAGAGGAATGGTGTTCTCTCACACCGAGAGAGGGATGGTGTTCTCTCAAACCGAGAGAGGGATGGTGTTCTCTCAAACCGAGAGAGGGATGGTGTTCTCTCAAACCGAGAGAGGGATGTTTTGCGTAAAGCAGTGAGTGTTGCACCTCAGGGAACAATCAAGGGCTACAACAATAACATCATGGGTGAAAGTTAACTAAAATTGTTTTTTTTGTCAACATACTGTATGATTGATCCACAGCCAATAGAAGAGGAGAACACCACACTAGTCTCACTGTGCCATTTAAAGACCCCACATCTTCTTTATGAAAACAACAACATGGTAATAACAAGGTATTTTCTGAAATATTTAGTGCAGTGGAATCATGCAGGGGTGGGTTGGTTCTGATCATAGGGCAATAGGAGGAGGAGGAGGGAGGGTTGGGTTGGTTCTGATCATAGGGCAATAGGAGGAGGAGGGAGGGTTGTGTTGGTTCTGATCATTGGGCAATAGGAGGAGGAGGAGGAGGGAGGGGTTGGGTTGGTTCTGATTATAGGGCAATAGGAGGAGGAGGGGGGGACTGGTTCTGATCATAGGGCAATAGGAGGAGGAGGAGGGAGGGTTGGGTTGGTTCTGATCATAGGGCAATATGAGGAGGAGGAGGGGTTGGGTTGGTTCTGATCATAGGGCAATAGGAGGAGGAGGAAGGGTTGGGTTGGTTCTGATCATAGGGCAATAGGAGGAGGAGGAGGAGGGAGGGGTTGGGTTGGTTCTGATCATAGGGCAATATGAGGAGGAGGGAGGGTTGGGTTGGTTCTGATCATAGGGCAATAGGAGGAGGAGGAGGAGGGAGGGGTTGGGTTGGTTCTGATCATAGGGCAATAGGAGGAGGAGGAAGGGTTGGGTTGGTTTCTGATCATAGGGCAATAGGAGGAGGAGGGAGGGTTGGGTTGGTTCTGATCATAGGGCAATAGGAGGAGGAGGAAGGGTTGGGTTGGATCTGATCATAGGGCAATAGGAGGAGGAGGAGGGGTTGGGTTGGTTCTGATCATAGGGCAATAGGAGGAGGAGGAAGGGTTGGGGTTGGTTCTGATCATAGGGCAATAGGAGGAGGAGGAAGGGTTGGGTTGGTTCTGATCATAGGGCAATAGGAGGAGGAGGAAGGGTTGGGTTGGTTCTGATCATAGGGCAATAGGAGGAGGAGGAAGGGTTGGGCTGGTTCTGATCATAGGGCAATATGAGGAGGAGGAGGGAGGGTTGGGTTGGTTCTGATCATAGGGCAATAGGAGGAGGAGGAAGGGTTGGGCTGGTTCTGATCATAGGGCAATAGGAGGAGGAGGAGGGAGGGTTGGGTTGGTTCTGATCATAGGGCAATAGGAGGAGGAGGAGGAGGGAGGGGGGGTTGGTTCTGATCATAGGGCAATAGGAGGAGGAGGAGGGAGGGTTGGGTTGGTTCTGATCATAGGGCAATAGGAGGAGGAGGGAGGGGTGGGTTGGTTCTGATCATAGGGCAATAGGAGGAGGAGGAAGGAGGGGTTGGGTTGGTTCTGATTATAGGGCAATAGGAGGAGGAGGAGGAGGAGGAGGTTGGATTGGTTCTGATCATAGGGCAATAGGAGGAGGAGGAGAAGGGAGGGTTGGGTTGGTTCTGATCATAGGGCAATAGGAGGAGGAGGAAGGGTTGGGTTGGTTCTGATCATAGGGCAATAGGAGGAGGAGGGAGGGTTGGGTTGGTTCTGATCATAGGGCAATAGGAGGAGGAGGAAGGGTTGGGTTGGTTCTGATCATAGGGCAATAGGAGGAGGAGGAAGGGTTGGGTTGGTTCTGATCATAGGGCAATAGGAGGAGGAGGAAGGGTTGGGTTGGTTCTGATCATAGGGCAATAGGAGGAGGAGGGGGAGGGTTGGGTTGGTTCTGATCATAGGGCAATAGGAGGAGGAGGGGGGGACTGGTTCTGATCATAGGGCAATAGGAGGAGGAGGGAGGGTTGGGTTGGTTCTGATCATAGGGCAATAGGAGGAGGAGGAGGAGGGTTGGGCTGGTTCTGATCATAGGGCAATAGGAGGAGGAGGGGGGGACTGGTTCTGATCATATGGCAATAGGAGGAGGAAGGGTTGGGTTGGTTCTGATCATAGGGCAATAGGAGGAGGAGGAGGAGGAGGAGGGGTTGGGTTGGTTCTGATCATAGGGCAATAGGAGGAGGAGGAGGGAGGGGTTGGGTTGGTTCTGATCATAGGGCAATAGGAGGAGGAGGAGGAGGAGGGTTGGGTTGGTTCTGATCATAGGGCAATAGGAGGAGGAGGAGGGTTGGGTTGGTTCTGATCATAGGGCAATAGGAGGAGGAGGAAGGGTTGGGTTGGTTCTGATCATAGGGCAATATGAGGAGGAGGAGGAGGGAGGGTTGGGTTGGTTCTGATCATAGAGCAATAGGAGGAGCATGGGATGGTGTGGATGCCCTGAGGCCCAGAGAGTCTACCGGTTTGCTCCTATGATGCATAAAGTAGTCCACCCATTCCAGGCAAAGTCCATCAGAAACACGTACTCAGGTTGGAAAAAACAAGGATTTTTTGTGAATCTTTTTTAAACTTTGAATGAGTATTTTGAATCATTTCATTTTCCAGCAAAAATAATACCCATTGAACATACATGTTAAGGGCCTCTATTGAACTTGTCTCGATATTACAGAACTATCGATACTGCCCTAATGGGTTTAGCCATCGCCACTGTGAATGACAGACAGTCTCCTCATGACCCTGCTCTTTACGAATGCAGGGCTGAGATGTGGAGGGTCTATAAGGTCTGGTCCTTCTGCAGGGCTGAGATGTGGAGGAGTCTATAAGGTCTTGTCCTTCTGCAGGGCTGAGATACGGAGAGGTGAAGGTGCTCGTCCACACCACTCCCTCAGCTGTCCGTCCTTGAAGAGGAGGTTGAGAGCGGGCAGCGGAACGCCAGACTCGGCCGGGGGCTGGCTGAGAGGACCGGACACTCCACTGTCAGGGTTGGGCTGACCCTGGCTGCCATCCTAAAGGACACACAGGTCAGGGGTCAAAGGTAATTTGTGTATAATACAGTACAGGGTCGTGTTCATTAGGCACAAAACATATTGAAATAAATACATGGAATTGTCCAATACGAAATGCTCAGTGAAATGTTCAGTTGGAAAACATTTAAAAACCTTTTCTGTTGTGTACCCAGGTACTTTCATGTAGTATGTTACTAGTACTAATTAACCAGCTCTTTCATGCACTTAGCAGGCATCTAGCTAAAACATAGAGCATTTATGTTTTTCTACTTTATTAATCTGTGTCCCAAATGGCTCCCTACTCCCTATCTAGTGCACTACCCTTGAACAGGACCCATAGTAATAATAATAATAAATAATAATATGCCATTTAGCAGACGCTTTTATCCAAAGCGATTTACAGTCATGCGTGCATACATTTTTGTGTATGGGTGGTCCCGGGGATCGAACCCACTACCTTGGCGCTACAAGCGCTGTGCTCTACCAGCTGAGCTACAGAGGACCATTTGGGACGCATCCTATGCATCCCATCTCTCTGGAGTGGGTCCCATCCATCCTTCATATTAATAGAGACCAGTCATATCAGGGTTATTGGCTGGGTGAGGTACAGAACATGGAAGTAATTAAACCAGCGATACGTTGTTGTTTTTTGTGAGTGATGTCTGTCTAGACTTGAGTGTTATTTCAAAGGGAAACAAACAAAAAAAACATTCAGTGTTGAGTGTTCAGATTGTCATTATAAGACTGTCTGGTTTGATAGGAGCGCTCTTCAAGTGGCAGGGAGACAGAATAGAACACACAGAGAGACCTTTTACCTGGAATGACTGAACAAAACTCAGAACGTTCAATGATAGTTTTCGGCTGGAATGAAGTAAGTCTTGAAGGCTGGAACAACAAAGAATTACACCATCAACTTACGTTCTTATAATATAATAATAATAATAATAATAATAAAATATATGCCATTTAGCAGACGGTTTTATCCAAAAGACTTACAGTCTTGCGTGCATATATTTACATATGGGTGGTCCTGGGAATCAAACCCACTACCCTGGTGTTAACATCGCCATACTATACCAACTGAGCTACAAAGGAGCACTTCTAAATTGACATTTTTTTCCTTTCCCACCCAACATAAACAAACTCATTATGTTCTTCTAGTACCTGTCTTTGCTACAGAGGCCGTGCGAGGCCATCTTTCGGCATATTTTGCGGTTGAGCTCGGAGCTGAAGAGGGCCATCCCAAAGCACAGCTCTAGAGGGACCCACTCATCTTCAGTCAATGGCATTGCAGGGCGGACATTACATTACATGATCAAATGGGCCAGGGGAGCACAATGACATCATCAAATGGGGACACAGAGGAGAGAGAAGTCATATAGAATAATAATAGATTAGAATGCCAAGTATGAACATTCCCATTTGACATAACCTCACAGACAACAAGTGTGCAGTCGTACTCTCCCCCATTTAAAAGGAATGGACTGGTGTGAGGAATGGTATGCTAGTATTATTAACATTGGAACATTCTAAGTGGTATGCTAGTAGTGTTAACATTGGAACATTCTAAGTGGTATGCTAGTAGTATTAACATTGGAACATTCTAAGTGGTATGCTAGTAGTATTAACATTGGAACATTCTAAGTGGTATGCTAGTAGTATTAACATTGGAACATTCTAAGTGGTATGCTAGTAGTATTCACATTGGAACATTCTAAGTGGTATGCTAGTAGTATTAACATTGGAACATTCTAAGTGGTATGCTAGTAGTATTAACATTGGAACATTCTAAGTGGTATGCTAGTAGTATTAACATTGGAACATTCTAAGTGGTATACTAGTAGTATTAACATTGGAACATTCTAAGTGGTATGCTAGTAGTATTAACATTGGAACATTCTAAGTGGTATGCTAGTAGTATTAACATTGGAACATTCTAAGTGGTATGCTAGTAGTATTCACATTGGAACATTCTAAGTGGTATGCTAGTAGTATTAACATTGGAACATTCTAAGTGGTATGCTAGTAGTATTAACATTGGAACATTCTAAGTGGTATGCTAGTAGTATTAACATTGGAACATTCTAAGTGGTATGCTAGTAGTATTAACATTGGAACATTCTAAGTGGTATGCTAGTAGTATTAACATTGGAACATTCTAAGTGGTATGCTAGTAGTATTAACATTGGAACATTCTAAGTGGTATGCTAGTAGTATTAACATTGGAACATTCTAAGTGGTATGCTAGTATTATTAACATTGGAACATTCTAAGTGGTATGCTAGTATTATTAACATTGGAACATTCTAAGTGGTATGCTAGTAGTATTAACATTGGAACATTCTAAGTGGTATGCTAGTAGTATTAAGATTGGAACATTCTAAGTGGTATGCTAGTAGTATTCACATTGGAACATTCTAAGTGGTATGCTAGTAGTATTCACATTGGAACATTCTAAGTGGTATGCTAGTAGTATTAACATTGGAACATTCTAAGTGGTATGCTAGTAGTATTAACATTGGAACATTCTAAGTGGTATGCTAGTAGTATTAACATTGGAACATTCTAAGTGGTATGCTAGTAGTATTAACATTGGAACATTCTAAGTGGTATGCTAGTAGTATTAACATTGGAACATTCTAAGTGGTATGCTAGTAGTATTAACATTGGAACATTCTAAGTGGTATGCTAGTAGTATTAACATTGGAACATTCTAAGTGGTATGCTAGTAGTATTAACATTGGAACATTCTAAGTGGTATGATAGTAGTATTAACATTGGAACATTCTAAGTGGTATGCTAGTAGTATTCACATTGGAACATTCTAAGTGGTATGCTAGTAGTATTCACATTGGAACATTCTAAGTGGTATGCTAGTAGTATTAACATTGGAACATTCTAAGTGGTATGCTAGTAGTATTAACATTGGAACATTCTAAGTGGTATGCTAGTAGTATTAACATTGGAACATTCTAAGTGGTATGCTAGTAGTATTCACATTGGAACATTCTAAGTGGTATGCTAGTAGTATTCACATTGGAACATTCTAAGTGGTATGCTAGTAGTATTAACATTGGAACATTCTAAGTGGTATGCTAGTAGTATTCACATTGGAACATTCTAAGTGGTATGCTAGTAGTATTAACATTGGAACATTCTAAGTGGTATGCTAGTATTATTAACATTGGAACATGCTAAGTGGTATGCTAGTAGTATTAACATTGGAACATTCTAAGTGGTATGCTAGTAGTATTTACATTGGAACATTCTAAGTGGTATGCTAGTAGTATTCACATTGGAACATTCTAAGTGGTATGCTAGTAGTATTCACATTGGAACATTCTAAGTGGTATGCTAGTAGTATTAACATTGGAACATTCTAAGTGGTATGCTAGTAGTATTAACATTGGAACATTCTAAGTGGTATGCTAGTATTATTAACATTGGAACATTCTAAGTGGTATGCTAGTAGTATTCACATTGGAACATTCTAAGTGGTATGCTAGTAGTATTCACATTGGAACATTCTAAGTGGTATGCTAGTAGTATTCACATTGGAACATTCTAAGTGGTATGCTAGTAGTATTAACATTGGAACATTCTAAGTGGTATGCTAGTAGTATTAACATTGGAACATTCTAAGTGGTATGCTAGTAGTATTCACATTGGAACATTCTAAGTGGTATGCTAGTAGTATTAACATTGGAACATTCTAAGTGGTATGCTAGTAGTATTAACATTGGAACATTCTAAGTGGTATGCTAGTAGTATTAACATTGGAACATTCTAAGTGGTATGCTAGTAGTATTAACATTGGAACATTCTAAGTGGTATGCTAGTAGTATTAACATTGGAACATTCTAAGTGGTATGCTAGTAGTATTCACATTGGAACATTCTAAGTGGTATGCTAGTAGTATTCACATTGGAACATTCTAAGTGGTATGCTAGTAGTATTCACATTGGAACATTCTAAGTGGTATGCTAGTAGTATTAACATTGGAACATTCTAAGTGGTATGCTAGTAGTATTAACATTGGAACATTCTAAGTGGTATGCTAGCAGTATTCACATTGGAACATTCTAAGTGGTATGCTAGTAGTATTCACATTGGAACATTCTAAGTGGTATGCTAGTAGTATTAACATTGGAACATTCTAAGTGGTATGCTAGTAGTATTAACATTGGAACATTCTAAGTGGTATGCTAGCAGTATTAACATTGGAACATTCTAAGTGGTATGCTAGTAGTATTAACATTGGAACATTCTAAGTGGTATGCTAGTAGTATTAACATTGGAACATTCTAAGTGGTATGCTAGTAGTATTAACATTGGAACATTCTAAGTGGTATGCTAGTAGTATTAACATTGGAACATAGCCATAGTTGGAGCAGACTTAAGGTGTTTCTCAATATGCATACTACCGTGCTAAACACTCTCATGCTCCGAGTGCATTCTCCGACCACGTTCTCTTGAGTACGTTCTTGTGAGGACGAGAGTGTGGAGAACGCATAAAACATTCCATTTGAGAAGCACTCCCCCCTACTGTATTACCTCAGGCTGCTCCTCCCCGTTCACTGACCCCTCCCCCTACTGTATTACCTCACGCTGCTCCTCCCCGTTCACTGACCCCTCCCCCTACTGTATTACCTCAGGCTGCTCCTCCCCGTTCACTGACCCCTCCCCCTACTGTATTACCTCACGCTGCTCCTCCCCGTTCACTGACCCCTCCCCCTACTGTATTACCTCAGGCTGCTCCTCCCCGTTCACTGACCCCTCCCCCTACTGTATTACCTCAGGCTGCTCCTCCCCGTTCACTGACCCCTCCCCCTACTGTATGACCTCACGCTGCACCTCCCCATTCACTGAACCTTCTCCCAGACAGGACAATGGCAATAATAAACACGCAACAAGATCTACACAAAGCAAACGTTTTACTTCATAACTATCAGCTAGCTATATGGGAATCGTAATAATCTAGCTAACCAGATAGTTTAACAGGCAAAATGACCTAAAACTAATGTTATGCAAGGTAGATGTCAATTATTCGTGGGTAGCTAGCTGCCAATTCTTCGTGGCTATCTAGATAGCTAACAGTAGTACCTAGCCAGTTAGCCCTATTGACTTACTTGCGATCTACGCACACTACAGTGGGGATTGTAGGCAGGTAAACATGCCAAAACACAGCATGTATTTATTAACGTATCAAGATAAAATATTGTAGTCAGGCAACATATGAGACTTGAAAGGAAAAAAAAAATCTGAAGTTGGGATTTTATTTTTTCTTGCTTCAGCTCAAATAATGGTGGCCATTGATTTCAATAAATGTTGCATCGTTTTTTACATGGTTGCGTCATATTTCTGTACCTACTTTCCGTTGAAGCTTGCATTGATACGTTTAACACGGTAGTATGCCTTTTGAGAAACACCCCTGCTGTACTGTACCTTCTGCCGCTTGCTTTCCTTCATTGTTGACCTCTGTGATCAGCTCAACGGACTCCGTGCTGCTGTTGGCCTCGAACCCACCCCCCAGATCGAACCCACCCCCCAGATCGAACCCACCCCCCAGATCGAACCCACCGCCCAGATCGAACCCACCCCCCAGATCGAACCCACCACCCAGATCGAACCCACCGCCCAGATCGAACCCACCACCCAGATCGAACCCACCCCCCAGATCGAACCCACCACCCAGATGACTGTCTCCTGCATAGACAATATAACAATCATTATACACTGAGTGTACAAAACATTAAGAACACCTGCTCGTTCCATGACATAGACTGACCAGGTGAATCCAGGTGAAAGATATGATCCCTTATTGATGTCACCTGTTAAATCCACTTCAATCAGTGTAGATGAACGGGAGGAAACAGGTTAAAGAAGGATTTTTAAGCCTTGAGACAATTGAGACATGGATTGTGTATGTGTGCCATTCAGAGGGTGAATGGGCAAGACAAAAGATTTAAGTGCCTTTGAACAGGGTATGGTAGTAGTGCTGCTGGGGATTCAGAACTGAACTGAGTATTGACTTTTCTTTTTTGAAGGCTAGAGACTTTGTTGGCTGTCTAACACTGAGCTTTTCATTTGTGTTTTAGAGCCTTACATTTGAGTTGATTTTGTTGGTGTGTTTTCTAGGTTTGCAATGGCTGGCAAAGCTAAAAATGAGACAGTGGTTGGTGATCTACCACTACACTTCACGGCAGGCCCCTATGACTTCACGGCAGGTCCCTTAGACTTCACGGCAGGTCCCTCTGACTTCACGGCAGGTCCCTCTGACTTCACGGCAGGTCCCTTAGACTTCACGGCAGGTCCCTCTGACTTCACGGCAGGCCCCTATGACTTCACGGCAGGTCCCTTAGACTTCACGGCAGGTCCCTCTGACTTCACGGCAGGTCCCTCTGACTTCACGGCAGGTCCCTTAGACTTCACGGCAGGTCCCTCTGACTTCACGGCAGGTCCCTCTGACTTCACGGCAGGTCCCTCTGACTTCACGGCAGGTCCCTCTGACTTCACGGCAGGCCCCTATGACTTCACGGCAGGTCCCTTAGACTTCACGGCAGGTCCCTCTGACTTCACGGCAGGTCCCTCTGACTTCACGGCAGGTCCCTCTGACTTCACGGCAGGTCCCTTAGACTTCACGGCAGGTCCCTCTGACTTCACGGCAGGTCCCTCTGACTTCACGGCAGGTCCCTCTGACTTCACGGCAGGTCCCTTAGACTTCACGGCAGGTCCCTTAGACTTCACGGCAGGTCCCTTAGACTTCACGGCAGGTCCCTATGACTTCACGGCAGGTCCCTCTGACTTCACGGCAGGTCCCTTAGACTTCACGGCAGGTCCCTTAGACTTCACGGCAGGTCCCTCTGACTTCACGGCAGGTCCCTCTGACTTCACGGCAGGTCCCTCTGACTTCACGGCAGGTCCCTCTGACTTCACGGCAGGTCCCTTTGACTTCACGGCAGGTCCCTTAGACTTCACGGCAGGTCCCTCTGACTTCACGGCAGGTCCCTCTGACTTCACGGCAGGTCCCTCTGACTTCACGGCAGGTCCCTTAGACTTCACGGCAGGTCCCTTAGACTTCACGGCAGGTCCCTATGACTTCACGGCAGGTCCCTCTGACTTCACGGCAGGTCCCTCTGACTTCACGGCAGGTCCCTTAGACTTCACGGCAGGTCCCTTAGACTTCACGGCAGGTCCCTCTGACTTCACGGCAGGTCCCTCTGACTTCACGGCAGGTCCCTTAGACTTCACGGCAGGTCCCTTAGACTTCACGGCAGGTCCCTATGACTTCACGGCAGGTCCCTTAGACTTCACGGCAGGTCCCTCTGACTTCACGGCAGGTCCCTCTGACTTCACGGCAGGTCCCTCTGACTTCACGGCAGGTCCCTTAGACTTCACGGCAGGTCCCTTAGACTTCACGGCAGGTCCCTCTGACTTCACGGCAGGTCCCTCTGACTTCACGGCAGGTCCCTCTGACTTCACGGCAGGTCCCTTAGACTTCACGGCAGGTCCCTTAGACTTCACGGCAGGTCCCTATGACTTCACGGCAGGTCCCTCTGACTTCACGGCAGGTCCCTTAGACTTCACGGCAGGTCCCTTAGACTTCACGGCAGGTCCCTCTGACTTCACGGCAGGTCCCTCTGACTTCACGGCAGGTCCCTCTGACTTCACGGCAGGTCCCTCTGACTTCACGGCAGGTCCCTTAGACTTCACGGCAGGTCCCTTAGACTTCACGGCAGGTCCCTCTGTGCCTCATAGGGATCCAGTCAGAGATGTCATTGACAGTCTGAGCACACTATCTTGAAGAACATGCTTCTAATACAGAATCCAGCTCTGACAATGTAGCGAATTCAAGGGGTAGCCCCAACCGGGACATGAACCCGGGTCCAGCGTCTGTCAATAAAGAGGTGGCCAGTTCAGGCCCAGCTGAGGCTAGTTCAACCACAGAGGAAGAAGGAGGTGATCCTCCTATCCCAAAAGGGGAAGACACCCTGGCTTTAATGGCAGCCTTATATGATTGCTATGACAACCTAGCGACAAGAACGACTTGTGTGGAGAATGACCTTCAGGCCTGTAAGGCCAGCATTGATGATGATCTGAAAATCAAAATGGCTGCCATGGAACAATGACTCAATGGCTTCAGGTGTCACAGACATCAAGACACTTAATGCAACGGCCAAAAAACAGGAAGAAATGTTACGCTACCAATTTGACAAGGCTTTGTTCAGACTTAAGGAGGATTTAAAGACTTCTATCAATGATCTTGGTCAATCCATGGTGGACTGTCTGAACCGTAGAGAAACTAGGTGGGAAGAAAAGCTGAAAGCTTGTACACCACTCGGTGCCTGGAACCTGTTGCCAGGCTCCAGCATGGGTTCTTCCCGGGAAAAACATGTCCTTTTTTACCCATCGCTGGATTTGAATAAAAAAAGGGTGGCTACCCAGTATACAACTTCAAACCTTGAATTTCCACGTTTTGTGACCAGGACAGTTACAGTGAGAGGTGCGCCCCCTAGCTGATAGAGGTGCGCCCCCTAGCTGATAGAGGTGCGCCCCCTAGCTGATAGAGGTGCGCCCCCTAGCTGATAGAGGTGCGCCCCCTAGCTGATAGAGGTGCGCCCCCTAGCTGATAGAGGTGCGCCCCCTAGCTGATAGAGGTGCGCCCCCTAGCTGATAGAGGTGCGCCCCCTAGCTGATAGAGGTGCGCCCCCTAGCTGATAGAGGTGCGCCCCCTAGCTGATAGAGGTGCGCCCCCTAGCTGATAGAGGTGCGCCCCCTAGCTGATAGAGGTGCGCCCCCTAGCTGATAGAGGTGCGCCCCCTAGCTGATAGAGGTGTGCCCCCTAGCTGATAGAGGTGCGCCCCCTAGCTGATGCCCAAACCCTTGCAGCTGTGAATTCCGTTTTGAAAAGCCCTGCCAAGGATTGGTGGAAGGCAGAGCGAAAACATGTGAGGAATTGGAAGCAGTTCAAGTCCATCTTCATTAAGTCCTTTCAGAGAGAGGAAGCAAGGCCCTCACTTTTCAACTCAGAGCTCTCTGTCTGCGGTGGCAACATGAAGTACCAGAGAAGACCAACACATCCTCAGAAATTGCCACCCAAGTTTGGCATGCCAACTTAGGGGAACGGTACTCTCATAGAAAGGGACTTCCAGGCCTACAAGACATATTGGTCCCAAGTCAAT
The DNA here is from genome assembly GCA_902810595.1 of Coregonus sp. 'balchen'. Classification (NCBI taxonomy): domain Eukaryota; kingdom Metazoa; phylum Chordata; class Actinopteri; order Salmoniformes; family Salmonidae; genus Coregonus; species Coregonus sp. 'balchen'. The sequence goes on from LR778269.1 coordinate 380,032, forward strand.
AACACTGAGCAGCAGAAGAAGTATATTCCTCCCTTTTCCCTCATTTTGGAGGAAGTAAGCCTCCAGGGAACATTAGCATCGTTCAGCCTGCCAATGAAGGGACTGCGCTCTCCAATCCAATCATGCTTCTGTTTCTGTTGAGGTCATTCCATTGCCATGATCTCCTTGATACCGGAAAACTCCAGGAAAACTCCCTTGTACAGGAATCGTTGTGGAGACTGGTAAGAGGCCCCAAAGAGGGTGTTGAAACCAGGCCTTGACTGTTCTGTTGTGTTAGTGAATGGTCAAGCCATGCAGAGACAGACTGAGACACTTAATGTCCATGTCATGAGGGATGATCACATGGCCTTTCCAGTTATTGTTGGGCTTGACTTTCTGTCGATGTCTGGCCTCTGTCTTGACTTCAAGAACTCATGTTATGGTCTATCAGTAGTCACAAGACTTTCCTACTTCTCTTTCTACCAGCAGGGGTCACCAGCCGGCAGACCATGTATATGTACAGTGTATTCGTAAAGTATTCAGACCCCTTGACTTTTTCCACAAATGGATGTAAAAAAATGTTTTGCCCATAATGACAAAGCAAAAACAGGTTTTTTATTTTATCTATACAAAAAAATATATATATATATACAGTACTAGTCAAACGTTTGGACAAACCTACTCATTCAAGGGTTTGTCTTTACTTTTACTATTTTCTACATTGTAGAATAATAGTAAAGACATCAAGACTATGTAGTAACCAAACAAGTGTTAAACAAATCAAAATAAATTTTATATTTGAGATTCTTCAAATAGCCACCCTTTGCCTTGATGACAGCTTTTGTAGAAAAAAGTTATAGATCCAATTGAGGCATTAAGGTGAATCTGTTAAGGCAGGTTCGGAGCTCTACATGATATCTGTGATTTTCTGTGATTTTCTGTATGAAGTTTGTCAATCTGCTATAAGTTATGTGCATTTTCATATATGATATGATATATTGCCAGTGCCAATATGTCCAGTATAACATATTGGCACTGGCAATATATCATATGGCAAATGGACACTGTCCATTTCCAATATGTTTAAGCAGTGATTTACCATCACCAAATGGACAGGCTGAAATCAACACCAACGAGCGAGGGAGAGGAACCACTAACACTGCTAGGCCGTTCCGAGTTCAACGAGCCAGACAATTGGGCATTTCAGCAATGTAACAGCATGTCCAATTCGTGATGGTAAACGCCCATTGTAATATATTGCTGATGGACAGTGTCCATTTGCCTGATGATATATTGCCAGTGCCAATATGTCCAGTATAACATATTGGCACTGGCAATATATCAAAAGGCAAATGGACACTGTCCATTTCCAATATGTTTAAGCAGTGATTTACCATCACCAAATGGATAGGCTGAAATCAACACCAATGAGTGAGGTAGAGGAACCACTATGTCTGTTTGACTCATACTGTATATTGCTAATGGACTTTCTGTCCCATTGGCAATAAATTACTCTGCTAATTGGACAGTCCATTACACATAATACATGCCAGTCTTAACATGTTATACTGCAATTGAACAGTGTCCATTAACAATGTATATCAATAAGGACTTCCCATTACAAAATGGACATGCTGAAATTAACACGTAAGTGTGAGGGATAGGAAACACTGTGAGTAAATGCCTATTGCCAATATATTTCTAATGGACAGTGTCCATTACACATATAATACACTGCTCAAAAAAATAAAGGGAACACTTAAACAACACAATGTAACTCCAAGTCAATCACACTTCTGTGAAATCAAACTGTCCACTTAGGAAGCAACACTGATTGACAATACATTTCACATGCTGTTGTGCAAATGGAATAGACAACAGGTGGAAATTATAGGCAATTAGCAAGACATCCCCAATAAAGGACTGGTTTTGTAGGTGGTGACCACAGACCACTTCTCAGTTCCTATGCTTCCTGGCTGATGTTTTGGTCACTTTTGCTGGCGGTGCTTTCACTCTAGTGGTAGCATGAGACGGAGTCTACAACCCACACAAGTGGCTCAGGTAGTGCAGCTCATCCAGGATGGCACATCAATGCGAGCTGTGGCAAGAAGGTTTGCTGTGTCTGTCAGCGTAGTGTCCAGAGCATGGAGGCGCTACCAGGAGACATGCCAGTACATCAGGAGACGTGGAGGAGGCCATAGGAGGGCAACAACCCAGCAGCAGGACTGCTACCTCCGCCTTTGTGCAAGGAGGAGCAGGAGGAGCACTGCCAGAGCCCTGCAAAATGACCTCCAGCAGGCCACAAATGTGCATGTGTCTGCTCAAACGGTCAGAAACAGACTCCATGAGGGTGGTATGAGGGCCCGACGTCCACAGGTGGGGGTTGTGCTTACAGCCCAACACCGTGCAGGATGTTTGGCATTTGCCAGAGAACACCAAGATTGGTAAATTCGCCACTGGCGCCCTGTGCTCTTCACAGATGAAAGCAGGTTCACACTGACCACATGTGACAGACGTGACAGAGTCTGGAGACGCCGTGGAGAACGTTCTGCTGCCTGCAACATCCTCCAGCATGACCGGTTTGGCGGTGGGTCAGTCATGGTGTGGGGTGGCATTTCTTTGGGGGGCCGCACAGCCCTCCATGTGCTCGCCAGAGGTAGCCTGACTGCCATTAGGTACCGAGATGAGATCCTCAGACCCCTTGTGAGACCATATGCTGGTGCGGTTGGCCCTGGGTTCCTCCTAATGCATGACAATGCTAGACCTCATGTGGCTGGAGTGTGTCAGCAGTTCCTGCAAGAGGAAGGCATTGATGCTATGGACTGGCCCGCCCGTTCCCCAGACCTGAATCCAATTGAGCACATCTGGGACTCGCTCCATCCACCAATGCCACGTTGCACCACAGACTGTCCAGGAGTTGGCGGATGCTTTAGTCCAGGTCTGGGAGGAGATCCCTCAGGAGACCATCCGCCACCTCATCAGGAGCATGCCCAGGCGTTGTAGGGAGGTCATACAGGCACGTGGAGGCCACACACACTACTGAGCCTCATTTTGACTTGTTTTAAGAACATTACATCAAAGTTGGATCAGCCTGTAGTGTGGTTTTCCACTTTAATTTTGAGGGTGACTCCAAATCCAGACCTCCATGGGTTGATAAATTTGATTTCCATTGATCATTTTTGTCTGATTTTGTTGTCAGCACATTCAACTATGTAAAGAAAAACGTGTTAATAAGATTATTTCATTCATTCAGATATAGGATGTGTTATTTTAGTGTTCCCTTTATTTTTTGGAGCAGTGCCAATCTCAACATGTTATTCTGCAATTGGACACTGTCCATTGCCAATATGTTTGAATAGGGATTTACCATCACAAAATGGGCAGGCTGAAATTAACACCAACAAGAAATTCTGATTTCCTATGACTTCCTTTGATCAAACATGACAAATAGACCTCTCGGTTGATTCAGGACTTAACATACTGATATACACCATTTGGTCATTACATAGGCCATTTGGACATGGTTCACTGACTTTTGGGTTTGGAACCTGACTTCCTGTGATCATATATGGCAAATGTACATAACATCCTGATTTAGTACTTTCAACACTTACATGCCATTTGGACATCAGCTTTAATATTGCAGATCAATCAATCAATCAATTTTATTTTATATAGCCCTTCTTACATCAGCTAATATCTCGAAGTGCTGTACAGAAACCCAGCCTAAAACCCCAAACAGCTAGTAATGCAGGTGTAGAAGCACGGTGGCTAGGAAAAACTCCCTAGAAAGGCGAAAACCTAGGAAGAAACCTAGAGAGGAACCAGGCTATGAGGGGTGGCCAGTCCTCTTCTGGCTGTGCCGGGTGAAGATTATAACAGAACCATGCCAAGATGTTCAAAAATGTTCATAAGTGACAAGCATGGTCAAATAATAATCAGGAATAAATCTCAGTTGGCTTTTCATAGCCGATCATTAAGAGTTGAAAACAGCAGGTCTGGGACAGGTAGGGGTTCCATAACCGCAGGCAGAACAGTTGAAACTGGAATAGCAGCAAGGCCAGGCGGACTGGGGACAGCAAGGAGTCACCACGGCCGGTAGTCCCGACGTATGGTCCTAGGGCTCAGGTCTCTCAGTTGGCTTTTCATAGCCGATCATTAAGAGTTGAAAACAGCAGGTCTGGGACAGGTAGGGGTTTCGTAACCGCAGGCAGAACAGTTGAAACTGGAATAGCAGCAAGGCCAGGCGGACTGGGGACAGCAAGGTGTCATCATGCCCGGTAGTCCTGACGTATGGTCCTAGGGCTCAGGTTCTCAGAGAGAAAGAGAGAACGAGAGAATTAGAGAGAGCATACTTAAATTCACACAGGACACTGGATAAGACAGGAGAAGTACTCCAGGTATAACCAACTAACCCCAGCCCCCCGACACATAAACTACTGCAGCATAAATACTGGAGGCTGAGACAGGAGCGGTCCGGAGACACTGTGGCCCCATCCGAAGAAACCCCCGGACAGGGCCAAACAGGAAGGATATAACCCCACCCACTCTGCCAAAGCACAGCCCCCGCACCACTAGAGGGATATCCTCAACCACCAACTTACAATCCTGAGACAAGGCCGAGTATAGCCCACAGAGGTCTCCACCACAGCACAAACCAAGGGGGGGCGCCAACCCAGACAGGAAGATCACGTCAGTAACTCAACCCACTCAAGTGACGCACCCCTCCCAGGGACGGCATGAAAGAGCACCAGCAAGCCAGTGACTCAGCCCCTGCAACAGGGTTAGAGGCAGAGAACCCCAGTGGAGAGGGGAACCGGCCTGGCAGAGACAGCAAGGGCTGTTCGTTGCTCCAGAGCCTTTCCGTTCACCTTCACACTCCTGGGCCAGACTACACTCCTGGGCCAGACTACACTCAATCATATGACCTACTGAAGAGATAAGTCTTCAGTAAAGACTTAAAGGTTGAGACCGAGTCTGCGTCTCTCACATGGGTAGGCAGACTGTTCCATAAAAATGGAGATCTATAGGAGAAAGCCCTGCCTCCCGCTGTTTGCTTAGAAATTCTAGGGACAATTAGGAGGCCTGCGTCTTGTGACCGTAGCGTACGTATTGGTATGTACGGCAGGACCAACTCGGAAAGATAGGTAGGAGCAAGCCCATGTAACGCTTTATAGGTTAACAGTAAAACCTTGAAATCAGCCCTTGCCTTAACAGGAAGCCAGTGTAGGGAAGCTAGCACTGGAGTAATATGATCAAATTTCTTGGTTCTAGTCAGGATTCTAGCAGCCGTATTTAGCACTAACTGAAGTTTATTTAGTGCTTTATCCGGGTAGCCGGAAAATAGAGCATTGCAGTAGTCTAACCTAGAAGTAACAAATGCATGGATTAATTTTTCTGCATCATTTTTGGACAGAAAATTTCTGATTTTTGCAATGTTACGTAGATGGAAAAAAGCTGTCCTTGAAACAGTCTTGATATGTTCGTCAAAAGAGAGATCAGGGTCAAGAGTAACGCCGAGGTCCTTCACAGTTTTATTTGAGACGACTTTACAACCATCAAGATGAATTGTCAGATTTAACAGAAGATCTCTTTGTTTCTTGGGACCTAGAACAAGCATCTCTGTTTTGTCCGAGTTTAAAAGTAAAAAGTTTTCAGCCATCCACTTCCTTATGTCTGAAACACAGGCTTCTAGCGAGGGCAATTTTGGGGCTTCACCATGTTTCATTGAAATGTACAGCTGTGTGTCATCCGCATAGCAGTGAAAGTTAACATTATGTTTTCCATCAATGTAATTGTCTGAATCCCTTCCAATCCCCCATATGTTTTTTTCTCTCGCAAATATATATATATACACATACACATACACTACCGTTCAAAAGTTTGGGGTCACATAAAAATGTCCTTGTTTTCGAAAGAAAAGCTGTTTTTTTGACAATTAAAATAACATCAAATTGATCATAAATATAGTGCAGACATTGTTCATGTTGTAAATGGCTATTGTAGCTGGAATTGGCAGATTTTTAATGGAATATCTACATAGGCGTACAGAGGCCCATTATCAACAACATCAGTCCTGTGTTCCAATGGCATGTTGTGTTTGCTAATCCAAGTTGATCATAAACCAATAAAAATAAAAGAAGGGCAAAAGAACACCGGACAGAGGAAGATTGGAAAAAAAGTGTTATGTACAGACAAAGTTTGAGGTGTTCGGATCACAAAGAATAACATTTGTGAGACGCAGACCAAATGAAAAGATGCTGGAGGAGTGCTTGATGCCATCTGTCAAGCATGGTGGAGGCAATGTGATGGTCTGGGGGTGCTTTGGTGGTGGTAAAGTGGGAGATGTGTACAGGGTAAAAGGGATCTTGAAGAAGGAAGGCTATCACTCCATTTTGCAAAGCAAAGTTTGAAGGACACAATTATTATTTCAATTAATAAATCATTATTTCTAACCTTGTCAATGACTACATCAATGACTACATTTCCTATGCATTTTGCTATATTACCTATTCAAACTCATTTCATATATGTTTTCATGGAAAACAAGGACATTTCTAAGTGACCCCAATGTTTTGAACGGTAGTGTACATATACACTTACATACATACATATACATACAGTGAGGGAAAAAAGTATTTGATCCCCTGCTGATTTTGTAAGTTTGCCCACTGACAAAGACATGATCAGTCTATAATTTTAATGGTAGGTGTATTTGAACAGTGAGAGACCGAATAACAACAACAAAAATCCAGAAAAACGCATGTCAAAAATTCTATAAATTGATTTGCATTTTAATGAGGGAAATAAGTATTTGACCCCCTCTCAATCAGAAAGATTTCTGGCTCCCAGGCGTCTTTTATACAGGTATCGAGCTGAGATTAGGAGCACACTCTTAAAGGGAGTGCTCCTAATCTCAGCTTGTTACCTGTATAAAAGACACCTGGCCACAGAAGCAATCAATCAATCAGATTCCAAACTCTCCACCATGGCCAAGACCAAAGAGCTCTCCAAGGATGTCAGGGACAAGATTGTAGACCTACACAAGGCTGGAATGGGTTACAAGACCATCGCCAAGCAGCTTGGTGAGAAGGTGACAACAGTTGGTGCGATTATTCGCAAATGGAAGAAACACAAAAGAACTGTCAATCTCCCTCGGCCTGGGGCTCCATGCAAGATCTCACCTTGTGGAGTTGCAATGATCATGAGAACGGTGAGGAATCAGCCCAGAACTACACGGGAGGATCTTGTCAATGATCTCAAGGCAGCTGGGACCATAGTCACCAAGAAAACAATTGGTAACACACTACGCCGTGAAGGACTGAAATCCTTCAGCGCCCGCTAGGTCCCCCTGCTCAAGAAAGCACATATACAGGCCCGTCTGAAGTTTGCCAATGAACATCTGAATGATTCAGAGGAGAACTGGGTGAAAGTGTTGTGGTCAGATGAGACCAGAATCGAGCTCTTTGGCATCAACTCAACTCGCTGTGTTTGTGGGAGGATGAATGCTGCCTATGACCCCAAGAACACCATCCCCACCATCAAACATGGAGGTGGAAACATTATGCTTTGGGGGTGTTTTTCTGCTAAGGGGACAGGACAACTTCACCGAATCAAAGGGACGATGGACGGCGCCATGTACCGTCAAATCTTGGGTGAGAACCTCCTTCCCTCAGCCAGGGCATTGAAAATGGGTCGTGGATGGATATTCCAGCATGACAAAGACCCAAAACACACGGCCAAGGCAACAAAGGAGTGGCTCAAGAAGAAGCACATTAAGGTCCTGGAGTGGCCTAGCCAGTCTCCAGACCTTAATCCCATAGAAAATCTGTGGAGGGAGCTGAAGGTTTTAGTTGCCAAACGTCAGCCTCGAAACCTTAATGACTTGGAGAAGATCTGCAAAGAGGAGTGGGACAAAATCCCTCCTGAGATGTGTGCAAACATGGTGGCCAACTACAAGAAACCTTCTGACCTCTGTGATTGCCAACAAGGTTTTTGCCACCAAGTACTAAGTCAGGTTTTGCAGAGGGGGTCAAATACTTATTTCCCTCATTAAAATGCAAATCAATTTATTACATTTTTTATATGCGTTTTTCTGGATATTTGTTTTGTTATTCTGTCTCTCACTGTTCAAATAAACCTACCATTAAAATTATAGACTGATCATGTCTTTGTCAGTGGGCAAACATACATAATCAGCAGGGGATGAAATACATTTTTCCCTCACTGTACATATATATGCACATATCCTTTAAAAATATATATTTCCCTTTATTACTTTCCAACCCCACCACCCCTTCCCTAATTGGAGTAAACTAGTGAACAACAACGCTTAGGCCTCTACTTCCAGCTTATACATACTATATACATTTTATGGACAAGGTCAATTTTAACATAATTCTATTTTGTTTGTTTTTACTCCTGAACTTCCTCTACCCTCAACATCTCCGATCATTTTCATGATGTCAATCCGGTTTGCTTCTATATGCCATATTTTTCTAACTGTGCTCCTTCACAAAAGCTCTCAACCTATAACCTACAGTATATACTTCTTATGGACACAGTATGCTTTACATTAGTTATCTTGTTGTTATTAGTTGTTGTTATTAGTCCAATCCTTCAGCTCCATTCAACATCTCCCATCTATCTCTTAACACCCTCCATATTGGATTTTTATTTGCCATATATTTTTTCAACTGTACTGTGATGTTTTACAAAAGTTCTGAACCTTTCTATTCTCATTGTTTCTACAGATTGTAAATTGAAAATAAACATTTTTGCTAAAAGTATTATTATATTATTGATCGATTGACTATGACTTTTCAGATCACCCAGTAGTGCTATCTGCAGGGTTAGCTCCAGGTAAATATTGCAATCCTTTAGCCATTCCTGGACCTGTGACCAAAAACAAGCTACAAATGGACAGTACCAAAACAAATGATCTAATGATTCTGTCTCTACGCAGCAAAATCTGCAGAGCTGGGAAGATTGAATCTCCCATATAAATAACATTCTACTGGTAGCAAGAATTTTGTATAATAATTTAAATTGAAAAATTCTAAGTTTTGAATCTGGCGTCATTTTGCGTATCAGTTCATAAACACTATGCCATGGAATCGGTACGTCAAAATTCTCTTCCCAACTATTTTGCAATCTATATGGGACAGCTGTTAATCCTTTGGTCCTTAAATGAAACTGGTATACTTTTTTATTTATCAAAATTTTCTTTAACCAATTATGTTCTTTAATGCAGGGCTGACAGACAAGTTCCTTACTTCCCCCTTACACTTTCCTCTTTTGCGGTAATGCTGCAATTATTTGGTTGTAATTTTGGGTAGAACAGACATTTCCATAAGTTTTTGTTAGCTGCATGTGCGACATAACTCCACCAGTCCTACCGATGATATCATTTATGAAGATTATACCTTTTTTTTTTTAATATCGAAAAATAATGTTTTTTCATCCATTTGTATATTTGAGTTTAACCACAATATTTGTTGCATTATTTGTTCTGTAATTTCTGGAGGATTAAATTGAAATTGCAACCAACTTTCTATGGCTTGTTTTAGAAATAGTGATATTTGGGAGATTATTTCCTTTTCAAATAACTAAAAGTGAGAGGTTGTAATCTGAATAAAGGGAAAAAGGCCATTCTTGAACATGGGGTGAGACAATTCAATTTCAATTCAATTGAAGGGCTTTATTGGCATGGGAAATGTATGTTAACATTACCAAAGCAAGTGAAGTAGATAGTAAACAAAAGGGAAATTAACAGTAAACATTACACTCAGAAGTTCCAAACGAATAAAGACATTTCAAATGTCATATTATGTATATAGCTGAAGTTTACATATTCTTTAGTCATTTAGCAGACGCTCTTATCCAGAGCTTACAGGAGCAATTAGGGTTAAGTGCCTCAAGGACACAGACAGATTTTCACCTAGTCAGCTCGGGGATTAGAACCAGCAACCTTTTGGTTACTGGCATAATGCTCTTAACCACTAAGCTACCTGCCGCCCTTACCTTAGCGAAACAGATTTAAACTCATTTTTTCACAATTCCTGACATTTAATCCTAGTAAAAATTCCCTCATTAGGTCAGTTAGGATCACTACTTTATTTTAAGAATGTGAAATGTCAGAAAAATAGTAGAGAGAATGATTTATTTCAGCTTTTTTTTATTTCATTACATTCCCAGTGGGTCAGAAGTTTACATACACTCAATTAGTATTTGGTAGCATTGCCTTTAAATTGTTTAACTTGGGTCAAATGTTTCGGGTCGCCTTCCACAAGCTTCCCACAGTAAGTTGGGTGAATTCTGGCCCATTCCCCCTGACAGAGCTGGTGTAACTGAGTCAGGTTTGTAGGCCTCCTTGTTCGCACACGCTTTTTCAGTTCTGCCTACAAATGTTCTATAGGATTGAGGTCAGGGCTTTGTGATGGCCACTCCAATACCTTGACTTTGTTGTCCTTAAGCCATTTTGCCACAACTTTGGAAGTATGCTTGGGGTCATTGTCCATTTTGAAGACCCATTTGAGACCAAGCTTTAACTTCCTGACTGATGTCTTGAGATGTTGCTTCAATATATCCACATAATTTTCCTTCCTCATGATGCCATCTATTTTATGAAGTGCACCAGCCCCTCCCGCAGCAAAGCACCCCCACAGCATGATGCTGCCACCCCTGTGCTTCACGGTTGGGATGGTGTTCTTCGGCTTACAGTTGCCCCCTTTTTCCTCCAAACATAACGATGGTCATTATGGCCAAACAGTTCTATTTTTGTTTCATCAGACCAGAGGACATTATTCCCAAAAGTACGATCTTTGTCCCCATGTGCAGTTGCAAACCGTAGTCTGGCTTTTTTATGGCGGTTTTGGAGCAGTGGCTTCTTCCTTGCTGAGCGGCCTTTCAGGTTATGTCGATATAGTCTGACAGCTCTGAACATAATGATTTATTGAGCATTGCAATTGCAACTGATCCATTCGAGAGCAGCCTGCAGCCAAGTGTCCCAGCAGCACAGCATCAAAAAGTGGACATATTCAGGAAGATCAAATCAAATCAAATCAAATTTTATTGGTCACATGCGCCGAATACAACAGGTGCAGACATTACAGTGAAATGCTTACTTACAGTGTGGGTTCGATTCCCACGTGGGGCCAGTATGGAAAATGTATGCACTAACTGTAAGTCGCTCTGGATAAGAGTGTCTGCTAAATGACTAAAATGTAAATATAGGACTCGTTTTACTGTGGATATAGATACTTTTGTACCGGTTTCCTCCAGCATCTTCACAAGGTCCTTTGCTGTTGTTCTGGGATTGATTCGCACCAAAGTACATTCATCTCTAGGAGACAGAACGCGTCTCCTTCCTGAGCGGTATGACGGCTACGTGGTCCCATGTTGTTTATACTTGTGTACAATTGTATGTACAGATGAACGTGGTACCTTCAGGCGTTTGGAAATTGCTCCCAAGGATGAACCAGACTCGTGGAAGTCTACAATTTCTTTTCTGAGATCTTGGCTGATTTCTTTTGATTTTCCCATGATGTCAAGCAAAGAGGCACTGAGTTTGAAGGTAGGCCTTGAAATACATCCACAGGTACACCTCCAATTGACTCAAATGATGTCAATTAGCCTAACAGAAGCTTCTAAAGCCATTACATAATTTTCTGGAATTGTCCAAGCTGTTTAAAGGCACAGTCAACTTAGTGTATGTAAACTTCTGACCCACTGGAATTGTGATACAGTGAATTATAAGTGAAATAATCTGTCTGTAAACAATTGTTGGAAAAATTACTTGTATCATGCACAAAGTAGATGTCCTAACCAACTTGCCAAAACTATAGTTTGTTAACAAAACATTTGTGGAGTGGTTGAAAAACGAGTTTTAATGACTCCAACCTAAGTGTATGTAAACTTCCGACTTCAACTGTATATCTCACTAGGTCAGGATATTTAAGCCTCCATATATCTACTAGTTCTAATGTATCCATGACATTCATGATTTCCTGAAGAGCATGAGGGTGATAGTTTGTAGTGTGATTTCCTTTACGGTCCATTGAGCTATTTAAAACGGTATTATAATCTCCCACCATAATAATAGAGTCTTGTATTGCTTGCAGGGTTGATCATTTATTATATATATTGTCAAAGAAGTGTGGATCATCATTATTTGGAAATTACTGTTAATTAATATCATCACCCCTTGTGAGTTTATTTGCCATCCCCCCCATTCCTTTTTCCACGCAACTTCATCTAGAATTGTTGAATGAGTTTCCTGTAAACAATAGATATTATATTCCTTCTCTTGGAGCCATGTAAATATTGTTCTTCTTTTCTTAGTATCTGCTAAGCCATTACAATTATAACTGGCTTTACTTATTTCACCACTTACCATAATGAGATACAAGTTTCAAATCTATATATCTTTATCTATCAATAAAATGCAAATTAATTACTTAAAAATCATACAATATGATTTTCTGGATTTTTGTTTTAGATTCCGTCTCTCACAGTTGAAGTGTACCTATGATAAAAATGACAGACCTCTACATGCTTTGTAAGTAGGAAAATCTGCAAAATCTGCAAAATCGGCAGTGTATCAAATACTTGTTCTCCCCACTGTGTATATATATATATATATATATATATATATATATATATACATATAGCTATTTAAAAATATATCTATTCAAATATCTTGCATATCTTAATTTCCATCATTATCAATTAATATGCATAATAATGTTGGCAGTTAATGCGAAGGATTGTTACCTATTACCCGGATTGTATTACATTACATTTTGTCAAACAATTATTATTTTAGCAAACAATCATTGTGGTTCATCCTATATTCTCCCCAACATCCTTACCCCCTTGCAACAGATGTGGGATACACACACACACACACACACACACACACACACACACACACACGGTACTGTTTTGACACAAGAGATTGACGGCGGTGAGTGAGTTATCGCCTATGGATCAAGACTGCTGAAATCTGCAGAGAAGAATTACTCTGTCTCTGAGCGAGAGCGCATAGCAGTCATTTGGGCGGTGGAAAAGTGGCTGTCTTTCCTTGAAGGGAGGAAGTTCGAGGTCATTACTTACAACTAAGCCCTGGCCTGGGTGTTCAAGACTGGTAAGATGAACGATCAGACTACAGTAGTTTGACTTCCATGTCACCTACAGAAAAGGATTGTTCCGGACCTGGTTGGGATACAGAAGCAAGCCACGGTCTGCATCAGCCAAGCATTCAGCAGTCACAAATGTTCACTCCCCGTGGACTGGTCTGACAGTACGATCCCGAGGTGCAGACCATAATGGAGAAGTCCAGGGCGGAAGGCCAAGACATGGACGCATCAACTATGGCACTGAAAATGGGTATCTGTACCGGGTCAACCCTGTTGCGACAGGGAGGTCAGAAGTCATCCCGCCCAATCCCTCGGCTAGAGCCCCTCCCACCAATAACCAGTATAATGACAAACTATATCTGTCCAGAACTCTTATTCATTTTACAGCAGGTTTGCATGTCACAAAAATAAATACAATTACGTTAAAAGGTGCAATATGCAGAACTCGCTCCGCCATTTCCTGGTTGCTAAAATTCTAATAGTTTGCCTAATTTCAGTTTATGTGGCAAAACAAACAAGTATAGTGTAGAGAATCATTGGACCATCTGAACCGCTGTGAAATATATTTTCCATAAACAATTAATTTGTATTTTCAGCTGTTTGAAGCTGGTGTACAAAACCGAAAGTAAAAGAAGCAAAAACTAAACAGAAGAACGGGAAGCATAGAAATAGTGCACATAGAACAGATCTACCGATTCTTAGACTTGCTTTCAATGAAAATGACAGATCTATAACTAACATTTCTATGTTACTTTTGTTGGGTCACCCAAAAAGTTACATATTGCAGCTTTAAATCCTTCCTTCTCTCTCTCTCTCTCTCCCAAGCCAAACCCATCCCTCTCCACCTCCCAGTTTTCTCCCCCTTGACCCAACCTCCATCCTTACCCACCCATCTAAGTCAAGCTTGTCCCACCCTCCCACCCTCCCTACCTCTCAGACACACTTACACCCATCCATCCATCGACTTACTCATCCATTCTCTTCCAATCCCGCCCAACATATACCCTACGCATCCACACACCCAATCTCTCACAGCCTCCTACACATATTCATATACACAAACACACACATACACTCCCACACACTCACATCCATAGAACAGTTCACATACATGCTATATGTCCCCCATTGAATTGTCTTTTCAGTGTCCATGTAGCCCGTTGGCATCAGCTACTTATTTCGTTACTTCATAGAGAAGAACAGTTACTTGGGGAAAGTAGAGTATAGACTGTATTGGGGGGATCTCAGCTCATTACCTGTATAAAAGACACCTGGGAGCCAGAAATCTTTCTGATTGAGAGGGGGTCATTTCCCTCATTAAAATGCAAATCAATTAATAAAAATTTTGACATGCGTTTTTCTGGATTTTTGTTGTTGTTATTCTGTCTCTCACTGTTCAAATAAACCTACCATTAAAATCATGTCTTTGTCAGTGGGCAAACGTACAAAATCAGCAGGGGATCAAATACTTTTTTCCCTATATGTATATGTATTAGACATCACTGTATGTAGTATATATACAGTTGAAGTCGGAAATTTACATACACTTAGGTTGGAATCATTAAAACTCGTTTTTCAACCACTCCACAAATTTCTTGTTAACAAACTATAGTTTTGGCAAGTTGGTTAGGACATCTACTTTGTGCATGACACAAGTAATTTTTCCAACAATTGTTTACAGACAGATTAGTTCACTTACAATTCACTGTATCACAATTCCAGTGGGTCAGAAGTTTACATACACTAAGTTGACTGTGCCTGCAAACAACTTGGAAAATTCCAGAAAATGATGTCATGGCTTTAGAAGCTTCTGATAGGCTAATTGACATCATTTGAGTCAATTGGAGGTGTACCTGTGGATGTATTTCAAGGCCTACCTTCAAACTCAGTGCATCTTTGCTTGACATCATGGAAAAAATAAATAAAAAAATCAGCCAAGATGGCGCCGGAGAAGATGGCTGCCGTTTTACAGCCCTCTAACCAATTGTACTATTATGTGTGTTTTTTCACACTATTTGTAATTTATTCTGTACATAATGTTTCTGCCATCGTCTCTTATGACCAAAAAGAGCTTCTGGATATCAGGACAGCGATTACTCACCTCGTATTGGACGAAGATTTTTTCTTCAACGAGGCGGCCGCGAAGGATATCCTACAGACACCCAACAAGGCCCAAATCCCCGTCATTCGCATGAAAAACAGACGGAGATATTGTGGACGTAGGTCGGGGTGCCTCGTAAGGATCCGACGGCGAGCGAGTAAACTGCCTCTTACATCAATCCTATTAGCCAATGTTCAATCATTTCAAAAATAAATTAGATGACCTACGATTACGCTTATCCTACCAACGGGACATTAAAAACTGTAATATCTTATGTTTTACAGAGTCGTGGCTGAACGACGACATGGACAACATACAGCTAGCGGGCTATACGCTACATCGGCAGGATAGAACGGCTGACTCCGGTAAGACAAGGGGTGGCGGTCTGTGTATATTGGTAAACAACAGCTGGTGCACAAAATCAAATACTAAGGAAGTCTCGAGGTTTTGCTCGCCTGAGGTAGAGTATCTTATGATAAGCTGTAGACCACACTATTTACCAAGAGAGTTTTCATCTATATTTTTCATAGCTGTCTATTTACCACCATAAAATGATGCTGGCACTAAGATTGCACTCAATGAGCTGTATAAGACCATAACTAAACAGGAAAACGCTCATCCAGAGGCAGCGCTCTTAGTGGCCGGGGACTTTAATGCAGGGAAACTTAAATCAGTTCTACCTCATTTCTACCAGCATGTTAAATGTGCAACCAGAGGAAAAAAAACTCTAGACCACCTTTACTCCACACACAGAGACGCATACAAAGCTCTCCCTCGCCCTCCATTTGGCAAATCTGACCATAACTCTATCCTCCTGATTCCTGCTTATAAGCAAAAACTAAAGCAGGAAGCACTAGTGACTCGGTTAATAAAAAAGTGGTCAGATGACGCAGATGCTAAGCTACAGGACTGTTTTGCTAGCAGAGACTGGAACATGTTCCGGGATTCTTCAGATAGCATTGAGGAGTACACTACATCAGTCACTGGCTTCATCAATATGTGCATCGATGATATCGTCCCCACAGTGACCGTACGTTCATACCCCAACCAGAAGCCATGGATTACAGGCAACATCCACACTGAGCTGAAGGGTAGAGCTGCCGCTTTCAAGGAGCGGGACTCTAACCCGGACGCTTATAAGAATTCCCGCTATGCCCTCCGACGAACCATCAAACAGGCAAAGAGTCAATGTAGGACTAAGATTGAATCGTACTACACCAGCTCTGACGCTCGTCGGATGTGGCAGGGCTTGAAAACTATTACAGACTACAAAGGGAAGCACAGCCGCGAGCTGCCCAGTGGCACAAGGCTTCCAGATGAGCTAAACCACTTCTATGCTCGCTTCGAGGCAAGCAACACTGAAGCATGCATGAGAGCACCAGCTGTTCCGGAAGACTATGTGATCACGCTCTCTGTAGCCGATGTGAGTAATACTTTTAAGCAGGTCAACATTCACAAGGCTGCAGGGCCAGACGGATTAGGTACTGGGAGTTTGTAGAGCCCCCTCCATCTAAAACCCACCATACTCTCCGCCCCACATACACCCTGCCACTGATGTGCCTTCACTCCTGTTAGGCTCCTGATGTTCCTTACCTTAATACAGAGGTTGTATAGGGCTTTACCTCCCACCCCCTCAAACTCACCTGCAGTGGCGTGAACATTGGTGGCCCCTCCCCCTTTGGCCACTCAAACACCCCCCTTACCGGCTCAGACAGTGCCTCCTGGACTTCCCCCAGGAATCTCTCCAGCAGCCTAAGAGATGTTAGTCCTGTTTGTTGTGCCAGGACATCCGGGGTTTTCCACCCCTCCTCTCCCAGCAGTCGCAGGTCACCCAGCCTTAGTAATCCCGCTGCCATCAGTCGCCTCTGCAGAGTGGCCAACTGAACCGATCTCAAAAGGATGGCTGGGTTGTGGAAGATAGGCTCCTCCCACATCCACAGCCCAGGCCCTTCTCGTGTGGGCCTTAGCAACTGCCAGGCCCTCAGCACTGCAGAGTAAAAATCAGAGAGACCTGCTGTACTCAGCCTCTCCAGCCTCATGAGGAATAGCTTCCGGTCCAACCCTAATCCGCCAGCTCTCCTCAGCAGCGCGCATGCTGGGTCCCTCCAGCCGACATCAGTATGGTACAGTAGTCTCTGCGCCGCCTTTAGTCGGAATGCAGCCACCCTGCTCTCCAGTTCCACCAGGCCCTGCCTCCTTCGTTTACGGACATATACAACACTGCCGCCCTCAGCCAGTGATGGCCCGACCAGAATAAATCCACCAGCTTGCGTTGCAGGTCTGCGAGCAGGACAGCCAGTTTATGCCACAGGGAAGATGCCACCAGGTTGTTGATTATCAGCACCCTCCCTCTATATGACACTTGGGACAGGAGCCACCTCCACCTGGCCAGTCTTGACACCACTGCCTGTGAAAGCCCCTCCCAGTTCTTCCTGACCCACCTCTCCGAGCCCAGATACACCCCCAAAATGTTAAGCCCTTCACAACCCCACTGCAAACCCCCTGGAAGCAGAGGAGATGCCCTATCCCCCCATGCCCCACATAACAGAGCTTTGCTCTTGGCTCCAGTTTACCTTAGCTGACGAAGCTCCCTCGTACACCTTCAGACTATTCTCTAGTGCCTGTATATCCTGACATCACAGAAACATACATACACTGACACTGCTATGCCTGTAAACACACCCCTGCTTGCCCAGCACAGACCCTGCAGTCTCCTGCGTAGCAGGGCCAAAAAAGGTTAAATGGCTTGTGTATATAACTGCCCCGATAGAGGGCATCCTTGTCTAATGCCCCGCCTCACCCAGACTGGCCTACTGAGCCCCCCTCCCACCTTGACCATACATGATGCCCCAGCATACATCTTCACACAGGCCTAAAACCTTTCCCCAAACCCAAACACAGACATCACATTAAACAGATACTCATGGTCCACTCTATCAAAAGCCTTCTCTTGATCTGAATGATGGCGCCGGAGAAGATGGCTGCCGTTTTACAGCCCTCTAACCAACTGTACTATTATGTGTGTTTTTTCGCACTATTTGTAATTTATTCTGTACATATTGTTTCTGCCATCGTCTCTTATAACCAAAAAGAGCTTCTGGATATCAGGACAGCGATTACTCACCTCGTATTGGACGAAGATTTTTTCTTCAACGAGGCGGCCACGAAGTATATCCTACAGACACCCGACAAGGCCCAAATCCCTGTCATTCGCAGGAGAAAGAGACGGAGATATCGTGGACATAGGTCGGGGTGCCTTGTAAGGATCCGACGGCAAGCGAGTAAACTGCCGCTCCCATCAATCCTATTAGCCAATCTTCAATCATTGGAGAACAAATTGGATGACCTACGATTACGCTTATCCTACCAACGGGACATTAAAAACTGTAATATCTTATGTTTTACCGAGTCGTGGCTGAATGACGACATGGACAACATACAGCTAGCGGGCTATACGCTACATCGGCAGGATAGAATGGCTGACTCCGGTAAGACAAGGGGTGGCGGTCTGTGTATATTTGTAAACAACAGCTGGTGCACAAAATCAAATACTAAGGAAGTCTCGAGGTTTTGCTCGCCTGAGGTAGAGTATCTTATGATAAGCTGTAGACCACACTATTTACCAAGAGAGTTTTCATCTATATTTTTCATAGCTGTCTATTTACCACCACAAACCAATGCTGGCATTAAGATTGCACTCAATGAGCTGTATAAGACCATAAGTAAACAGGAAAACGCTAATCCAGAGGCAGCGCTCCTAGTGGTCGGGGACTTTAATGCAGGGAAACTTAAATCCGTTCTACCTCATTTCTACCAGCATGTTAAATGTGCAACCAGAGGAAAAAAAACTCTAGACCACCTTTACTCCACACACAGAGACGCATACAAAGCTCTCCCTCGCCCTCCATTTGGCAAATCTTACCATAACTCTATCCTCCTGATTCCTGCTTATAAGCAAAAACTAAAGCAGGAAGCACCAGTGACTTGGTTAATAAAAAAGTGGTCAGATGAAGCAGATGCTAAGCTACAGGACTGTTTTGCTAGCACAGACTGGAACATGTTCCGGGATTCTTCAGATAGCATTGAGGAGTACACCACATCAGTCACTGGCTTCATCAATAAGTGCATTGATGATGTCGTCCCCACAGTGACCGTACGAACATACCCCAACCAGAAGCCATGGATTACAGGAAACATCCACACTGAGCTGAAGGGTAGAGCTGCCGCTTTCAAGGAGCGGGACTCTAATCCGAACGCTTATAAGAAATCCCACTATGCCCTCCGACGAACCATCAAACAGGCAAAGAGTCAATACAGGACTAAGATTGAATCGTACTACACCGGCTCTGACACTCGTCGGATGTGGCAGGGCTTGAAAACTATTACAGACTACAAAGGGAAGCACAGCCGCGAGCTGCCCAGTGACACAAGCCTACCAGACGAGCTAAACCACTTCTATGCTTGCTTCGAGGGAAGCAACACTGAACCATGCATGAGAGCACCAGCTGTTCCGGATGACTATGTGATCACGCTCTCCGTAGCCGATGTGAGTAAGACTTTTAAGCAGGTCAACATTCACAAGGCCGCAGGCAGGGCCAGACGGATTACCAGGACGTGTACTCCGAGCATGTGCTGACCAACTGGCAAGTGTCTTCACCGACATTTTCAACATGTCCCTGACTGAGTCTGTAATACCAACATGTTTCAAGCAGACCACCATAGTCCCCGTGCCCAAGGACACTAAGATAACCTGCCTAAATGACTACCGACCTGTAGCACTGACGTCTGTAGCCATGAAGTGCTTTGAAAGGCTGGTCATGGCTCACATCAACACCATTATCCAAAAACCCTAGACCCACTCCAATTTGCATACCGCCCCAACAGATCCACAGATGATGCAATCTCTATTGCACTCCACACTGCCCTTTCCCACCTGGACAAGAGGAACACCTACGTGAGAATGCTATTCATTGACTACAGCTCAGTGTTCAATACCATAGTGCCCTCAAAGCTCATCACTAAGCTAAGGATCCTGGGACTAAACACCTCCCACTGCAACTGGATCCTGGACTTCCTGACGGGCCGCCCCCAGGTGGTAAGGGTAGGTAACAACACATCTGCTATGCTGATCCTCAACACGGGGGCCCCTCAGGGGTGCGTGCTCAGTCCCCTCCTGTACTCCCTGTTCACCCATGACTGCATGGCCAGGCACGACTCCAACACCATCATTAGGTTTGCCGACGACACAACAGTGGTAGGCCTGATCACCGACAACGATGGGACAGCCCATAGGGAGGAGGTCAGAGACCTGGCTGTGTGGTGCCAGGATAACAACCTCTCCCTCAACGTGACCAAGACAAAGGAGATGATTGTGGACTACAGGAAAAAAAAGAGGACTGAGCATGCCTCCATTCTCATCGACGGGGCTGTAGTGGAACAGGTTGAGAGCTTCAAGTTCCTTGGTGTCCACATGAAATAGACAGCCGAGCCATGGTTAGGTGATGATCCGAAAAACCCACCGGGAGAATGGTAGCGCCCAACAGCCTATTGCTCTGATTCCTGGACATGTACAATCGATCAAGCCTGGCTGCACTCACCCTAGCCCCAAAGACCTTCACTTATGTATACTGTCTTGGGTTGGGATGTCTAGTTCTCCAAACATCTACTAGGTCAAACTGATTAATGATGTCCCTTAACACCCCCACTGAGCCTGAATGAGGCTCCTCCCCATTTCTGTCTTTCGTCAAATCCATCGTACAGCTCCAGTCCCCGCCGACCACCAGCGTCTCCTCAGGCGCTACCTGTGTGAGTTCCTGTCTAAGACACCCAAATAGAAGCCCCCTCTCTCTCCCTGTGTTAGGCGCATACACATTTATAAAGACAAAACTCCTGTTTTTAATTTCTGCTTTTACTACAAGCAGTCAACCCCTACACACCTATTTTGAGGAGCAAATTGTTAGACAGACCCGGTGCCACTCCTGCACTAACATTTGTCCCATGGCTCAGCAGTCTTGCCCCTTTCCACCAGATTCCCCAATCGACTTCATTCACCACATCACTATGTGTCTCCTGCAGAAACAACACCTGTACTTTTTTTTGTTTTACATATTCACCCAACACACTCCTCTTTCCCACATCTCTGGCGCCATTTATATTAAGCGAGCCTACCCGAAGAGTCTCCATAAGAAGTGGGAGAAAAGCCAGCAAAGAAAGAGACCAATAGCAAAGCTCAAAAAGCCCCAGTGCCAGAAAGAAAATGTTCATCTAAACAGTGTCTGAAGGTAGACCCTTACACATGGTTGTGACCCACTTCCTCAACCAAAACCGTTTCCTGGGTGAGAGGACACCATGCCCCTCATTTTTCATAGTGTGTTGTACTGATCTTACAAGCTTTCCAGGATCGCAAAAAAAAGGCTCAAGATTCACTTTTTCCCCCTTAGTCTCATTCAGGAACCTTGACAGTTCCCTCACTGTGTACTTTGACCCCTCCGTCTGACTGGCGGTCAGCTACCCAGCCTCATCTACACCACCATCTATAGCATTAGACCCAGCCTCATCTACACCACCATCTATAGCATGACTAGACCCAGCCTCATCTACACCACCATCTATAGCATGACTAGACCCAGCCTCATCTACACCACCATCTATAACATGACTAGACCCAGCCTCATCTAAACCACCATCTATAGCATGACTAGACCCAGCCTCATCTACACCACCATCTATAGCCTGACTAGACCCAGCCTCATCTACACCACCATCTATAGCATGACTAGACCCAGCCTCATCTACACCACCATCTATAGCATGACTAGACCCAGCCTCATCTACACCACCATCTATAGCATGACTAGACCCAGCCTCATCTACACCACCATCTATAGCATGACTAGACCCAGCCTCATCTACACCACCATCTATAGCATGACTAGACCCAGCCTCATCTACACCACCATCTATAGCATGACTAGACCCAGCCTCATCTACACCACCATCTATAACATGACTAGACCCAGCCTCATCTACACCACCATCTATAACATGACTAGACCCAGCCTCATCTACACCACCATCTATAACATGACTAGACCCAGCCTCATCTACACCACCATCTATAGCCTGACTAGACCCAGCCTCATCTACACCACCATCTATAGCATGACTAGGCCCAGCCTCATCTACACCACCATCTATAGCATGACTAGACCCAGCCTCATCTACACCACCATCTATAGCATGACTAGACCCAGCCTCATCTACACCACCATCTATAACATTAGACCCAGCCTCATCTACACCACCATCTATAGCATGACTAGACCCAGCCACATCTACACCACCATCTATAGCATGACTAGACCCAGCCTCATCTACACCACCATCTATAGCATGACTAGACCCAGCCTCATCTACACCACCATCTATAACATGACTAGGCCCAGCCTCATCTACACCACCATCTATAGCATGACTAGGCCCAGTCTCATCTACACCACCATCTATAGCATGACTAGGCCCAGTCTCATCTACACCACCATCTATAGCATGACTAGGCCCAGCCTCATCTACACCACCATCTATAACATGACTAGACCCAGCCTCATCTACACCACCATCTATAACATGACTAGACCCAGCCTCATCTACACCACCATCTATAGCATGACTAGACCCAGCCCCATCTACACCACCATCTATAACATGACTAGACCCAGCCTCATCTACACCACCATCTATAGCATGACTAGACCCAGCCTCATCTACACCACCATCTATAGCCTGACTAGACCCAGCCTCATCTACACCACCATCTATAGCCTGACTAGACCCAGCCTCATCTACACCACCATCTATAACATGACTAGACCCAGCCTCATCTACACCACCATCTATAACATGACTAGACCCAGCCTCATCTACACCACCATCTATAGCATGACTAGACCCAGCCTCATCTACACCACCATCTATAGCATTAGACCCAGCCTCATCTACACCACCATCTATAACATGACTAGACCCAGCCTCATCTACACCACCATCTATAGCATGACTAGACCCCAGCCTCATCTACACCACCATCTATAGCATGACTAGGCCCAGCCTCATCTACACCACCATCTATAGCATGACTAGACCCAGCCTCATCTACACCACCATCTATAGCATTAGACCCAGCCTCATCTACACCACCATCTATAGCATTAGACCCAGCCTCATCTACACCACCATCTATAGCATTAGACCCAGCCTCATCTACACCACCATCTATAGCATGACTAGACCCATCCTCATCTACACCACCATCTATAACATGACTAGACCCAGCCTCATCTACACCACCATCTATAGCATTAGACCCAGCCTCATCTACACCACCATCTATAGCATTAGACCCAGCCTCATCTACACCACCATCTATAGCATGACTAGACCCAGCCTCATCTACACCACCATCTATAGCATGACTAGGCCCAGCCTCATCTACACCACCATCTATAGCATGACTAGACCCAGCCTCATCTACACCACCATCTATAGCATGACTAGACCCAGCCTCATCTACACCACCATCTATAGCATGACTAGACCCAGCCTCATCTACACCACCATCTATAGCATGACTAGGCCCAGCCTGTGTCTCATGGCCTCCTGCACATTGACCTCTATTTCCCCCACTGGTGCTTGAACCCTCACCTTGTCTACGGCCTTTATGTGGGCACTCAAAGCTCTTATGCCCCAAATCCCCACACTCAAAACACCGCAGACTATCTGTGCTGGCAAAACCTGCGTAGAGCTTCTCCCCATGCCTCACTTTAAAATGCACATTTAACTGTTGCTCATTGTTGTTCAGAAACATGAACACTTGCCTCCGGAACGAAACAACATGCTTAACGGCATCTGCCTGAAAACCTAAGAAAACCTAAGAACAGCGCCGGAAGAAGATGGCTGCCGTTTTACAGCCCTCTAACCAACTGTACTATTATGTGTGTTTTTCCGCGTTATTTGTAATTTATTTTGTACATAATATTTCTGCCATCGTCTCTTATAACCAAAGAGAGCTTCTGGATATCAGGACAGCGATTACTCACCTCGCATTGGACGAATATTTTTTCTTCAACGAGGCGTTCGCGAAGGATATCATACAGACACCCGACAAGGCCCAGATCCCCGTCATTCGCGTGAGGAAGAGACGGAGATATCGCGGACGCAGATCCGGGTGCCTCGTAAGGATCCGACGGCGAGCGAGTAAACTGCCTCTCCCATCAATCCTATTAGCCAACGTTCAATCTTTTGAGAATAAAATTGACGATTTAAGATTACGGTTATCCTACCAACGGGACATTAAAAACTGTAATATCTTATGTTTCACGGAGTCGTGGCTGAACGACAACAATGATAACATTCAGCTAGCAGGCTATACGCTACATCGACAGGACAGAACTACAGACTCTGGTAAGACAAGGGGTGGCGGTCTCTGTATATTTGTAAACAACAGCTGGTGCACAAAATCAAATACCAAGGAAGTCTCGAGGTTTTGCTCGCCTGAGGTAGAGTATCTTATGATAAGCTGTAGACCACACTATTTACCAAGAGAGTTTTCATCTATATTTTTCATAGCTGTCTATTTACCACCACAAACCAATGCTGGCATTAAGATTGCACTGAATGAGTTGTACAAGGCCATTAATCAACAGGAAAACGCTCATCCAGATGCAGCGCTCCTAGTAGCCGGGGACTTTAATGCAGGGAAACTTAAATCCGTTCTACCTAATTTCTACCAGCATGTTAAATGTGCAACCAGAGGGAAAAAAACTCTAGACCACCTTTACTCCACACACAAAGACGCATACAAAGCTCTCCCTCGCCCTCCATTTGGCAAATCTGACCATAACTCTATCCTCCTGATTCCTGCTTATAAGCAAAAACTGAAGCAGGAAGCACCAGTGATTCGGTTAATAAAAAAGTGGTCAGATGACGCAGATGCTAAGCTACAGGACTGTTTTGCTAGCACAGACTGGAACATGTTCCGGGATTCTTCAGACAGCATTGAGGAGTACACCACATCAGTCACTGGCTTCATCAATAAGTGCATCGATGATGTCGTCCCCACAGTGACCGTACGTACATACCCCAACCAGAAGCCATGGATTACAGGAAACATCCGCACTGAGCTAAAGGGTAGAGCTGCCGCTTTCAAGGAACGGGACTCTAACCCGGACGCTTATAAGAAATCCCGCTATGACCTCCGACGAACCATCAAACAGGCAAAGAGTCAATACAGGTCTAAGATTGAATCATACTACACTGGCTCTGACGCTCGTCGGATGTGGCAGGGCTTGAAAACTATTACAGACTACAAAGGGAAGCACAGCCGCGAGCTGCCCAGTGACACAAGCCTACCAGACGAGCTAAACCACTTCTATGCTCGCTTCGAGGCAAGCAACACTGAAGCATGCATGAGAGCACCAGCTGTTCCGGACGACTATGTGATCACGCTCTCCGTAGCCGATGTGAGTAAGACTTTTAAGCAGGTCAACATTCACAAGGCCGCAGGGCCAGACGGATTACCAGGACGTGTACTCCGAGCATGTGCTGACCAACTGGCAAGTGTCTTCACTGACATTTTCAACATGTCCCTGACTGAGTCTGTAATACCAACATGTTTCAAGCAGACCACCATAGTCCCCGTGCCCAAGAACTCTAAGATAACCTGCCTAAATGACTACCGACCCGTAGCACTGACGTCTGTAGCCATGAAGTGCTTTGAAAGACTGGTCATGGCTCACATCAACAGCATAATCCCAGAAACCCTAGACCCACTCCAATTTGCATACCGCCCCAACAGATCCACAGATGATGCAATCTCTATCGCACTCCACACTGCCCTTTCCCACCTGGACAAGAGGAACACCTACGTGAGAATGCTATTCATTGACTACAGCTCAGCATTCAACACCATAGTGCCCTCTAAGCTCATCACTAAGCTAAGGATCCTGGGACTAAACACCTCCCTCTGCAACTGGATCCTGGACTTCCTGACGGGCCGCCCCCAGGTGGTAAGGGTAGGTAACAACACATCTGCCACACTGATCCTCAACACGGGGGCCCCTCAGGGGTGCGTGCTCAGTCCCCTCCTGTACTCTCTGTTCACCCATGACTGCATGGCCAGGCACGACTCCAACACCATCATTAAGTTTGCCGACGACACAATAGTGGTAGGCCTGATCACCGACAACGATGAGACAGCCTATAGGGAGGAGGTCAGAGATCTGGCCGTGTGGTGCCAGGACAACAACCTCTCCCTCAACGTGACCAAGACAAAGGAGATGATTGTGGACTACAGGAAAAAAAAGAGGACTGAGCACGCCCCCATTCTCATCGACGGGGCTGTAGTGGAACAGGTTGAGAGCTTCAAGTTCCTTGGTGTCCACATCACCAACGAACTATCATGGTCCAAACACACCAAGACAGTCGTGAAGAGGGCACGACAAAGCCTATTCCCCCTCAGGAGACTAAAAAGATTTGGCATGGGTCCTCAGATCCTCGAAAAATTCTACAGCTGCACCATCGAGAGCATCCTGACTGGTTGCATCACCGCCTGGTATGGCAACTGCTTGGCCTCTGACCGCAAGGCACTACAGAGGGTAGTGCGTACGGCCCAGTACATCACTGGGGCAAAGCTCCCTGCCATCCAGGACCTCTATACCAGGCGGTGTCAGAGGAAGGCCCTCAAAATTGTCAAAGACTCCAGCCACCCTAGTCATAGACTGTTCTCTCTGCTACCGCACGGCAAGCGGTACCGGAGTGCCAAGTCTAGGTCCAAAAGACTTCTCAACAGCTTCTACCCCCCAAGCCATAAGACTCCTGAACAGCTAATCATGGCTACCCGGACTATTTGCACTGCCCCCCCCACCCCATCCTTTTTACGCTGCTGCTACTCTGTTAAGTATTTATGCATAGTCACTTTAACTCTACCCACATGTACATATTACCTCAACTACCTCAACTAGCCGGTGCCCCCGCACATTGACTCTGCAACGGTACCCCCCTGTATATATAGCCTCCCTACTGTCACTTTATTTTACTGTATATATAGCCTCCCTACTGTCACTTTATTTTACTTCTGCTCTTTTTTTCTCAACACTTTTTTGTTGTTGTTGTTTTATTCTTACTTTTTTTGTTTAAAATAAATGCACTGTTGGTTAAGGGCTGTAAGTAAGCATTTCACTGCAATGTCTGCACCTGTTGTATTCGGCGCATGTGACCAATAAAATTTGATTTGATTTGATTTGACCTGCCGACAATACACGAAAACCACTAGCAAACTTACCAAAACGACTCAACTCCTTCCTGATTTGATCATCCGTAATAAACTGAGGAAAATGTGCAACTACCACCCTAGTCGAAGGGGTAGAAAGAGGAGAAATTGGCACCAACATCCCTTACAAATATTCCACTAGAAAAGAGCCACCCACCAAATTTGCTCTTTTCATGAACACAACCACAGCTTTGTTCATTCTGGAAGCGGAATGTATAAATTCAGCTCCTACCTGTTGGCCGACCTCGAGCAGAACCTCCTCCACCTTAATTCCATTCTCAGGAACACACCTGAATCCATGCCGTAACGACAGCGACTGCTAAGCTGCTAGGCTGCTAGGCTGCTAGGCCGCTAGGCTGCTAGGCTGTGAACATTTACATTTACATTTACGTCATTTAGCAGACGCTCTTATCCAGAGCGACTTACAGTTAGCGCATACATTATTTTTTATCGAACCCACAACCCTGGCGTTGCAAACGCCATGCTCTACCAACTGAGCTACATCCCCTGCCGGCCATTCCCTCCCCTACCCTGGACGACGCTGGGCCAATTGTGCGCCGCCCCATGGGTCTCCCGGTCGCGGCCGGCTACGACAGAGCCTGGATTCGAACCAGGATCTCTAGTGGCACAGCTAGCACTGCGATGCAGTGCCTTAGACCACTGCGCCACTCGGGAGATTGTGAAGCCATCGCTCACACCACACCGTTCAAAACCCCAGGAAACTAAACCTCTGTCCTCTTCCTCCCTAACTTTGAACAAAAATTAACCACCATGTGTTAACCCTCCACATAGAAAATACAATTGAAAGACAAGACAGAAAGAATCAAGAAAATAGTAGAAAGAGCCCTCACATAACCTCCCAACATAAAAACTCCCAGCTGGCACGGAGAGAGAGAGAGAGAGGAGAGGAGAGAGAGAAGGAGAGAAGGAGAGAGAGAGGGAAGAGAAGAGAGGAGAGAGAGGAGAGAGCCGAGAGAGGGGGACACGGATGACGAGAGGCGCAGGGGCGAAGCAGAGAGAGAGAGAATTCGAGAGGCGAGAGAGAGCCACGAGAGGAAGAGGAAGAGACAGAGGAGAGGAGAGAGAGGACGAGAGAGACGAAAGGAGAGAGAGCGAGAGAGACAACACACAGAGACGACAGAGACAGAGAGACAGACGAGACAGAGAGAGAGAGAGGTGAGTAACTGTGCTCTCTAGCTGATGGGATGGAGGGAAGAGAGAGAGCGAGAGAGAGAGATCGAAAGCGAGAGAGAGCGAGAGCGACAGAGACAGAGACAGAGACAGAGACAGAGACAGAGACAGAGAGACAGAGAGAGAGGGTTAGTAACTGTGCTCTCTACCTGATGGAGGGAGGAGAGAGAGAGACAGAGAGAGAGAGCGAGAGAGAGAGAGAGAGAGAGAGAGGTGAGCGAGAGAGAGAGAGAGGAGAGAGAGAGAGGTTAGTAACTGTGCTCTCTACCTGATGAGAGAGAGAAGAGATTTCCTGGAGGGGAAAATCAATCACTTCCAGGCCCAGGGACATGTACTAGTCTGTGGCGACCTAAATGCCAGAACTGGACAAGAACCTGACACCCTCAGCACATAGGGGGACAAACACCTACCTGGAGTTGACAGCATTCCCTCCCCCATATGCCCCCCTAGGCACAACTACGACAACATGACCAACAAAAACGGGTCACAACTCCTGCAGCTCTGTCGCACGCTGGGTATGTACATAGTCAATGGTAGGCTTCGAGGAGACTCCTATGGTAGGTACACCTATAGATCATCTCTTGACTAGTGTTCCATTTCTTAAAGTGGCCAGTGATTTCAATAGGCAGCAGCAGCCTCTAATGTGCTAGTGATGGCTATTTAGCAGTCTGATGGCCTTGAGATAGAAGCTGTTTTTCATTCTCTCGGTCCCAGCTTTGATGCACCTGTACTGACCTTGCCTTCTGGATGATAGCGGGGTGAACAGGCAGTGGCAATGTCCTTGATGATCTTTTTGGCCTTCCTGTGACATCGGTTGCTGTAGGTGTCTTGGAGGGCGGGTAGTTTGCCCCCTGTAATGCATTCGCCAGACCGCACCACCCTCTGGAGAGCCATGTGGTTGCGGGCGGTGCAGTTGCCATACCAGGTGGTGATACAGCCCGACAGGATGCTCTCAATTGTGCATCTGTAAATGTTTGTAAGGGTTTTAGGTGCCAAGCCGAATTTCTTCAGCCTTCTGAGGTTGAAGAGGCTCTGTTGCGCCTTCTTCACCACACTGTCTGCATGGGTGGACCATTTCAGTTTGTCAGTGATGTGTACGCCAAGGAACTTGAAGCTTTCCACCTTCTCCACTGCGGTCCCGTCGATGTGGATAGGGGGGTGCACCCTCTGCTGTTTCCTGAAGGAACCCTACTAGAATCTGAAGTCAAATGTCTACAGTTTGCTGATGATCTGGTGCTTCTGTCCCCAACCAAGGAGGGCCTACAGCAGCACCTACATCTTCTGCACAGATTCTGTCAGACCTGGGCCCTGACAGTAAATCTCAGTAAGACAAAAATAATGGTGTTCCAAAAAAGGTCCAGTTGCCTAGATGGAATACAAATTCCATCTAGACACAGTTGCCCTAGAGCACACAAAAAACTATACATACCTCAGCCTAAACGTCAACGCAACAGGTAACTGCCACAAAGCTGTGAACAATCTGAGAGACAAGGCAAGAAGGGCCTTCTATGCCATCAAAAGGAACATAACATTCCACATACCAATTAGGATCTGGCTGAAAATACTTGAAATCAGTTATAGAACCCTTTGCCCTTTATGGTTGTGAGGTCTGGGGTCCGCTCACCAACCAAGAATTCACAAAATGGGACAAACACCAAATTGACACTGCATGCAGAATTCTGCAAAAACATCCTCCGTGTACAATGTAAAACACCAAATAATGCATGCAGAGCAGAATTAGGCTGACACCCGCTAACTATCAAAATCCAGAAAAGAGACGTTAAATTCTACAACCACCTAAAAGGAAGCGATTCCCAAACCTTCCATAACAAAGCCATCACCTACAGAGAGATGAACCTGGAGAAGAGTCCCCTAAGCAAGCTGGTCCTCGGGTTCTGTTCACAAACACAAACAGACCCCACAGAGCCCCAGGACAACAACAACAACACAATTAGACCCAACCAAATCATGAGAAAACAAAAAGAGAATTACTTGACACCCAAAAAAAATGTGCAAACTGGAATGCTATTTGGCCCTAAACAGAGAGTACACAGTGGCAGAATACCAGATTATGTTTATTTATTTTACTTTTTGTACTTTTAACTATTTGCACAACTCTCTCAACAACAACAACAACCCTGTCAACAACAACAACAACAACCCTGTCAACAACAACAACAACAACCCTGTCAACAACAACAACAACCCTGTCAACAACAACCCTGTCAACAACAACAACAACAACCCTGTCAACAACAACAACCCTGTCAACAACAACAACAACAACCCTGTCAATAACAACAACAACAACCCTGTCAACAACAACAACCCTGTCAACAACAACAACAACAACAAACCTGTCAACAACAACAACCCTGTCAACAACAACAACAACAAACCTGTCAACAACAACAACAACAACAACAACAAACCCTGTCAACAGATTGGACTGGTGTGTGTGCAGTTATATTTTATATACTGTCGTGTGTGTGTGTGTGTGTGTGTGTGTGTGTGTGTGTGTGTGTGTAGGAGTGTGTGAGTGTGTATGTGTTCCTGTGAGTGTGTCGTGTATTTGAGTCTGCCTCTGTGCCCCTGTTGCCATATTACGTTGTCTCCCGCTCTACTGTTCCCATGAAACCTATTAAGACACACACACACACAAAAACACACACAGACACACACACACACACACAGGGAGAATAGAGCTGGTTTAGTCTACATCCCTCAAACTCAACTCTGGACCTCGAAGCCAGTTCCACTGCGTTTCTTTCATACAGTAGTTACCCTCTAATCAGGGACTGATTTAGACCTGGGACACCAGGTGGTGCAATTAATTATCAGGTAGAACAGAAAACTAGCAGGCTCCATACCTCGTAGGGTAAGAGTTGAATACCCCTGCTGTAGGGGATAGGGTGGCTCCATACCTCGTAGGGTAAGAGTTGAATACCCCTGCTGTAGGGGATAGGGTGGCTCCATACCTCGTAGGGTAAGAGTTGAATACCTCTCTGTAGGGGATAGGGTGGCTTAATACCTCGTAGGGTAAGAGTTGAATACTCCTCTGTAGGGTTACCCACTGACACCATCCCCGGTTAGAGAGAAATAAAGCAGCCCAAGAGTTAACGCACTTACAACAATAACAACTCATTTCTGCAAACACTCCATCCCACAAGACCACTCAGAGGAGTGAAGAGACACCCTCCCCCCTAACAACGTGCCCCTTAGCAACCAATCAGGGCCCAGGTCACACAGATCAGAGAGAGTTTGAGAGGCCTGTTTATGGTACCCCTAGACTCTCAGGCTCCGGTCCTGGGGGATGGGGACTGGAGTGTGCAGCTTGACAGGGTTGGGAGATGCTGATAACAGTCACTGGCAGGGAATTCATGCTACTACTACTACTACAACTACACTACTACTGCTACTACTACTGCTATTACTACTACTACTACTACTACTACTACTACTACTACTACTACTACACTACACTACTACTACTACTACTGCTACTACTACTACTGCTACTGCTACTGCTACTACTGCCACTACTACTACTACTACTACTACTGCTACTACTGCTACTACTACTACTACTACTACTACTACTACTACTACTACTACTACTACTACTACTACTACTACTACTGTTGCTACTGCTACTGCTGCTACTACTACTACTACTACTACTACTACTACTACTGCTACTACTACTACAACAACAACTCAATCTACTACTGCTGCTACTACTACTACTACTACTGCTACTACTACTACTGCTACTGCTACTACTACTACTACTGCTACTACTGCCACTACTACTACTACTACTACTACTACTACTACTACTACTACTACAACAACAACTACTACTACTACAACAACAACTAAATCTACTAATACTACTACTGCTGCTACTAATATTGCTGCTACTACAGCATCTACTACTACTACTACTACTACTACTACTACTACTACTACTACTACTACTACATCTAATACTACTACCCTCCCCCCACACGCCCGTTGAATGTGGATTAGGTACGTGTTATGTTCATCACTGTTTTCCGACCGGGTAGGACACATTTTGTAGAAAGTTGTTCCGAATGCTAGCTAGCTAGTTAGCAGAAAATGGGAAAAGATAAAAGACATGGAGGAAAAATGTAATTCTGTTTTGCCAGAAGCTCTAGATAAAGAAGGTGTTACAACTCCTCTGCTTGACCACTAACGAAGGTCTACCTATGATGTTGTCAGGGTTACCCTACAGGTAGCAGCTACACTATATATACACAAAAGTACCTCCAAATTAGTGGATTCGGCTAAACCCTTGAATGACTAGGTGTTCTAAAACTTTTGACCGGTAGTGTATATATTTTTGGGGGTTGGCTGTTTTGCATGTTATTTTGGCATTAACGCATGTCACATATCAGTTTGCAAACAATGTAAAAAAATACATACAGTACCAGTCAAAAGTTTGGACACACCTACTCATTCAAGGGTTTTTCTTTATTTTTTACTATTTTCTACATTGTAGAATAATAGTGAAGACATCAAAACTATGAAAAAACACATATGGAATCATGTAGTAACCAAAAAGTTTTAAACAAATCTAAATATATTTCATATTTGAGATTCTTCAAAGTAGCCACCCTTCGCCTTGATTATATAATTTGCCCATGAAGGACCGCCACGCCACCTTCCTGTTCAAGTGAGCACAGAACAAAAAGCTGAGTCCAAAAATGTCTTGTATGCTGCTGCATAAATGATGTAATATGCCAGGGAGATATGTAACCTCCCGAGTGGCGCAGTGGTCTAGCTGTGCAACTAGAGATCCTGGTTCGAATCCAGGCTCTGTCGTAGCCGGCCGTGACCGGGAGACCCATGAGGCGGTGCACAATTCGTCCAGGGTAGGGGAGGGAATGGCCGGCAGGGATGTAGCTCAGTTGGTAGAGCATGCACTACTGTAAGTCGCTCGATAAGAGCATCTGCTAAATGACTTAAATGTATACTGTAGCTAAGGAAGTATTACAAAGTGTATGCTGTTAGTAGCCCATGTGCCTCACTCTAATAATTTGGTCCCTTTTCCCCTCATTATTTCACCTACTGTTCTGACTTGGTGATGCACATGTAGCCTATAACCTGTTTTAAAGAAATGTAATCATTGCATTTTGTTAGAGCTTTCATTGTCTGCTTATATGCCCCCTTTATTTATCCTACGGTTCTGACTTGGTGTACAGGGAGAATACTGTAAGAACGGCCCATGTTCTGAATTCTGTCGCTGTCCATTTCAAAAGTGCTGAACAAATAGTTATATTGACTACGTCCGTCCTAACTTGCTCATTAATGTCTTAATCGAAATTACGGATGGCCTCTTATCCACTCGTCATCCCCTTATGCCATAGTTTGTCAGTAGAAACCACATTTGTTTAAGCAAGTCAGCCATATCAGCTATGTTTTTTTTAAGGCAGTAAATGAGGCTGAATTAACTGTTTTGCTGCCAGACAAGGCTCCACTGATAGCCAGGTGTAGCGGTGGTAAGGATTCACTCCATGGTAAGCTCAGTGGTAAGGTGTTGGGACTGCTGTTGGGACAGCTTTATGGAGGCCCTAACAGTTTGTGGGCACCGTTTGTCACCATTATAGTGCAATTAATGTATTGTCTAGTGTTGTGTTGTGGCTTTGCCGGCATGCATCTAAAACATTTTAATTTGTTTTGCCCCACCAAGATTTACATGCTAAAATCACCACTGATCACCACTGATCACCACTGATCACCAACGCGTTGATCAATGCTGGGAGCGTAATAATAAGTGGATAAACGATCATTAACTAAATAAACAGCGTTTACCCTCCACTACATCCCTGGATGGGTCTGGCAAAACCATTCATAAACATCAACATCCTGCAGGCAGGATTCAATCTACATTTGCCCGGCCTTTTAGCTATCGATGTTGTGATGTTTGGCGGTGCCTAATCAGACAGTTCTGTACTTGCCTGGCTGAGTGGAAGTGTGGGTGGAATGAGCAACCAGAGCATGAAATGTGTGAGTGTCACACCCTGACCCTTGTTCTCCACAAAGAAGAACCCTGCGCCAGCAGGGGAGGCAGAAGGACGGATGAACCCGGCAGCTAGGGACTCCTCAATGTAGGTCTCCACAGCCTTGGTCTCTGGACCCGACAGCGAGTACAGTCATCCTCGGGGTGTAGTGGTGCCTGGGAGAAGGTCGATTCCAGCTGTGTTCCAGGCCCTGGTTAATGATGTTCTCCGCGACATGTTGAACCGGTTCGTCTTCGTCTACCTCGACGACATCCTCCTCTTCTCCCGCTCCGCCCAAGAACACGTGCTCCACGTCCGACAGGTCCTCCAACGCCTCCTGGAGAACCAGCTTTTTGTGAAAGCAGAGAAATGCGAATTCCATCGCTCCACTATCCCCTTCCTGGGCTATATCATTGCTGCAGGGAGTGTACAGATGGATCCCGGGAAGGTGAGAGCGGTGGTGGATTGGCCCCAGCCTACGTCCAGAGTACAGCTGCAACATTTCCTGGGATTCGCCAACTTTTATCGCTGCTTTATCCGGCACCCTGGCTTCCCCCCTGTCAGCACTCACCTATCCCAAGGTTCCGTTCACATGGTCCCCAGTTGCTGACCGGGCGTTCCGGGACCTCAAACACCATTTCATCACTGCTCCCGTCTTGGTTCATCCTGACCCGTCCCGCCAGTTCGTGGTGGAGGCCGATGCTTTGTGAAGATGGCATTGGAGGAGTGGAGGCACTGGCTGGAGGGGGCGGAACATCCATTCATTGTGTGGACAGACCACAAGAACTTGGAATATCTCCGCACCGCCAAGCGTCTCAATTCCAGGCAAACTAGGTGGGCCCTGCTTTTCACCCGGTTCAACTTCTCCCTCTCATACCGACCGGTATCCAAGAATGTCAAGCCAGATGCGCTGTCACGCCGCTATAGCCCCGCGGCTACACCCCCGCAATCCGAGACCATCCTTCCCACCTCGTGCTTGGCAACGGCACTCAGTTGGAGAATATGGAAGCAGTTCCGGGAGGTGCAGTGTTCCCAGCCGAACCCTGGGAGGGGCCCAGATAACCGGATGTTTGTTACTGACGCTGTCCGCTCCTCGGTCCTGGAGTGGGTCCACTCCTCCAGGCTTGCCTGCCACCCTGGCTCCCCGTCGGACCCTGGCCTTTGTGTAACAATGCTTTTGGTGGCCTACCGTGGTTCCTGAAGTCTCCGTATTCGTCGCCACCTGCACGATCTGTGTGCAGAACTAGACTCCTCGGCAAGCTCCGGCTGGTCTCATCCAACCTCTGCCTGTTCCTCACCGTCCCTGGTCTCACATATCCCTGGACTTTGTCACGGGTCTTCCCCCGTCTGATGGAAACACCGCCATCCTGACAGTTGTGGACCGGTTTTCCAAAGCCGCCCACTTCATCTTCTCCCCAAGCTACCCTCCGCCAAAGAGACGGCCCAGCTCATGGTGCAGCACGTCTTCCGGATCCATGGACTCCCTGTGGACATGGTCTCCGACCCGGGGTCCTCAGTTCTCGTCCCGGTTCTGGAAGGCGTTCTGCACACTCATTGGGGCGTTGGCCAGCCTGTCCTCCGGTGTCCACCCTCAGTCCAACGGCCAGTCGGAGCGAGCTAACCAAGACCTGGAGATGACTCTGCGCTGCCTGGTCTCCGCCAACCCCACCACCTGGAGCCAGCAACTAGTGTGGGTCGAATACGCCCGCAACACCCTTCCCTGCTCTGCCACGGGTCTTTCGCCCTTTGAGTGTTCCCTGGGTTATCAGCCCCCGCTCTTCCCGGAGCAAGAGGAAGAGGTCGGCATAACCTCGGCCCAGGAAGAGGTCGGCGTACCCTCGGCCCAGATGTTTGTCCGCCGCTGTCGTCGTGCCTGGAGGAGAGCCCGGTCGGCTCTTCTTAAGACCACCTCCAGGTATTGACGACAAGCAGACCGCCACCAGAGCCCGGCTCCCCGGTATTGTCTCGGGCAGAAGGTATGGCTGTCCACCCGAGATCTGCCCCTCCGGGTGGAGTCCAGCAAACTTTCCCTCCACTTTATTGGCCCTTTCCCCATCTCTAAGGTCCTTAGCCCCTCTGCTGTTCATCTTCTGTTGCCCCGAACCCTCCATATACATTCCACTTTTCATGTGTCTAGGATCAAACCCATGTTTCACAGCCCTTTGTCTCGTGTTTCCAGGCCAACCCCTCTCCCGTCTCATCGACGGCCAACTGGAATACACAGTGAGGCGTCTCCTGAAGGTTCGACCTCGGCGCAGGGGATTCCAGTACCTGGTTGACTGGGAGGGTTATGGCCTGGAGGAGAGGTGCTGGGTCCCCACTAGGGACATCCTGGACCCAGGCCTCATTGCTGAGTTTCAACGCTGGCACCCCAGTCAACCAGGTATGTGCCCAGGTAGGACGCCAGGTGACGCCCCTAGAAGGGGGTGTACTGTCACACGCATCTTCCCCATTATCCCCAGTGTTTATACCTGTGTTCTCTGTCTGTCTATTGCCGTTCTGTACCTTATCACACCACCCTGGATTATTGACCTCTGCCTGCCTGCCCTGACCCTGAGACTGCCTGCCGTTCTGTGCCTTTTGGATTACTGACCTCTGCCTGCCGTTGACCTGTCGTTTGCCTGCCCCCTGTTTTTGTAATAAACGTTTATTACTTCGACACTGTCTACATCTGGGTCTTCTCCTGAAACGTGATAGTGAGGAAATAAATCTCGGTAGTCTGCCTGGAAATTAATTCCAAGACCAATACATTTTTCTAATATTTTTCATATTAACATATTTGATCATTATCTGTTCTCTCATTTTAATTAAAGTACTTTTGAAGTACCAACTTGAGAAAATGTCTGATTTTCAAGGTATTCCAGTATTTGAATTTCATTGTGCCAAATTCAAGTACTTAAGCACCTCAAGCATCTTCATTCTAAAAAATTAGGGGTTCAACAAGGGTTCTTCTAAGATCCTCAAAGTTCTTCGAAGAACCTTAGGGTTCTTGGCACTGAAAATTGCCCCCAAAAGGTTATTCCAAGAACCCCATAGGAGGTGGGGTTCATCGAGGAACCTCCTTAGTTGGTGGGGGTTCTTGCAGGAACCTAACTGCCCAACTGAAACATTTGGATTTGAATTTGAAAGGACAGCAGGTGCAGGCACTTAACTGATATTTAAGGTAAGGTTTGTCCCTTATATGATCTAACTTGATATTGTTTTATGATGATACTGTTATGTGGGCAGCTTGTCTCTCCCTTTTCTGTTTCCCTTCCTCCTTGTTTTGTCCCCTCTTTGTCTGTTGTATCTGTATGTATGTTTGTCCCCATTATGTTGGTGCGTCTGCCGGTGTGTGTCTGGAGTGGATCGGGGGGCGTGCTCAGGATCTGCCTCTCCTGTGCAGCTGCGGGTTGTTTCCAGTGATTCCTGCCTACGCAGCTGCATCCTATTCTCTCATCAACCTGCACTACTAATTCCTGGGCATGGCTCTCCACCGGCGCCAGATCGTTGTTCTTACTAGAGCGGTAACTTGGCTCACCAGTAGAGGTCAATTGTCTTTGTCTTCAGCCTGGCTCTTTACTCTCCTTAACCTGTCGTTTGTTTTGTCTTCAGTTCAGACATGCCTGCCTGCCTGCCTGCCTGCCTCCCTGCCTGCCTCAGCCTCTCCTTCCTCCGGAGCCGACTAGCCCACTCTGTTCCTTTTCTTCAGTTGTTTTTGGACTAAGACAAATTGAACTTTTATTAAAATAATTTTTGTTTCTTCCACTCCCTTAGTCGTGTTTTGTTTCTCTGAGTGCTGGGTTTAACCATAGCTTAACAGATACCATCTATCTTTTCATAGTTGTGCAATCTTTCTAAAACAGAAAATGGACACAATTCAATGGATATCAAACAACAAAGAGGTAAGACTATGTTGGCTATACGAATATGTTTGCTGACTTGGGTGCAGATGACTGAACTGCTCACTTTGGTGTCTGTAGGTATACAGACGAGGAGGCATACAAAGGTATGTCAATTGGTATTGGTATGTTATGCAGATCACATTTACCATCCTCCTCCCTTAACCCTCTTCAATTAATATCCCATAGGCCTCTACATTATGGACAAGGTATGAAAACCATTATGAAAAAAAAAATTTCATTCACATTTACCACAACAACCAAGGTATGAATACTGTCTCACATTTACCACAACAACCAAGGTATGAATACTGTTTCACATTTACCACAACAACCAAGGTATGAATACTGTCGTGTGCATGTTTTGTTAATCATCTGTATAACTACAGACTTCCCCCTCCCTACACCTCTGATGAATATAACAGGAAACCTGTTCCATCACCATGTACTGCAAAATCATTCTGGCTATGGATACGGAGAACATCAACACATTAACATCAACACGTCAGAGGATATACCCATTGGACTTGGGGCTCTGCTGGGAGTTGACCTCATATCCAGGACAACACAGTGGAGAGCATGGGGAATACCTGAGAGAGACATCACATGACCTTGTACTTGAGAGGGAGCACACAGGTGTTCATGGGAGTGTCTCTGTTTATTGCATATCAGCCAATGAGGGTAACCCTGACAACATCATCAACAACATTCTGTGCCCAATTCCCTTCCTTTCCTTTGTTCTGCTCTGCCCATTACTGACATGAGACATGCAACAGCCCTACTGTCTGTCAGCACTGAGCTTATGGGGATGATCACGTCTAGGCAAACCCCCGCCTTATCTTAGCTCATTGGTCACCATAGCAACACCCACCCGTAGTCTGCGCTCCAGCAGGTATATCTCACTGGTCATCCCCAAAGCCAACACCTCCTTTGGCCGCCATTCCTTCCAGTTCTCTGCTGCCAATGACTGGAACGAACTGCAAAAATCTCTGAAGCTGGAGACTCTTATCTCCCTCACTAACTTTAAGCATCAGTTGTCAGAGCAGCTTACTGATCACTGCACCTGTACACAGCCCATCTGTAATTAGCCCACCCAACTACCTCATCCCCATATTGTTATTTATTTTGCTCATTTGCACCCCAGTATCTCTATTTGCACATCATCTTCTGCACATCTATCATTCCAGTGTTAATACTAATTGTAATTATTTTGCACTATGGCCTATTTATTGCCTTACCTCCATAACTTACTACATTTGCACACACTGTATATATATTTTCTATTGTGTTATTGACTGTATGTTTTGCTTTACCCCATATGTAACTCTGTGTTGTTTTTACACTGCTTTGCTTTATCTTGGCCAGGTCGCAGTTGTAAATGAGAACTTGTTCTCAACTGGCTTACCTGGTTAAGTTTAATTAAAATTTAAAATGAACACTTGAGTGATGGTGATGATGGTGAGTCAGTGGTGGGACAACGGGGCTTATAAACATGACTGTGTATTCACGAGGACAGTTACATGCTGTGCTGATTAATACTGTAAGTATTGTCTCATCTTTTAACACTTAAGACTTACGGTATGTTGTCTAGGATATTATTGTTGTGGATACAGGCCCTTTTACCATTGAGCTGTATGGAATAGTACAACGTATGCCTTACACACACTGTAAATAAATCATTTAGCTTAAAGATTTGTTCTAATACTCATTTTCTGTTATCTAAAGTATAGAGTGTGTCAAGATGTGAGCTGTCATTCATAGTTACTTGTTCATAAAGTGCATTTTTGAATCTCTCACTTTTGTCCTTCACTTGACTTCAATAAATAATCCAGATTTGGAAACAATGCTCAGTGGATTATATGACTTTATTGTAAATTAACTTGTAGTTTCCTTTTCTTTTCTGGATGAAATAAGTAACAAAGTGTAAAACTATAAACTTTCAAAGTAGAACAAGTTTCAGACAGCAACAACAGGAAGATGTTAACAGTACATAACATTGTAATTAAAAGTAATTAAACAAATGGTTAAAAAAAAGGTACAGAGTATTTTCAGTTAAAATAATTACACAAATGCACCAAAGAATGTAACGGTATCAAAATACAGGTGTTGTGAGTCTACGTTGTCATCGGTTTCACGTCTTCTCTACTGTGGCATTTCAGATAACAAGTTCCATTCTAGCTGAAATCAACTGCCAAC
Organism: Coregonus sp. 'balchen'; assembly: GCA_902810595.1. Lineage (NCBI taxonomy): Eukaryota > Metazoa > Chordata > Actinopteri > Salmoniformes > Salmonidae > Coregonus > Coregonus sp. 'balchen'. The sequence continues at coordinate 420,870 of LR778269.1, forward strand.
GTTTGTTCTTCTCACGGTGTCAGTTCAGTTTGTGGTTGCTGATCCACAACACTAGTTCCTCACAGTCCAATTTGTGCAACAGGTTTATTTGGAAGTTCTGGAAGCTGCCAGGTGTCAAAGCAAACACCTTCTGATCAAGAAGCAGACTTACTATATGGTTAATGTCCGCAGATCTACTTCAGATTGAGTGCTTTCCAGACTCTGGCTTCAGCTCACAGTCTTTATCAAATCGCTGCATGAGGTCTGTCTGCTCTCAAATGGTCCCGCTGACTTCCTGTGTGATGTCAAACTGGTCCTGCTGACTTCCTGTCTAATGTCAGACTGGTCCTGCTGACTTCCTGTCTAATGTCAGACTGGTCCCGCTGACTTCCTGTCTAATGTCATACTGGTCCTGCCGACTTCCTGTCTAATGTCATACTGGTCCTGCCGACTTCCTGTCTAATGTCAGACTGGTCCTGCCGACTTCCTGTCTAATGTCATACTGGTCCCGCTGACTTCCTGTCTAATGTCATACTGGTCCTGCTGACTTCCTGTCTAATGTCAGACTGGTCCTGCTGACTTCCTGTCTAATGTCAAACTGGTCCTGCTGACTTCCTGTCTAATGTCAGACTGGTCCCGCTGACTTCCTGTCTAATGTCATACTGGTCCTGCCGACTTCCTGTCTAATGTCATACTGGTCCTGCCGACTTCCTGTCTAATGTCAGACTGGTCCTGCCGACTTCCTGTCTAATGTCATACTGGTCCCGCTGACTTCCTGTCTAATGTCATACTGGTCCTGCTGACTTCCTGTCTAATGTCAGACTGGTCCCGCTGACTTCCTGTGTGATGTCAGACTGGTCCTGCTGACTTCCTGTCTAATGTCAGACTGGTCCTGCTGACTTCCTGTCTAATGTCAGACTGGTCCTGCTGACTTCCTGTCTAATGTCAGACTGGTGCTGCTGACTTCCTGTCTAATGTCAGACTGGTCCTGCTGACTTCCTGTCTAATGTCATACTGGACCTGCTGACTTCCTGTCTAATGTCAGACTGGTCCTGCTGACTTCCTGTGTGATGTCATACTGGACCTGCTGACTTCCTGTCTAATGTCAGACTGGTCCTGCTGACTTCCTGTGTGATGTCATACTGGACCTGCTGACTTCCTGTCTAATGTCATACTGGACCTGCTGACTTCCTGTCTAATGTCATACTGGACCTGCTGACTTCCTGTCTAATGTCAGACTGGTCCTGCTGACTTCCTGTCTAATGTCAAACTGGTGCTGCTGACTTCCTGTCTAATGTCAGACTGGTCCTGCCGACTTCCTGTCTAATGTCAGACTGGTCCTGCTGACTTCCTGTCTAATGTCAAACTGGTCCTGCTGACTTCCTGTCTAATGTCAGACTGGTCCTGCTGACTTCCTGTCTAATGTCAAACTGGTCCTGCTGACTTCCTGTCTAATGTCAGACTGGTCCTGCTGACTTCCTGTCTAATGTCAAACTGGTCCTGCTGACTTCCTGTCTAATGTCAGACTGGTCCTGCTGACTTCCTGTCTAATGTCAGACTGGTCCTGCTGACTTCCTGTCTAATGTCAGACTGGTCCTGCTGACTTCCTGTCTAATGTCATACTGGTCCTGCTGACTTCCTGTCTAATGTCATACTGGTCCTGCTGACTTCCTGTCTAATGTCAGACTGGTCCTGCTGACTTCCTGTCTAATGTCAGACTGGACCTGCTGACTTCCTGTCTAATGTCAAACTGGACATGCCGACTTCCTGTCTAATGTCAAACTGGACATGCTGACTTCCTGTCTAATGTCAGACTGGTCCTGCCGACTTCCTGTCTAATGTCATACTGGACATGGGCCGTTGATGTTGGATGAGGTCTTTTGTGAGGCGCACATTGTGTTCGCAGTTCTTGGATCAAATACTTTGTTATTGCTCTGGGCCGATTACCTTGAAGACAAATACCAATTATTTCCAATCCAAAGGACCTCTAAGTATCCGTGCCTTTGTACCAGAAGTAGTTGTAACAGTGACCTTAAATAAAATAAGGTTTAAATATCTGAGACTGTCCTCATGCATTATGCAACACATTTGAAATGATAAACTTTGTATGTGCCACATAAAATGGGTTTTATCAGTTACTTCATTGTCAAGGGAAAAAACGAACTATGTATACATTATCTAGGCTACGACTGTCAGTATGATCAACTGAAGATCTTATTAAATATAGCCTACAAATGTGAACCTGTAGGAGTTGTGCAACACTGTTTTGGACCTATATGATAAGACTATGAAGAGTGTTGTAATTAATACTGGGATAATAAACCAACAATCAAACTGAAGTTCACCTGTAGCTGCATTGACAACAGTTAGCTGTAGATAGCTACAGTGTATGTTGTTCGAAGGTAGGGCACTTTAACTATGTGGTGATCACTTTCGTTGTTGTCACTTACAGCCGATGATTAACCAAAAACGAGTGCTTGTAGCGGTTGAATTCCTATATCTGGTGGCTGGTCATCCGTCTCTGGGGCTGGGGCTGGTCATCTGTCTCTGTCTCTGGGGCTGGTCATCTGTCTCTGGGACTGGGGCTGGTCATCTGTCTCTGGGGCTGGTCATCTGTCTCTGGGGCTGGGGCTGGTCATCTGTCTCTGGGACTGGTCATCTGTCTCTGGGGCTGGTCATCTGTCTCTGGGGCTGGTCATCTGTCTCTGGGACTGGTCATCTGTCTCTGGGGCTGGTCATCTGTCTCTGGGGCTGGTCATCTGTCTCTGGGGCTGGTCATCTGTCTCTGGGGCTGGTCATCTGTCTCTGGGGCTGGGGCTGGTCATCTGTCTCTGGGACTGGTCATCTGTCTCTGGGGCTGGTCATCTGTCTCTGGGGCTGGTCATCTGTCTCTGGGGCTGGTCATCTGTCTCTGGGACTGGTCATCTGTCTCTGGGGCTGGTCATCTGTCTCTGGGGCTGGTCATCTGTCTCTGGGGCTGGTCATCTGTCTCTGGGGCTGGTCATCTGTCTCTGGGGCTGGGGCTGGTCATCTGTCTCTGGGGCTGGGGCTGGTCATCTGTCTCCGGGGCTGGTCATCTGTCTCCGGGGCTGGTCATCTGTCTCTGGGGCTGGTCATCTGTCTCCGGGGCTGGTCATCTGTCTCTGGGGCTGGTCATCTGTCTCCGGGGCTGGTCATCTGTCTCCGGGGCTGGTCATCTGTCTCCGGGGCTGGTCATCTGTCTCCGGGGCTGGTCATCTGTCTCCGGGGCTGGTCATCTGTCTCTGGGGCTGGTCATCTGTCTCTGGGGCTGGGGCTGGTCATCTGTCTCTGGGGCTGGTCATCTGTCTCTGGGTCTGGTCATCTGTCTCTGGGGCTGGTCATCTGTCTCTGGGGCTGGTCATCTGTCTCTGGGGCTGGTCATCTGTCTCTGGGCTGGGGCTGGTCATCTGTCTCTGGGGGCTGGGGCTGGTCATCTGTCTCTGGGGCTGGGGCTGGTCATCTGTCTCCGGGGCTGGTCATCTGTCTCTGGGGCTGGTCATCTGTCTCTGGGGCTGGTCATCTGTCTCTGGGGCTGGTCATCTGTCTCCGGGGCTGGTCATCTGTCTCCGGGGCTGGTCATCTGTCTCTGGGGCTGGTCATCTGTCTCCGGGGCTGGTCATCTGTCTCTGGGGCTGGTCATCTGTCTCTGGGGCTGGTCATCTGTCTCCGGGGCTGGTCATCTGTCTCTGGGGCTGGGGCTGGTCATCTGTCTCTGGGGCTGGTCATCTGTCTCCGGGGCTGGTCATCTGTCTCCGGGGCTGGTCATCTGTCTCTGGGGCTGGTCATCTGTCTCTGGGGCTGGGGCTGGTCATCTGTCTCTGGGGCTGGTCATCTGTCTCTGGGGCTGGTCATCTGTCTCTGGGGCTGGTCATCTGTCTCTGGGGCTGGGGCTGGTCATCTGTCCCTCTGGGGCTGGTCATCTGTCTCTGGGGCTGGTCATCTGTCTCTGGGGCTGGGCTGGTCATCTGTCTCTGGGGCTGGTCATCTGTCTCTGGGGCTGGTCTCTGTCTCTGGGGCTGGGGCTGGTCATCTGTCTCCGGGCTGGTCATCTGTCTCTGGGGCTGGTCATCTGTCTCTGGGGCTGGTCATCTGTCTCCGGGGCTGGGGCTGGTCATCTGTCTATGGGGCTGGGGCTGGTCATCTGTCTCTGGGGCTGGGGCTGGTCATCTGTCTCCGGGGCTGGGGCTGGTCATCTGTCTCTGGGGCTGGTCATCTGTCTCTGGGGCTGGTCATCTGTCTCTGGGGCTGGTCATCTGTCTCCGGGGCTGGTCATCTGTCTCTGGGGCTGGTCATCTGTCTCTGGGGCTTGTCATCTGTCTCTGGGCTGGGGCTGGTCATCTGTCTCTGGGCTGGTCATCTGTCTCTGGGGCTGGTCATCTGTCTCTGGGGCTGGTCATCTGTCTCTGGGGCTGGGGCTGGTCATCTGTCTCTTGGGGCTGTGTCATCTGTCTCCCGGGGCTGTCATCTGTCTCTGGGTGCTGGTCATCTGTCTCTGGGACTGGGGCTGTCATCTGTCTCCGGGGCTGGTCATCTGTCCTCTGGGACTGGTCATCTGTCTCTGGGGGCTGGTCATCTGTCTCTGGGGCTGGTCATCTGTCTCCGGGCTGGTCATCTGTCTCTGGGGCTGTCATCTGTCTCTGGGGCTGGGGCTGGTCATCTGTCTCCGGGGCTGGTCATCTGTCTCCGGTGGCTGGTCATCTGTCTCTGGGTCTGGGGCTGGTCATCTGTCTCTGGGGCTGGTCATCTGTCTCCGGGGCTGGTCATCTGTCTCCGGGGCTGGTCCATCTGTCCTGGGACTGGGGCTGGGTCATCTGTCTCTGGGACTGGGGCTGGTCATCTGTCTCCGGGGCTGGTCATCTGTCTCCGGGGCTGGTCATCTGTCTCCGGGGCTGGTCATCTGTCTCTGGGGCTGGTCATCTGTCCTCTGGGGCTGGTCATCTGTCTCTGGGGCTGGTCATCTGTCTCTGGGGCTGGGGCTGGTCATCTGTCTCTGGGGCTGGGGCTGGTCATCTGTCTCTGGGGCTGGTCATCTGTCTCTGGGGCTGGTCATCTGTCTCTGGGGCTGGTCATCTGTCTCTGGGGCTGGTCATCTGTCTCTGGGGCTGGGGCTGGTCATCTGTCTCTGGGGCTGGTCATCTGTCTCTGGGGCTGGTCATCTGTCTCTGGGGCTGGGGCTGGTCATCTGTCTCCGGGGCTGGTCATCTGTCTCTGGGGCTGGTCATCTGTCTCTGGGGCTGGGGCTGGTCATCTGTCTCTGGGGCTGGTCATCTGTCTCTGGGGCTGGTCATCTGTCTCCGGGGCTGGTCATCTGTCTCTGGGGCTGGGGCTGGTCATCTGTCTCTGGGGCTGGTCATCTGTCTCTGGGACTGGGGCTGGTCATCTGTCTCTGGGGCTGGTCATCTGTCTCCGGGGCAGGTCATCTGTCTCCGGGGCTGGTCATCTGTCTCTGGGGCTGGGGCTGGTCATCTGTCTCTGGGGCTGGTCATCTGTCTCCGGGGCTGGTCATCTGTCTCTGGGACTGGGGCTGGTCATCTGTCTCTGGGGCTGGTCATCTGTCACTGGGGCTGGTCATCTGTCTCTGGGGCTGGGGCTGGTCATCTGTCTCTGGGGCTGGGGCTGGTCATCTGTCTCTGGGGCTGGTCATCTGTCTCTGGGGCTGGTCATCTGTCTCTGGGGCTGGTCATCTGTCTCTGGGGCTGGTCATCTGTCTCCGGGGCTGGTCATCTGTCTCTGGGGCTGGTCATCTGTCTCTGGGGCTGGGGCTGGTCATCTGTCTCCGGGGCTGGTCATCTGTCTCTGGGGCTGGTCATCTGTCTCTGGGGCTGGTCATCTGTCTCTGGGACTGGGGCTGGTCATCTGTCTCTGGGACTGGGGCTGGTCATCTGTCTCCGGGGCTGGTCATCTGTCTCCGGGGCTGGTCATCTGTCTCCGGGGCTGGTCATCTGTCTCCGGGGCTGGTCATCTGTCTCCGGGGCTGGGGCTGGTCATCTGTCTCTGGGGCTGGTCATCTGTCTCAGGGGCTGGTCATCTGTCTCTGGGGCTGGTCATCTGTCTCTGGGGCTGGTCATCTGTCTCTGGGGCTAGGGCTGGTCATCTGTCTCCGGGGCTGGTCATCTGTCTCTGGGGCTGGTCATCTGTCTCTGGGGCTGGTCATCTGTCTCTGGGACTGGGGCTGGTCATCTGGCTCTGGGACTGGGGCTGGTCATCTGTCTCCGGGGCTGGTCATCTGTCTCCGGGGCTGGTCATCTGTCTCTGGGGCTGGTCATCTGTCTCCGGGGCTGGTCATCTGTCTCTGGGGCTGGTCATCTGTCTCTGGGGCTGGGGCTGGTCATCTGTCACTGGGGCTGGTCATCTGTCTCTGGGGCTGGGGCTGGTCATCTGTCTCTGGGGCTGGTCATCTGTCTCTGGGACTGGGGCTGGTCATCTGTCTCCGGGGCTGGTCAATTTTCTCTGGGGCTGGGGCTGGTCATCTGTCTCTGGGGCTGGTCATCTGTCTCTGGAGCTGGTCATCTGTCTCTGGGGCTGGTCATCTGTCTCTGGGGCTGGTCATCTGTCTCTGGGGCAGGTCATCTGTCTCTGGGGCTGGGGCTGGTCATCTGTCTCTGGGGCTGGGGCTGGTCATCTGTCTCTGGGGCTGGGGCTGGTCATCTGTCTCCGGGGCTGGTCATCTGTCTCTGGGGCTGGTCATCTGTCTCTGGGGCTGGTCATCTGTCTCCGGGGCTGGGGCTGGTCATCTGTCTCATGGGCTGGGGCTGGTCATCTGTCTCCGGGGCTGGGGCTGGTCATCTGTCTCTGGGGCTGGGGCTGGTCATCTGTCTCTGGGGCTGGTCATCTGTCTCTGGGGCTGGTCATCTGTCTCTGGGTCTGGTCATCTGTCTCTGGGGCTGGGGCTGGTCATCTGTCTCCGGGGCTGGTCATCTGTCTCCGGGGCTGGTCATCTGTCTCTGGGGCTGGGGTTGGTCATCTGTCTCTGGGGCTGGTCATCTGTCTCCGGGGCTGGTCATCTGTCTCTGGGGCTGGTCATCTGTCTCTGGGGCTGGGGCTGGTCATCTGTCTCTGGGGCTGGTCATCTGTCTCTGGGGCTGGGGCTGGTCATCTGTCTCCGGGGCTGGTCATCTGTCTCTGGGGCTGGTCATCTGTCTCTGGGACTGGGGCTGGTCATCTGTCTCCGGGGCTGGTCATCTGTCTCTGGGACTGGTCATCTGTCTCTGGGGCTGGTCATCTGTCTCCGGGGCTGGTCATCTGTCTCCGGGGCTGGTCATCTGTCTCCGGGGCTGGTCATCTGTCTCCGGGGCTGGGGCTGGTCATCTGTCTCTGGGGCTGGGGCTGGTCATCTGTCTCTGGGGCTGGTCATCTGTCTCTGGGGCTGGTCATCTGTCTCCGGGGCTGGTCATCTGTCTCCGGGGCTGGTCATCTGTCTCCGGGGCTGGTCATCTGTCTCCGGGGCTGGTCATCTGTCCTGGCGGTCATCTGTCTCCGGGCTGGTCATCTGTCTCCGGGCTGGTCATCTGTCTCTGGGGCTGGTCATCTGTCTCCGGGGCTGGTCATCTTCCCTGTCTCTCCCGGGGCTGGTCATCTGTCTCTGGGCTGGGGCTGGTCATCTGTCTCCGGGGCTGGTCATCTGTCTCCCGGGGCTGGTCATCTGTCTCTGGGGCTGGTCATCTGTCTCTGGGCTGGTCATCTGTCTCTGGGCTGGTCATCTGTCTCTGGGGCTGGTCATCTGTCTCCGGGGCTGGTCATCTGTCTCGGGGCTGGTCATCTGTCTCTGGGGCTGGTCATCTGTCTCTGGCTGGCTGGTCATCTGTCTCTGGGGCTGGTCATCTGTCCTCTGGTTGTCTCTGGGGCTGGTCATCTGTCTCTGGGGCTGGTCATCGTTCTCTGGGGCTGGTCATCTGTCTCGGGGCTGGTCATCTGTCTCTGGGGCTGGTCATCTGTTTCTCTGGGGCTGGGGCTGGTCATCTGTCTCTGGGGCTGGGGCTGGTCATCTGTCTCTGGGCTGGGCATCTGTCTCGGGGCTGGGGCTGGTCATCTGTCTCTGGGGCTGGGGCTGGTCATCCCCGTCTCTGGGTCTGGGGCTGGTCATCTGTCTCGGGCTGGGGCTGGTCATCTGTCTCTGGGGCTGGGGCGGTCATCTGTCTCCTGGGCTGGTCATCTGTCTCCGGGGCTGGTCATCTGGTCTCGTGTCTCTGTTTGGGCTGGGGCTGGTCATCTGTCTCTGGGGGGCTGGTCATCTGTCTCCGGGGGTCTCGGGGCTGGTCATTTTGTCTCCGGGGCTGGTCATCTGTCTCGGGCTGGTCATCTGTCTCTGGGCTGGGGCTGGTCATCTGTCCTCTGGGGCTGGTCATCTGTCTCCGGGGCTGGTCATCTGTCTCTGGGGCTGGTCATCTGTCTCTGGGGCTGGGGCTGGTCATCTGTCTCTGGGGCTGGTCATCTGTCTCTGGGTCTGGGGCTGGTCATCTGTCTCTGGGGCTGGGGCTGGTCATCTGTCTCTGGGGCTGGGTGTCATCTGTCTCCCTGGGCTGGGGCTGGTCATCTGTCTCCGGGGCTGGGGCTGGTCATCTGTTTTCTGGTCGTCGGGCTGGTCATCTGTCTCTTGGGCTGGTCATCTGTCTCTGGGGCTGGTCATCTGTCTCTGGGGCTGGTGCTTGGTCATCTGTCTCCGGGGCTGGTCATCTGTCTCCGGGGCTGGTCATCTGTTCCTGGGCTGGTCATCTGTCTCTGGGGCTGGGGCTGGTCATCTGTCTCTGGGCTGGTCATCTGTCTCCGGGGGGTCTGGGTCATCTGTCTCTGGGGCTGGTCATCTGTCTCTGGGGCTGGGGCTGGTCATCTGTCTCTGGGGGTGGTCATCTGTCTCTGGGGCTGGGGCTGGTCATCTGTCTCCGGGGCTGGTCATCTGTCTCTGGGGCTGGTCATCTGTCCTCTGGGCTGGGGGTCCCGGGCTGGTCATCTGTCTCCGGGGCTGGTCATCTGTCTCTGGGGCTGGTCATCTGTCTCTGGGGCTGGTCATCTGTCTCCGGGGCTGGTCATCTGTCTCTGGGGCTGGTCATCTGTCTCTGGGGCTGGTCATCTGTCTCTGGGGCTGGGGCTGGTCATCTGTCTCTGGGGCTGGTCATCTGTCTCTGGGACTGGGGCTGGTCATCTGTAACTGGGACTGGGGCTGGTCATCTGTCTCTGGGGCTGGTCATCTGTCTCTGGGGCTGGGGCTGGTCATCTGTCACTGGGGCTGGTCATCTGTCTCTGGGGCTGGGGCTGGTCATCTGTCTCTGGGGCTGGTCATCTGTCTCTGGGACTGGGGCTGGTCATCTGTCTCCGGGGCTGGTCAATTTTCTCTGGGGCTGGGGCTGGTCATCTGTCACTGGGGCTGGTCATCTGTCTCCGGGGCTGGTCATCTGTCTCCGGGGCTGGTCATCTGTCTCTGGGGCTGGGGCTGGTCATCTGTCTCTGGGGCTGGTCATCTGTCTCTGGGGCTGGTCATCTGTCTCTGGGGCTGGTCATCTGTCTCCGGGGCTGGTCATCTGTCTCCGGGGCTGGTCATCTGTCTCCGGGGCTGGTCATCTTCTCTGGGGCTGGGGCTGGTCATCTGTCTCTGGGGGCTGGGGCTGGTCATCTGTCTCCGGGGCTGGTCATCTGTCTCTGGGGCTGGTCATCTGTCTCCGGGCTGGTCATCTGTCTCCGGGGCTGGTCATCTGTCTCTGGGGCTGGTCATCTGTCTCTGGGGCTGGGGCTGGTCATCTGTCTCTGGGGCTGGTCATCTGTCTCTGGGGCTGGGGCTGGTCATCTGTCTCCGGGGCTGGTCATCTGTCTCCGGGGCTGGTCATCTGTCTCTGGGGCTGGTCATCTGTCTCCGGGCTGGGGCTGGTCATCTGTCTCTGGGGCTGGGGCTGGTCATCTGTCTCTGGGGCTGGTCATCTGTCTCTGGGGCTGGTCATCTGTCTCTGAGGGCTGGTCATCTGTCTCTGGGGCTGGTCCATCTGTCTCCGGGGCTGGGGCTGGTCATCTGTCTCTGGGGCTGGGGCTGGTCATCTGTCTCTGGGGCTGGTCATCTGTCTCTGGGGCTGGTCATCTGTCTCTGGGGCTGGGGCTGGTCATCTGTCTCCGGGGCTGGTCATCTGTCTCCGGGGCTGGTCATCTGTCTCCGGGGCTGGTCATCTGTCTCCGGGGCTGGTCATCTGTCTCCGGGGCTGGTCATCTGTCTCCGGGGGCTGGTCATCTGTCTCCGGGGCTGGTCATCTGTCTCCGGGGCTGGTCATCTGTCTCCGGGGCTGGTCATCTGTCTCCGGGGCTGGTCATCTGTCTCTGGGGCTGGTCATCTGTCTCTGGGGCTGGTCATCTGTCTCTGGGGCTGGGGCTGGTCATCTGTCTCTGGGGGCTGGTCATCTGTCTCTGGGGCTGGTCATCTGTCTCTGGGGCTGGGGCTGGTCATCTGTCTCTGGGGCTGGGCTGGTCATCTGTCTCCGGGGCTGGTCATCTGTCTCCGGGGCTGGTCATCTGTCTCTGGGGCTGGTCATCTGTCTCTGGGGCTGGTCATCTGTCTCTGGGCTGGTCATCTGTCTCTGGGCTGGTCATCTGTCTCTGGGGCTGGTCTCTGTCTCTGGGGCTGGTCTCTGTCTCCGGGGCTTTGGGCATCTGTCTCTGGGGCTGGTCATCTGTCTCTGGGACTGGGGCTAGTCATGCTGTCTCTGGGGGCGGTCATCGTCTCTGATCGGGGGGTCTGTATCTGTCTCTGGGGTGGTCATCTGTCTCTGGGGCTGGTCACTGTCTCTGGGGCGTCATCTGTCTCTGGGGCTGGGCTGGGACATCTGCTCGGGGCTGGTCACTGTCTCTGGGGCTGGTCATCTGTCTCCGGGGCTGGTCATCTGTCTCTGGGCTGGTCACTGTCTCTGGGGGGGCTGGGCATCTTCTCTGGGGCTGGTCATCTGTCTCTGGGGCGGTCATCTGTCTCTGGGGCTGGGGCTGGTCATCTGTCTCTTGGGGCTGGGGCTGGTCATCTGTCTCTGGGGCTGGGGCGGTCTCTGGCTCTGGGGCTGGTCATCTGTCTCTGGGGCTGGGGGCTGGTCATCTGTCTCTGGGGCTGGGGCTGGTCATCTGTCTCTGGGGCTGGTCATCTGTCTCCGGGGCTGGTCATCTGTCTCTGGGGCTGGTCATCTGTCTCTGGGGCTGGTCATCTGTCTCTGGGGCTGGTCATCTGTCTCTGGGGCTGGGGCTGGTCATCTGTCTCTGGGGCTGGTCATCTGGTAGGATGACCGTATTGTATTGGACTGAACATCAGGGGGGAGATCCAACTAAACAGTATTGGACTGAACATCAGGGGGGAGATCCAACTAAACAGTATTGGACTGAACATCAGGGGGGAGATCAAACTAAACAGTATTGGACTGAACATCAGGGGGGAGATCCAACTAAACAGTATTGGACTGAACATCAGGGGGGAGATCCAACTAAACAGTATTGGACTGAACATCAGGGGGGAGATCCAACTAAACAGTATTGGACTGAAATCAGGGGGAGATCAAACTAAACAGTATTGGACTGAATATCAGGGGGGAGATCCAACTAAACAGTATTGGACTGAACATCAGGGGGGAGATCCAAACTAAACAGTATTGGACTGAACATCAGGGGGGAGATCCAACTAAACAGTATTGGACTGAACATCAGGGGGGAGATCCAACTAAACAGTATTGGACTGAACATCAGGGGGGAGATCCAACTAAACAGTATTGGACCGAACATCAGGGGGGAGATCCAACTAAACAGTATTGGACTGAACATCAGTGGGGAGATCAAACTAAACAGTATTGGACTGAACATCAGGGGGGAGATCCAACTAAACAGTATTGGACTGAACATCAGGGGGGAGATCAAACTAAACAGTATTGGACTGAACATCAGGGGGGAGATCCAACTAAACAATATTGGACTGAACATCAGGGGGGAGATCCAACTAAACAGTATTGGACTGAACATCAGGGGGGAGATCCAACTAAACAGTATTGGACTGAACATCAGGGGGGAGATCCAACTAAACAATATTGGACTGAACATCAGGGGGGAGATCAAACTAAACAGTATTGGACTGAATATCAGGGGGGAGATCCAACTAAACAGTATTGGACTGAACATCAGGGGGGAGATCCAACTAAACAGTATTGGACTGAACATCAGGGGGGAGATCCAACTGAACATCAGGGGGGAGATCAAACTAAACAGTATTGGACTGAATATCAGGGGGGAGATCCAACTAAACAGTATTGGACTGAACATCAGGGGGGAGATCCAACTAAACAGTATTGGACTGAACATCAGGGGGGAGATCAAACTAAACAGTATTGGACTGAACATCAGGGGGGAGATGGGATATGAAAAAGCAGTGTGTTTTCCTCCATGATTTTACTCATATGCATGTATGGCTTTTTCAAGTTTTATGTGTGCTTGTTTTTTTTTTTTATGGTTGAATTAATAAACTAAACTAAAACTAAACCACTACTACATCCAATACTGCTACATCTAATGCTACTACTGCTACTACTACTACTACTACATATAACACTACTACCGCTCCTACTACCACTGCATCTATCATATTATCTATAATAATACTATAATATCATCTACTACTATTTTTACCTTTAACACAGTGACTGACCGGCGAGAGGTTTCCCATCATGAGGAAGGCGGTGAGGGTTAGGGGTTAAGGGTCAGGGTTAGGGTACGTACCGGAGAGAGGTTACCCATCATGAGGAAGGCAGTGAGGGTGGAGTCAAACAGGAAGGTGATCCTCTTAGTGGGCGGGGCAGCAGGACCAGGGTTACTCAGGCTGCTCACACTGGCGTTGTCTAACACACAGAGAGAGAAGAACTCATAATCCCATGATGCTGCGGATTTTAATGTATCGTTTTGCAAGACAACAACCTTAACACAGCACAGGCTAGAGTTGCCGTCCTCAGGGGTTATTTTGGGCAGCCTGGGCCAGAGCCAGGGCTTGTGACAGCGGAGACGCTCACCTTGGTCCTCCATGCTGGTGGTGTCCGTAGCCGAGGATCCAGCCTCCATCACAGGACTCCCCTGTTCCCACAACAGCAGCATCTGTTTGGGGTCCACGGTGCTCCTGGACACGGGGCGGGAAACCCCACACATACATTACACTGGGGCTGTGTCTGTGTTAGGGGGCTTGTGTCTTATAGTGTGGATGTGATTTATTAACGTGCTTTACATATTACTGTAATCTGGTTTTGTATTCCGAGTAAGAGATTATTCATTTCCCCTTGGGTTTGGAGTTGCACTGCTTCCCTTTCAGTCAGTCAACTTCAGTACAACATACTATGGGGAGTAGCACTCTCGCGACTTCGGTTGAAGGATCTACAATCACGCCTGACAAGGCAAATGAAACTTCCTTGCTGGAAGCCTCGCCTTCCACAGGTGATAACCCAGCTAGCACAAAACGTTCTGAGAACCCTATGTTTCTTAGAGCTTGGTGAGAACCATGTTTCTTCGGTGGGAATTTCAGTATTTCAGCATAACGTTTTAATCAGGTTTCCTCATGGTTCTATTTAAAGTCATGTTCTCAGAACATTAAGAAAACATTCCATAAAATCTACAAGAAAACATTACTAACTTTCAAAGAATGTTCTAAGAATATTATTTAAAAACATATACACTGAGTGGACAAAACATTAAGAACAACTGTTCTTTCCATGACAGACTGACCAGGTGAAAACTATGATCCCTTATTGATGTTACTTGTTAAATCCACTTCAATCAGTGTAGATGAAGGGGAGGAAACAGGTTAAAGAAGGATTTTAAGCCTTGAGACAATTGAGACATGGATTGTGTATGTGTGTCATTCAGAGGGTGAATGGGCAAGACACAAATATTTAAGTGCCTTTGAACGGGGTATGGTAGTAGGTGCCAGGTTCACTGGTTTGAGTGTGTCAAGAACTGAACCGCTGCTGGGTTTTTCACGCTCAACAGTTTCCTGTGTGTATCAAGAATGGTCCAACACCCAAAGGACATCCAGCCAACTTGACACAACTGTGGGAAGCATTGGAGTCAAAATGGGCCAGCATCCCTGTGGAACTCTTTCGACACCTTGTAGAGTCCATGCCCCGACGAATTGAGGCTGTTCTGAGGGCAAAAGGGGGTGAAACTCAATATTAAGAAGGTGTTCTTAATGTTTTGTACACTCAGTGTACATTCCGTTCTCAGCATCAACAAAACTCTCTCTATCCTCTACCTTGTTAAAAGTGTGTTCAGGTGTTTTGGCCACACTTGATCTTAATGAGTGCTTGTTTCCTTTGAAATGGGGTCTGTTTGAATATACTAAAATGAACAGCTTTGTATGAGTTAAAGAACATGTCCTGTCCTAATAATTCCATGGATGGAGAACAGAAGATCCTTAAGTTTGAATCTGACTGACGCTGTGCCACAATAAAAAAGAAATGTGTTTGCCTGATTAACGCCTGAGCAGATTCCTTTCCTTGTGTCCTATCTGTACTTGGAGTTCAAAACAGTTAAACCAAACTAAAGCTAGCAGTGTTATTAAAAGTCTTATTGAAACATGTTCTCACAACGTTATTTAATTACCTTCAAATAATCTATAATATTCTTCTCACAACATTAATAAAACCTTCCAGGAAAACTTTAAAGGAACCATAGTAAAATGTTCTCAGAACCTCCCTGCAACCTAAACATGTACGTTCCCAGAACAGGCACTTCTGTTCTCAGAAAGTTTTAAAAACCGTTTTACCGGTCAGGAAACGTATGGCTTCGTTCCCAGAAACAATGGGAAACCAAAAACTTTTAAGGGATATATCAATCTCCCGAGGGTGGGAGTAATACATTGGGCGATTTGCACTCTGTCCGCAAGGGGTCTCATTACTGGGATTCATAGCTAGTTTCTACCTGTAGCTCACCAGTCCCTATGAGGTTAGTTATACAGGCTAAGGGCCCTGGAGGCGATGGTCAAGGGAACAAGCAGGGTTGGCTCTGTGGTTCATATGAACCCCGAAATGAGCCGTCTTTCTCCAGCTCAACGCTTTCCATTTCTGGGAATTACATTAGATTACGAATCGCTCCTGTCTGTTACCACAGAATGGGTCAATTTTTCAGAGCTGTCTGTCCCATTTCCAGCTAGGGTACAAGGCATTTTGTTGCCAATGACTGGTCGGTTACCGGAACGCATCTTACCACCTAAACCGAGTGAGGCTCATGTGACAACAGTACCCCCCGGTGGCCAATCAGGGCACGTCACAGATCACCAGAGTCCTGGTACCCAGAGTGGGCCGGGCTTTAGGCACATAAACACCGTTTTTCAACCCTAAGTTCAACAGTGTCCCATAATCAGTCTCTTCATAAGAAACCAATAGCTGTCTGACTCCATCTCAGCACATTCTGTTTCTGGGTCTCGAGCTACACTCTCTCGCGTATCGCACTGTTCTATCACCAAGGAGGACGGTGTCTGGGGTCCGGCTCTGCTTTCGTCTGGATCACACAGTGGGTTTTCAAAAGTGCCTTCTGTGATGGAAGTCGTTCCCCTGGTCGTTCCCCTGGTCGTTCCTCTGGTCGTTCCCCTGGTCGTTCCCCTGGTCGTTCCCCTGGTAGTTCCCCTGGTCGTTCCCCTGGGGCTATGATTGATTCAGCCCTTCCAGCGCCGAGTGCTAGCCACTCACCTGTACGCATCTCGCAGCCTAAGCCAGTCGCTTAGGGCAGTGGTTCCCAACCAGGGGTACTAGGACCCCTGGGGGTACTCAGTCTATCCACAGGGGGTACTCGGACCCCTGGGGGTACTCAGTCTATCCACAGGGGGTACTCGGACCCCTGGGGGTACTCAGTCTATCCACAGGGGGTACTCGGACCCCTGGGGGTACTCAGTCTATCCACAGGGGGTACTAGGACCCCTGGGGGTACTCAGTCTATCCACAGGGGGTACTAGGACCCCTGGGGGTACTCAGTCTATCCACAGGGGGTACTCAGTCTATCCACAGGGGGTACTCGGACCCCTGGGGGTACTCAGTCTATCCACAGGGGGTACTCAGTCTATCCACAGGGGGTACTAGGACCCCTGGGGGTACTCAGTCTATCCACAGGGGGTACTCGGACCCCTGGGGGTACTCAGTCTATCCACAGGGGGTACTAGGACCCCTGGGGGTACTCAGTCTATCCACAGGGGGTACTAGGACCCCTGGGGGTACTCAGTCTATCCACAGGGGGTACTCGGACCCCTGGGGGTACTCAGTCTATCCACAGGGGGTACTCGGACCCCTGGGGGTACTCAGTCTATCCACAGGGGGTACTCGAACCCCTGGGGGTACTCAGTCTATCCACAGGGGGTACTTCCGAAGATTCATGAGACCATCGGCCTACTGGTAAAATGCACATGAGGGGGGGTAGAGGGGGAACTTCAGGGGTACTCCGGGCAGAGCAACAATTAGTTGGTGGTACAGTAACTGATAAAGGTTGGGAACCACTGCCCTACACTGTACAGTAACTGATAAAGGTTGGGAACCACTGC
Source organism: Coregonus sp. 'balchen' (assembly GCA_902810595.1). Lineage (NCBI taxonomy): Eukaryota > Metazoa > Chordata > Actinopteri > Salmoniformes > Salmonidae > Coregonus > Coregonus sp. 'balchen'. The sequence continues at coordinate 437,380 of LR778269.1, forward strand.
CCTACACTGTACAGTAACTGATAAAGGTTGGGAACCACTGGCCTACACTGTAAGCGAGTAACCTGATAAAGGCGTTGGAACACTGGCCTACACTGTAACAGTAACTAATAAGGCTGGGAACCACTTGTCCTAACACTGTACAGATACAGTAACTGAGAAAGGTTGGGAACCACTGGCCTACAAAACGGTAAAGGAGGACAGTAAACTTGATAAAGGGTGGGAAACCACCTGCGGCCGACACGTGTAACAGGACAGTAACTGATAAAAGGTTTGGGAACCACATGGCCTACATGGACAGGAACAGTAACTGATAAAGGTTGGCACCACTGGCCCTACACTGTACAGGACAGTAACTGATAAAGGTTGGGAACCACTGGGCCAACAACTGAACAGTAACTGATAAAGGTTGGGACCACGTGGCCCTACACTGAACAGTAACTGATAAAGGGTTGGGAACCACTGGCCTACACCTGGACAGTAAAGAAACTGAATAAAGGGTTGGGGAACCACTGGCCAACACACTGTACAGTAACTGAATAAAGGTTAGGGAACCACTGGCCTACTATGTACAGTAACTGATAAAGGTTGGGAACCAGACTAACGATAAAGGTGGGAACCATGCCTAACTGAACAGT
>LR778269.1:438114-473885 GCA_902810595.1 Coregonus sp. 'balchen'
GTCTCCTTCGCCCCTGATGGGAGTGAATATGCTAAACTCCTGGGGTTTCCTGAAACAGTTTGACCACAACAGGTTTCCCCCTCAAAAAAATTTTTGGACCTGAGCAGGGGAACCCTGCTTTGGACTCTGACATACTCTGCAAGAGCTGTCCACAGCAGTTATGCAGCTCTCAACAGGCCGAGCCCCTGGCTTTGATGGTTTACCATCTGAGTTTTATATGCACTTTTGGGGGTCTATTGGGGAGGATTTGTATGAAGTGGTGTGTTGAATCTTTCATGAGGGCTCTCTTCCTGTATCTTGTCAATGTGCGGTACTTTCACTGTTGCCAAAAAAGGGGGATTTGGCTCTCAAAAAAAAATTGGAGACCTGTTGCTTTGCTGTGTGCAGAATATAACATTGTTTCTAAATGTCTCTCAAACAGGTTGAAAGAGTATCTGGGATTGTTGGTCCACAAGGACCAGTCCTACTGTGTACCTGATCGCTCTAATTGTTGACAACTTGTTTCTAATAAGAGATGTTTTAGACAGTTTGTCACGCTCTGGCTCCGGGACTGTGTAGTTTGAGCCAGGGTGTATTCATTTGGTTGTGTTGGGTATAGGGTGTGTTCATTTGGTTGTGTTTGGTTTTGGTTGTAGTGTCTTGTCTCGTCATGTGACTCCCAATCGGAGGTAACGAGTGTCAGCTGTCGGCTCGTTATCTCTGATTGGGAGCCATATTTAAACTGTCAGGGTTCACCTTAGGGTTGTGGGTTTTTGTTCCATGGTTCAGTATGTGTACTGAGGACTTCACTATCCGTCATTGTTTATTGTTTTCCTCGTTCGTGCACTTTAACTTTAATAAAGTCATGTTCGCTACAAACGCTGCGCTTTGGTCCACTCCTTCCGTAGACGGCCGTGACAGAAAAACCCACCAAAAAAGGACCAAGCAGCGTGTCCAGGAGCAAGGAGACTGGACATGGGAGGAAGCGCCGGGTAAGGAGATCGAGAGGCTGGCGATGGCCCAGGTGGGCAAATCGTGGTCCTGGGAGGACATGCTCGGGGGCAAGGGACCTTGGGGGAGGATCAAGGCCCTGGCGAGAGAGGAGCAACGGCGTCAGCAGGGCCATCGTCGGAAGGACGAGAGGCAACCCCAAAAAGTTTTTTGGGGGGGGCACATGGCTTGGGCGGCTGGGCAGCAGGAGGCTGCCACCGGGGAGACGTGGAGAGAAGGCTACCGGATTACGGGAGCCATTGGCGAGTAGAGGGAGGGAAGTAGTGGAGGCACGGCGTGAGAGACTGAGGTGTGTTACCAGTCCGGTCCGGCCCGTTCCTGATCCCCGGTTAAGGCCAGTGGTGTGTGTTCCCAGTATGGACCGGCCTGTTCCTACTCCACGCACCAAGTCCACGGTGTGCGTCGCCAGCCCAGCCCGGCCTGTTCCTGCTCCACGCACAAAGCCTACGGTGTGCGTCGACAGCCCTGTCCGGCCTGTTCCTGCTCCACGTACCAGACCTACGGTGTGCGTCGCCAGCCCAGCCCGGCCTGTTCCTGCTCCACGCACTTAACCTACGGTGTGCGTCGCCAGCCCCAGCCCGGCCTGTTCCTGCTCCCACGCACTAAACCTACGGTGTGCGTCGCCAGCCCAGCCCGGCCTGTTCCTGCCACCCGCACCAAGTCTACGGTGCGCGTCGCCAGCCCGACCCGGCCTGTTCCTGCCACTCGCACCAAACCTACGGTGCGCGTCCCCAGCCCGGTCCGGCCTGTTTCCTGCCACCCGCACCAAGTGTACGGTGTGCGTCGCCAGCCCGACCCGGCCTGTTCCTGCCACTCGCACCAAACCTACGGTGCGCGTCGCCAGCCCGGTCCGGCCTGTTCCTGCCACCCGCACCAAGTCTACGGTGCGCGTCGCCAGCCCGACCCGGCCTGTTCCTGCCACTCGCACCAAACCTACGGTGCGCGTCGCCAGCCCGGTCCGGCCTGTTCCTGCCACTCGCACCAAGCCAAGGGTGCGAGTCGTCAGCCTGGTCCAGCCCGTTCCTGCTACTACTCGCACCAAGCCAGGGGTACGAGTCGTCGGCCTAGTCCAGCCCGTTCCTGCTACTACTCGCACCAAGCCAAGGGTGCGAGTCGTCAGCCTGGTTCAGCTCGTCCCTGCTACTCGCACCAAGCCAAGGGTGCGAGCCGTCAGCCTGATCCAGCCCATTCCTGCTACTCGCACCAAGCCAGGGATGCGAGTCTTCAGCCTGGTGAGGCCTGTTCCGGCTCCACGCACCAGGCAAAGCGTGCGTTTCGTCGGCCCTGTCCGGCCCGTTCCTGCTCCCCGCACCAGGTCTGTGGTGCGTGTCGTCAGCCCTGTCCCGGCCCGTTCCTGCTCCCCGCACCAAGTCTGTGGTGCGTTTCGTCAGCCCTGTCCGGCCCGGTCCCGCTCTCCGCACCAAGTCAAGGGTGCGCTTCGTCAGCCCGGTCCGGCCCATTCCTGCTCCCCGCGCCAAGGCAGTGGTGCGCGTCGTCAGCCTGGTAAGGCCCGTTCGTCCTCCACGCACCAAGCCAGGGGCGCGTGTCGTCAGTCCGGCTCCGACCAGCGGGGCTAGACAGGACCAGGGGTACTTTGGGGGGTTGGAGAGGAGGTGGGGATCAAGGCCGGAGCCAGAGCCACCGCCGAGGAGGTATGCCCGCCCAGCCCTCCCTTGTTTAGCCCGTATTGAGGCGCGGTCGCAGTCCGCGCCTTTAGGGGGGGGTACTGTCACGCTCTGGCTCCGGGACTGTGTAGTTTGAGCCAGGGTGTATTCATTTGGTTGTGTTGGGTATAGGGTGTGTTCATTTGGTTGTGTTTGGTTTTGGTTGTAGTGTCTTGTCTCGTCATGTGACTCCCAATCGGAGGTAACGAGTGTCAGCTGTCGGCTCGTTATCTCTGATTGGGAGCCATATTTAAACTGTCAGGGTTCACCTTAGGGTTGTGGGTTTTTGTTCCATGGTTCAGTCTGTGTACTGAGGACTTCACTATCCGTCATTGTTTATTGTTTTTCTCGTTCGTGCACTTTAACTTTAATAAAGTCATGTTCGCTACAAACGCTGTGCTTTGGTCCACTCCTTCCGTAGACGGGCCGTGACACAGTTGTAAACTGTCTGATGTAAATGTGGGTTTACTTTCTTTGGATCAGGAGAAGGCTTTTGATCGTGTGGACCACCAGTACTTGTTTAAAACAATGAAAGCCTTTGGGTTTGGGGATGTTTTTTTGTCTTGGATGAATTTACTGTATGCTGGGGCCTCGTGTATGGTGAAGGTGGGGGGTGGATTGAGTTGCCCCATCCCTGTCCAAAGGGGCATCAGGCAGGGATGCCCAATTTCAGGGCAGTTATATAGTCTGGCGATTGAACCAATGCTTTGTTTTTTAAGAGCGAAGCTTACTGGTTTCTCTGTGCCAGGTGTAATGAAGGGTCCCACGATAGCACTGTCTGCGTATGCAGATGACGTGACAGTTTTTATTACAGGGGGTGAGGATGTTAAGGTTCTCTCAAACGCTTTAAAGGTGTATGAGGAGGCCTCCTAAGCTAGAGTCAATTGGGGAAAGAGTGAAGCGCTGTGGGCAGGCCAGCTTCAGATGGGGTCTGCTCCATGGTTACCAGGGGGGCTTCAGTGGGGCAGAGATGGGATGAAGACTTTGGGGTTTTTTCTAGGCTCCGATGTCTTTCAGAAAAAGAACTGAGAGGGTGTAGTGGAGAAAGTGTGTGCCAGACTGTCAAGATGGAAATGGGTGCTGCCCCAGCTGTCTTATAGGGGAAGGGTACTGGCTAATAACCTAGCTGCCTCTACCCTGTGGCACAGACTAATGATTTTGCAGCCACCAACGGGTCTGATACAAGAGCTTCAGAGGACCCTTGTCAATTTCTTCTGGTCTGGACAACATTGGATTAAAGCTTCAGCCCTGTACCTGCCACTGCACGAGGGTGGGCAAGGCCTGGTGGACATTTCTTCCAGGATCATGGCTTTCTGGCTTCAAGCAGCACAGAGACTGTTGTACAGTGACGGTTCTAGCTGGGTTGACACAGCCTACACATTGATGAGGAGAGCGGGCTGTTTGGGCTTAGACAAGCACATTTTCCTCTTAAAGCTGGAGGGGGGTGAGTTGCCTGGCCTGACTCCATTTTATGAGTCTGTTATGCAGGCTTGGAGAGTTCTGGTCAAGTCCCGTAAGGCCTGCACGCCACCAGGGATGTGGCTTTTTGAAGAGCCTCTTTTTCACAACACTGCCATCCAGTCCCGTGTTCTGGGTTCAGCTAGCCTACGTTCATGCCTGTTAGGCATGGGGTGTACTAAGCTGGGTCATCTGATGCGGAACAGGAATAGGTCATTGGAGGAGCTGGGAGAAAGAGCGGGGATCCGATCGTCTCGCCTACAGAGGAAGGTCGTCGCTGAGGTCTGTGACTCCTTGCCAGTACTTCATCTGCAGTGTGTGACTGACACTTCCAATTCTGATCGGTGGAAGGAGGGTCTGGATTATGTGTTCCCTGCACTGATTGTTAGTGCTGCGGCGGGGGCATTCGAGGAGGACGTGGGGATGCTGCTTTCCTTTGATACCCCGGAGCTGGGGGAGTTCAAGGTGGGAAAGAAGGCCATGTACAGAATATGTGTAAAGGTGTCCCATGCCTCTTCCCTGGAAGGGGTAAAATCGATGAGGTGGGCGGGTGTGCTTGGTCCAGGTGCCTCCACAAAAGGTTGTTGGCGATCATTATACAAACTGCCTATTGATAAGAGGACAGCTGACCTCCAATGGAGGATAATACATGGAGCCATTGCCACCAACATGCATCTGGTACACCTGGATCCTACTGTTGGGGAGGAGTGTCCATTCTGTGCTGAGTCTGAAACTCTGGCACATCTGTTTTTACAGTGTCCCAGGTTGGTCGGGATGATTGACCTGATCACTAATTGGTTCTCAACACTGGGAGAGGTTTTCTCTTCCCAACTGTATATATTTGGGCCAAAGTACAGGTTTAGTCAAAAAGGTGTAGTTGTGATGCTTAATTTTGTGATAGGGGCAGCAAAATTAGCGATATGGAAGACCCGAAATAACAGTATTCGGGGACATGGGTCTGTGGATGTGGTGGGAATGCTGGAGGGAATGTTGGCAGCAAGACTAAGGTTTGAGTTTGCCTATTATAAACTTGTCAACAATATTGATCTGTTTATGAGTATATGGGGTATTCAGAGGCTGTTGTGTTTAGTTACTGTGGAGGAGGAATTGGAGTTGTGTTTTTAATTGATGTGTAACTACGGTTTTGTATGAGTATTTATTGTGTGGTGTGCTCCCAGACCCAATAAATATTATTTAAAACTCAAACTCTCTCTCTCTCTCTCTCTCTCTCTCTCTCTCTCTCTCTCTCTCTCTCTCTCTCTCTCTCTCCTCCTGGTTTGTTCATCCATGAATTCAATCTCTCTCTCCTCCTGGTTTGTTCATCCATGTATTCTCTCTCTTCCCCCTCCTGGTTTGTTCATCCTGTATTCTTGTTCTCTCTCTCTCTCCTCCTGGTTTGTTCATCCATGTATTCAATCTATCTCTCCTCCTGGTTTGTTCATATATGTATTCAATCTCTCTCTCCTCCTGGTTTGTTCATCCATGTATTCAATCTCTCTCTCCTCCTGGTTTGTTCATCCATGTATTCAATCTCTCTCTCCTCCTGGTTTGTTCATCTATGTATTCTCTCTCTCTCCTCCTGGTTTGTTCATCCATGTATTCTCTCTCTTCCCCCTCCTGGTTTGTTCATCCTGTATTCTTGTTCTCTATCTCTTTCCTCCTGGTTTGTTCATCCATGTATTCACTCTCTTCCTCCTCCTGGTTTGTTCATCCTGTATTCTTGTTCTCTCTCTCTTTCCTACTGGTTTGTTCATCAATATATTCTCTCTCCTTGTTTGTTCATCCATGTATTCTCTCTCTCTCCCCTCCTGGTTTGTTCATCCATGTATTCTCTCTCGCTCTTCCTCCTCCTGGTTTGTTCATCCTGTATTCTTGTTCTCTCTCTCTTTCCTCCTGGTTTGTTCATCCATGTATTCTCTCTCTCTGTCTCCTGCTGGTTTGGTCATCCATTTATTCTCTCTCTCTCTCCTCCTGGTTTGTTCATCCATATATTCTCTCTCTCCTCCTTGTTTGTTCATCCATGTATTCTCTCTCTCTCCTCTCCTGGTTTGTTCATCCATATATTCTCTCTCGCTCTTCCTCCTCCTGGTTTGTTCATCCTGTATTCTTGTTCTCTCTCTCTGTCCTCCTAGTTTGTTCATCCATGTATTCTCTCTCGCTCTTCCTCCTCCTGGTTTGTTCATCCATATATTCTCTCTCTCCTCCTGGTTTGTTCTTCCATATATTCTCTCTCCCCTCCTGGTTTGTTCATCCATGTATTCTCTCTCTCTCTCCTCCTGGTTTGTTCATCCATGTATTCTCTATCTCTGTCCTCCTGGTTTGTTCATCCATATATTCTCTCTCCCCTCCTGGTTTGTTCATCCATATATTCTCTCTCCCCTCCTGGTTTGGTCATCCATGTATTCTCTCTCTCTCCTCCTGGTTTGTTCATCCATGTATTCCTCTTCTCTCCTCCTGGTTGTTCATCCATGTATTCTCTCTCTCGGTCCTCCTGGTTTGTTCATCCATATATTCTCTCTCCCCTCCTGGTTTGTTCATCCATATATGCTCTCTCTCCTCCTGGTTTGGTCATCCATGTATTCTCTCTCTCTCCTCCTGGTTTGTTCATCCATGTATTCTCTCTCTCTCCTCCTGGTTTGTTCATCCATGTATTCTCTCTCTCCTCCTGGTTTGTTCATCCATGTATTGTCTCTTCCTCCTCCTGGTTTGTTCATCCATGTATTCTCTCTCTCTCCTCCTGGTTTGTTCATCCATGTATTCTCTCTCTCTGTCCTCCTGGTTTGTTCATACCATATATTCTCTCATCCCCTCCATGGTTGTTCATCATATTCTCTCTCCCCTCCTGGTTTGTTCATCCATATATTCTCTCTCCCCTCCTGGTTTGTTCATCCATGTATTCTCTCTCCCCTCCTGGTTTGTTCATCCATGTATTCTTCTCTCTCCTCCTGGTTTGTTCATCCATGTATTCTCTCTCTCTCTCTCCTCCTGGTTTGTTCATCCATGTATTCTCTCTCTCTCCTCCTGGTAATGTAATTCAATGGCTATCCGGGTTTATTATGCATATTAATTGATAATGCTGGAAAATAAGATATGCAAGATACATTGAGGGAAAAAGGTATTTCATCCCCTGCTGATTTTGTACATTTGCCTTCTGACAAAGAAATGATCAGTCTATAATTTTAAATGTAGGTTTATTTGAACAGTGAGAGAAATCCAGAAAAACGCAAGTCAAAAATGTTATAAATTGATTTGCATTTTCATGAGGGAAATAAGTATTTGACCCCCTCTCAATCAGAAAGATTTCTGGCTCCCAGGTTTTTTTTATACAGGTAATGAGCTGAGATTAGGAGCACACTCTTAAAGTGGAGAGTGCTCCTAATCTCAGCGTGTTACCTGTATAAAAGACACCTGTCCACAGAAGCAATCAATCAATCAGATTCCAAACTTTCCACCATGGCCAAGACCAAAGAGCTCTCCAAGGATGTCAGGGATAAGATTGTAGACCTACACAAGGCTGGAATGGGCTACAAGACCATCGCCAAGCAGCTTGGTGAGAAGGTGACAACAGTTGGTGCGATTATTCGCAAATGGAAGAAACACAAAAGAACTGTCAATCTCCCTCGGCCTGGGGCTCCATGCAAGATCTCACCTCGTCGAGTTGCAATTATCATGAGAACGGTGAGGAATCAGCCCAGAACTACACAGTAGGATCTTGTCAATGATCTCAAGGCAACTGGGACCATAGTCACCAAGAAAACAATTGGTAACACACTACGCCGTGAAGGACTGAAATCCTGCAGCGCCCGCAAGGTCCCTCTGCTCAAGAAAGCACATATACAGGCCCGTCTGAAGTTTGCCAGTGAACATCTGAATGATTCAGAGGAGAACTGGGTGAAAGTGTTGTGGTCAGATGAGACCAAAATCGAGCTCTTTGGCATCAACTCAACTCGCCGTTTTTGGAGGAGGAGGAATGCTGCGTATGACCCCAAGAACACCATCCCCACCATCAAACATGGAGGTGGAAACATTATGCTTTGGGGGTGTTTTTCTGCTAAGGAGACAGGACAACTTCACCGCATCAAAGGGACGATGGACGGAGCCATGTACCGACAAATCTTGGGTGAGAACCTCCTTCCCTCAGCCAGGGCATTGAAAATGGGTCGTGGATGGGTATTCCAGCATGACAATGACCCAAAACACACGGCCAAGGCAACAAAGAAGTGGCTCAAGAATAAGAACATTAAGGTCCTGGAGTGGCCTAGCCAGTCTCCAGACCTTAATCCCATAGAAAATCTGTGGAGGGAGCTGAAGGTTCGAGTTGCCAAACGTCAGCCTCGAAACCTTAATGACTTGGAGAAGAGGTGGCCAACTACAAGAAACATCTGACCTCTGTGATTGCCAACAAGGGTTTTGCCACCAAGTACTAAGTCATGTTTTGCAGAGGGGTCAAACACTTATTTCCCTCTGTCAGGGCGACGTGTATGCGGTGAGCGAAGTCAAGCGCAGGACACCGAGCTACTGGCAGACAAACTTTACTAGCACAGTAATCAAAATACAAACAAAACCTCCAAACAGGGAGGAAACTAAATACGCATACACCCGAACACTGCCGACCTCACGGAAAACAACCACACACAATAACCAATGAGAGACAGGGGGTTATAAAGGGAATACAATATAACATAATGGGAAACAGGTGAAAACAATCAGGACAAACTAGACAAACACCGAAACATAGATCGGTGGCAGTTAGTACTCCGGGGACGACGAACGCCGAAGCCTGCCCGAACAAGGAGGAGGGGCATTCTCGGCTGATTCCATGACAGTACCCCCCCCCCCCTTGACGCGCGGCTCCCTCAACATGGAGGGATCTAGGATGTCCCTCCTAGGGACCCAGCACCGTTCCTCCGGACCGTACCCCTCCCACTCCATGAGATACTGCAGACCCCCCATTCGACGCCTCGAATCCAAGATGGAACGGACTGAGTACGCCGGAGCCCCCTCGATGTCCAACGGGGGCAGAGGAGCCTCTCGTATCTCACTCTCCTGGAGTGGACCAGCCACCACCGGCCTGAGGAGAGACACATGGAACGAGGGGTTGATGCGGTAATTAATGGGAAGTTGTAACCTATAGCATACCTCGTTCAATCTCCTCAGGACTGTAAATGGCCCCACAAACCGCCGACCCAGCTTCCGGCAGGGCAGGCGAAGGGGCAGGATTCGGGTCGAGAGCCAGACCCGATCTCCCGGTGCATACACCGGAGCCTCACTGCGGTGGCGATCGGCGCTCGCCTTTTGCCGCCTGATAGCCCGCTGCAGATGGACATGCACAGCGTTCCAGGTATCTTCTGAGCGCCGAAACCACTCGTCCACCGCAGGGGCTTCGATCTGGCTCTGATGCCAAGGTTCCAGGACCGGCTGATAACCTAACACACACTGGAAAGGCGTAAGGTTAGTGGAGGAGTGGCGGAGTGAGTTTTGGGATATCTCTGCCCAGGGAATATATCCTGACCACTCCTCCTGCCGGTCCTGGAAATAGGACCTCAGAAACCTACCCACATCCTGGTTCACTCTCTCCACCTGCCCGTTACTCTCGGGGTGAAAACCTGAGGTAAGGCTAATCGAGACCCCCAGACATTCCATAAACGCCCTCCAGACTCTAGAGGTGAACTGGGGACCCCGATCAGACACTATATCCTCAGGCACCCCGTAGTGCCGGAAGACGTGTGTGAACAGGGCGTCAGCAGTTTGTAGGGCAGTAGGGAGACCTGGCATAGGAATGAGATGGCAGGCCTTCGAAAACCAATCCACAACGACCAAGATCGTCGTGTTCCCCTGGGAGGGGGGAAGGTCCGTGACAAAATCCACCGATAGGTGAGACCACGGCCGTTGTGGAACGGGTAGGGGTTGTAACTTTCCTCTGGGCAGGTGTCTAGGCGCCTTACACTGGGCGCACACCGAGCAGGAGGAAACATAAACCCTCACGTCCTTAGCTAAAGTGGGCCACCAGTACTTCCCACTAAGGCAGTGCACTGTCCGACCAATACCAGGATGACCAGAGGAGGGTGACATGTGAGCCCAATATATCAATCGATCGCGAACCTTGAGCGGCACGTACCTCCGACCCTCTGGACACTGTGGGGGAGTAGGATCGGTACGTAACGCCCGCTTGATGTCCGCATCAACCTCCCACACCACCGGTGCCACCAGACAAGACTCCGGGAGTATGGGAGTGGGCTCAATGGACCTCTCTTCTGTGTCATATAGTCGGGACAGGGCGTCTGCCTTAGCGTTCTGTGACCCTGGTCTATAGGTGAGCTTAAATACAAATCAGGAGAGAAACATAGACCACCTTGCCTGGCGAGGGTTCAGCCTCCTCGCTGCCCGGATGTACTCCAGGTTACGATGGTCAGTCAGAATGAAAAAATGGTGTTTAGCCCCCTCAAGCCAATGCCTCCACACCTTCAGGGCTTGAACCACAGCTAACAGCTCCCTGTCCCCCACGTCATAATTGCGCTCCGCCGGACTGAGCTTCTTAGAATAGAAAGCACAGGGGCAGAGTTTTGGTGGCGTACCCGAGCGCTGAGACAGCACAGCGCCAATCCCAGCTTCGGACGCATCCACCTCAACTTGGAACGCCAAAGAGGGATCCGGATGTGCCAGCACCGGAGCCGAGGTAAACAGGTCCTTCAGATGTCTAAACGCCCTGTCCGCCTCAGCTGACCACTGCAGATGCACCGGACCCCCCTTTAGCAGGGAGGTAATGGGAGCTGCTACCTGTCCAAAGCCCCGGATAAACCTCCGGTAGTAATTAGCAAAACCCAAGAACCGCTGCACTTCCTTCACCGTGGTGGGAGTCTGCCAATTACGCATGGCAGAAACGCGGTCCATCTCCAGCCCTGATGCGGACAACCGATGTCCCAGGAGGGAGATGGACTCCTGGAAGAACAGACATTTCTCCGCCTTCGCATACAGGTCATGCTCTAACAGTCTACCAAGCACTCGACGCACCGGGGACACATGCTCGGCTCGTGTAGTGGAGTATATTAGAATGTCATCAATATACACCACTACACCCTGTTCATGCAAGTCCCGGAAAATCTCGTCCACAAATGATTGGAAGACTGAAGGAGCATTCATTAAACCGTATGGTATGACGAGGTACTCATAGTGACCCGAGGTGGTACTGAATGCTGTCTTCCACTCATCTCCCTCCCTAATGTGCACCAGGTTGTACGCGCTCCTGAGATCCAATTTTGTGAAGAATCGCGCCCCGTTTAATGACTCCGTCATACTAGCAATCAGAGGGAGAGGATAGCTGTATTTGATTGTGATCTGATTGAGACCACGGTAATCAATACACGGGCGTAAACCCCCATCCTTCTTCTTCACAAAAAAGAAACTTGAGGACGCAGGGGAAGTGGACGGCCATATGTATCCCTGTCTCAGAGATTCGGTGACGTATGTCTCCATAGCCGCCGTCTCCTCCTGAGACAGAGGATACACATGACTACGCGGAAGCGCAGCGCCTACTTGGAGGTCTATCGCACAATCCCCCTGTCGATGAGGTGGTAATTGAGTCGAGTGCCAAATCGGCATACTCAGGTGGAATGTGCATGGTGGGAACTTGGTTCGGGCTTTCCACAGTCGTTGTCCCTACGGAAACACCTACACACCGCCCGAAACACTGATCAGACCATCCCTTGAGAGCCCTCTGTTGCCATGAAATGTTGGGGTCATGAGATGTTAACCAGGGAAGCCCCAACACCACGAGAAACGCAGGAGAATCAATCAAATACAAACGTAGCATCTCCTCATGGCCCTCCTGCGTTTTCATCCTGAGAGGCGCTGTGACCTCCCTAATCAATCCTGACCCCAAAGGGCGGCTATCTAGGGCATGGATGGGGAAGGGCACATCAACAGGTACAATCCCTAACTTATAGGTGAATTGGCGATCGATAAAATTCCCAGCTGCGCCTGAATCTACTAGCGCCTTATGCTGGGAGTGAGGAGAAACCTCGGGGAAACACCACTTTAATACACATATGACCAACAGAGAGCTCTGGGTGAGTTGGGTGCCTACTCACCTGGAATGACTCATCAGTGCGCTGCCTACTGCCTCGATTCCGAGGAGACCCTCCCCAGCACCGACCAGCAGTGTGTCCTCTGCGGCCACAGTTGGTGCAGGGGACGGCCTCTCTCCTGGTCTCTCTCCTGGTCTCCCTAGCACCAGCACCTCCGAGCTCCATAGGGGTCAGCTCAGAAGTGCTGGGGGATGGAATGGACGGCCCTGAATCCGGACGTCCGCAGGTAGCCAACAGGGTATCCAGGGAATGGACATGTCCACCAGTTGGTCAAAGCTGAGGTTGGTGTCCCTGCAGGCCATCCCGCGTTGGCAGCCAGCGTCCGGAAGTCCAGCGCAAACTCCTGTGCGCTCCTCCTCCCCTGTCTAAGGTGGAATAGACGCTCACCCGCCGCTTTACCCTCTGGTGGATGATCGAATATTGTTGGAGGAGGCGTAGGCAGACCCCCTCTTTCCCATCGCTCAATAGTGCTCACCACCCGTTCCATGGCGGTGCGGAGAGCCTGGATCATGGCCGCTTGGTGTTCGACGCGTTCCTCCATTGATCCAGTTGGCACCGCCGCTCCTGCTGACTCCATGAATGGTGTGTGAGTCTTTCAGGGCGACGTGTATGCGGTGAGCGAAGTCAAGCGCAGGACACCGAGCTACTGGCAGACAAACTTTACTAGCACAGTAATCAAAATACAAACAAAACCTCCAAACAGGGAGGAAACTAAATACGCATACACCCGAACACTGCCGACCTCACGGAAAACAATCACACACAATAACCAATGAGAGACAGGGGGTTATAAAGGGAATACAATATATATTTGCGAGAAGAAAAAAAACATATGGGGGATTGGAAGTGATACAGACAATTACATTGATGGAAGTTACAATCTATCTACAATATTAAAGGGTTAGGGTTACCCCCTGATCTACCCCCTATTTATTTATTTTATTTTATTTTTATTAAAAAACATTGCCTACGGAGAGCGTGATCACAGAGTCGTCCGGAACAGCTGATGCTCTCATGAATGCTTCAGTGTTGCTCGCCTTGAAGTGAGCGTAGAAATCATTTAGCTCGTCTGGTAGGTTCGTGGCAGCTCGCGGCAGTGCTTCCCTTTGTAGTCTGTAATAGTTTGCAAGCCCTGCCACATCCAACAAGCATCGGAGCAGATGTAGTGCGATTCAATCTTAGTCCTGTATTGACTCTTTGCCTGTTTGATGGTTCGTCAGAGGGCATAGCGGGATTTCTTATAAGCATCCGGGTTAGAATCCCGCTCCTTGAAAGCGGCAGCTCTACCCTTTAGCTGAGTGTGGATGTTGCCTGTAATCCATGGCTTCTGGTTGGGGTATGTACATACAGTCACTGTGGGGACGATGTCATCGATGCATTTATTGATGAAGCCAGTGACTGATGTGGTGTACTCCCCAATGCCATCAGAAGAATCTCGGAACATATTCCAGTCTTTGCTAGCAAAACAGTCCTGTAGCTTAGCATCTGCGTCATCTGACCATTTATTTTTTGACCGAGTCACTTGTGCTTCCTGCTTACGTTTTTGCTTGTAAGCAGGAATCAGGAGGATAGAGTTATGGTCAGATTTGGCAAATGGAGGGCGAGCGAGAGCTTTGTACGCATCTCTGTGTGTGGCGTAAAGGTGGTCTAGAGTTAAAAAAAATTCTCTGATTGTACATTTAACATTCTGGTAGAAATTAGGTAAAACTGATTTAATTTTCCCTGCATTAAAGTCCCCGGCCACTAGGAGTGCCGCCTCTGGATGAGCGTTTCCCTGTTTGCTTATGGCCTTATACAGCTCATTGAGTACGGTCTTAGTGCCAGAATTGGTTTGTGGTGGTAAATGGACAGCTACGAAAAATATAGATGAACTCTCTTGGTAAATTGTGTGGTCTACAGCTTATCATGAGATACTCTACCTCAACTGAGAAAACCTAGAGACTTCCTTAGTATTGGATTTGATGCACCAGCTGTTGTATACAAATATACACAGACCGCCACCCCTTGTCTTACCGGAGGCAGCTGTTCTATCCTGCCGATGCAGTGTATATCCCGCTAGCTGTATGTTATCCATGTCGTCTTCAGCCACGACTCGGTGAAACGTAAGACATTACAGTTTTTAATGTCCCGTTGGTAGGATATCCGTGATCTTAGTTCGTCTATTTTATTATCCAATGATTGTACGTTGGCTAATAGGACTGATGGTAGAGGCAGATTACCCACTCACCATTGGAATCTTATAAGGCACCCCGACCTACATCCCTGATATCTCCGTCTCTTTCTCATGTGAATGACGGGGATTTGGGCCTTGTCCGGTGTCTGAAGAAAATCCTTCGCGTCCGACTTGTTAAAGAAAAAATCTTCGTCCAGTACGAGGTGAGTAATCGCTGTCCTGATATCCAGAAGCTCTTTTCGGTCATAAGAGACGGTGGCAGAAACATTATGTACAAAATAAGTTACAAATAACACAAAACAACACACACAATAGCACAATTGGTTAGGAGCCCGTAAAACGGCAGCCATCTCCTCCGGCGCCATTCAAATGCCATGTGAGGTGAATTTCAAACCCAACCATGTAACCTAAAGGTGAACACATTGATGCAGGAAGTCTGTTTCTACCTCCAGACAATGTGTTGGTATTTCCTGCAGTCATTTCCACTAATAGGCTTAATTATGTGGTCTGATTCATCACCAGCATCAGAATGTCTGATCGATAGAGAGATAGACATCCCTGGGACAGAAATTAAAACTCTCTGCACAGGATTTTATATAATTTGTTTCACTTATAAAATTCACTGAATGTCACTGAATGTGTTAATATTTTGACAGTGTACGTGTGGGAAGGCCTATTGACCTCTAGCATTTGAAAATGTTGCTTTACATGTGTTTTGTGTTCATTCCCACTGGGCACAAACTGGTGAAGTTAGTATTGTTATGTCGAATCTCTGTGGAAAATACATTGGATTTGAAAAAAGTCATCAATCTACACACAATGGCCCATAATGACAAAGCAAAAACAGGTTTTTAGAAATTATAGCAAATGTATGAAACAAATGACATGAGTATTCAGACCCTTTACTCAGTACTTTGTTGAAGCACCTTTGGCAGCGATTACAGCCTCGAGTCTTCTTTGGTATGACGCTACAAGCTTGGCACACCTGTATTTGGGGAGTTTCTCCCATTCTTCTCTGCAGATCGTCTTAAGCTCTCAGGTTGGATGGGGAGCGTCGCTGCACAGCTATTTTCAGGTCTCTCCAGAGATGTTCGATCTGGTTCAAGTCCAGGCTCTGTCTGGGCCACTCAAGGACATTTGATATTTGTCCTGAAGCCACTCCTGCTTTGTCTTGGCTGTGTGCTTAGGGTCGTTGTCCTGTTGGAAGGTGAACCTTCGCCCTAGTCTGAGGTCCTAAGCACTCTGAAGCAGGTTTTCATCAAGGATCTCTCTGCACTTTGCTCCGTTCATGTTTGCCTTAATCCTGACTAGTCTCCCAGTCCCTAACACTGAAAAACATCCCCACAGCATGATGCTGCCACCACCATGCTTCACAGTAGAGATGGTGCCAGGTTTCCTCCAGACGTGACGCTTGGCATTCAGGCCAAAGAGTTCAATCTTGGTTTCATCAGACCAGAGAATCTTGTTTCTCATGGTCTGAGAGTCCTTTAGGTGCCTTTTGGAAAACTACAAGTGGGCTGTCATGTGACTTTTACTTAGGAGTGGCTTCCATCTGGCCACTCTATCATAAAGGCCTGATTGGTGGAGTGCTGCAGAGATGGTTGTTGTTCTGGAAGGTTCTTCCATCTCCACAGAGGAACTCTGGAGCGCTCTCAAAGTGACCATTGGGTTCTTGGTCACCTCCCTGACCAAGGCCATTCTCCCCCGATTGCTGAGTTTGGTTTTCGGAGCAATCTTTTGAATAGTTAGGAAATGTAAAGAGCTTAATCGGCGTTCCAGTGGTGTGTTTGATCCAACACCGGGTAGCGCAAGCTTCCCTCTTATGCGCAAGTGAAGTGAGTTCGGGAAAAAGTGAAACTATGCATCTTATAAATAGTTTTCACATACAAACTTTATATGTCTAAACTCAGAATCAAATAGTCTTCACAACAATAACATGGGCACTGTAGTACAACATTTATTTGTATTAGCAATGTTCAGCATTTATCAAGAGTTCCATCAACAGCCTGAACAACCTCAACGTTAGTACAAGGCTGGACACCTCCTATCCTCATCAACGAGGCCGCCATGGAGACGGTCAATCATTTCAAATTCCTCGGCGTACACCTCACAGAGAAGCCGAAATTGTCTAACCACATGGACACCGTGGTGAAGAAGGCACGACAGTCACTCTTCAACCTCAGGATGCTGAAGAAATTGGGCCTGTCCCCGAGGGCCTTCACAGAGTTCTACAGGAGCACCATCGAGAGCCTACTGTCAGGCTGCATCACAGCCGGGTACGGCAACTCCACCGCCGCAGACCGCAAGGCTCTTCAGAGGGTGGTACGCTCAACCAAACGCACCATTGGGTGCACACAACACCAGGTGTCGCAGGAAGGCCAAGAAGATCATCAGGGACCTCAGCCACCCGAGCCACGGGCTGTTCTCCCCATTTTCATCACTCAGACGCGGGCAGTACAGGAGCATCATGGCCTATAGTTTCTACCCCCAGACCATCAGGCTGCTGAATAGCCACCACTAGTCAGCTACCTTCTCCCCCCTCTCCCCTGCTACTCCACCCCGCCCAATGGACTTTTACTCTGCACCCACCCCAACGACATTCATCACTGCCACAGTTGTAATATGTATATAGTGCTATTTCTACAGTTGTTATATGTATATAGTGCTATTTCTACAGTTGTTATATGTATATAGTGCTATTTCTACAGTTGTTATATGTATATATAGTGCTATTTCTACAGTTGTTATATGTATATAGTGCTGAAGCAGTCATTACTTTGAAGCTATTTCTAATAATGTTGTTTTTTTATTACCATTTTCATTATTTTATTTCACTTAGTCCTACATGTTGGAGCTCCAAGCCAAATATTTTCACTGAACCCTGCAATCACAACTGCAACCCTGTACGTGTGACTACTGTGAAGGTTTCGACAACACAATCACATACATGGATTTTCATTTACACCAACTGGTGTAAAAATCCATTAAATTGATTGTAGAAAGTATTGAAGAATACCAGTGTGCTGTTGGCGTTTCTGTTTTCAAACTGATTAGTAAACTGCCTTTTCAAACTGATTAGTAAACTTCCTTTTCAAACTGATTAGTAAACTGCCTTTTCCCCAAATATTCCAGATGTAAGCATCTACTATTGGAGAAGGGAACTGCATTGGCTTGTATCTGCTCTGTGTGGAGGTCTTCTTGTCACACAGGGCACAGAGAAGAGCTACGTGAGGACACAGTTACATTCATTAGTGGAGACGTGTGCATATTGTGTGTGTGTCACTGAAAGCCAGTCTAAGAAGCGGTAGATCTGTTCTATATGCTCTATTTCTATGCTTTCCTTCTTATGTTTAGTTTTTGCTTCTTTTACTTTCGGTTTTGTACACCAGCTTCAAACAGCTAAAAATATAAATTAATTGTTTATGGAAAATATATTTCCCAGCGGTTTAGATGGTCCAGTGGTTCTCTACACAATTCTTGTTTGTTTTGCCACATAAACTGAAATTAGGCGAACTATTAGAATTTTAGCAAACAGGAAATGGCGGAGCGATTTCTGCACTTTAATACACATATAAGTGAATTTGTCCCAATACTTTTGGTCCCCTAAAATGGGGGGACTATCCACAAAAAGTGCTGTAATTTCTAAATGGTTCACCCGATATGGATGAAAATTCCCTGAAATTAAAGCTGACAGTCTGCACGGTAACATCATAGTTATTGTATAATTTCAAATCCAAAGTGCTAGAGTACAGAGCCAAAACAACAACAAATGTGTCACTGTCCCAAAACCTTTCGAGATCACTGTATATAGTATCTAATAAAGTTAATTCCTGTCCCTCATACTAAATCCTCTTCCTCTTAATTCCCCATAGGAACATGATGCTCCGGACAACGTGCCAGTGAGTTGAAGAGAGAGAGAGCTGAAGGTAAACTCAGAGCCCATAGGAACATGATGCTCCTGACCACGTGCCAGTGAGTTGAAGAGAGAGAGAGCTGAAGGTAAACTCAGAGCCCATAGGAACATGATGCTCCGGACAACGTGCCAGTGAGTTGAAGAGAGAGAGAGCTGAAGGTAAACTCAGAGCCCATAGGAACATGATGCTCCTGACAACGTGCCAGTGAGTTGAAGAGAGAGAGAGCTGAAGGTAAACTCAAAGTTATAAAGATGAACCCTATGGAGGAAATGACAACCATGTCTCTGCCGATGTGGGCTCTGTTCTCCAACTCCAGCCAGCTGTACTATAACCCCAACGTCACTGTGGCCCCTACTTCCCTCACCAAGCCCAAGGCCTGTGAGCAGCTCAACATCGCCACAGAGGTCTTCCTCATCCTGGGTATTATCAGTTTGTTGGAGAACATCCTGGTCATCTGCGCCATCATCAAGAACAAGAACCTCCACTCCCCCATGTACTTCTTTGTGTGTTCCCTGGCCGTGGCCGATATGCTGGTCAGCGTCTCCAACGCCTGGGAGACCATCGTCATCTACCTGCTGACCAACCGGCAGCTCATTGTGGACGACCATTTTATTCGTCAGATGGACAACGTCTTTGATTCCATGATCTGTATATCGGTGGTGGCGTCTATGTGTTCTCTCCTGGCCATCGCTGTGGACCGATATGTGACCATCTTCTACGCTCTGCGTTACCACAGCATCATGACTCATAGAAGGGCCGCTCTCATCATCGGAGCCATCTGGACCTTCTGCACGGGCTGCGGCATCGTCTTTATCATGTACTCCGACACCACCCCCGTCATCATTTGCCTGGTGTCCATGTTCTTCACCATGCTGGTGCTCATGGCCTCGCTGTACAGCCACATGTTCATGCTGGCTCGCTCCCATGTCAAGCGCATCGCGGCTCTGCCAGGGTACAACTCCATCCACCAGAGGGCCAGCATGAAGGGAGCCATCACTCTCACCATCCTCCTGGGAATCTTTATCGTCTGCTGGGCACCTTTCTTCCTCCACCTTATGCTTATGATCTCCTGCCCCAGGAACCTGTACTGTGTGTGCTTCATGTCTCACTTCAACATGTACCTCATCCTCATCATGTGTAACTCTGTGATCGACCCTCTGATCTATGCCTTCAGGAGTCAGGAGATGAGGAAGACCTTTAAGGAGATAATCTGTTGCTACAGCCTGAGGAACGTGTTTGAGTGTCTCCCTGTGTGCTATAAACCTGGAGTGGCATAGAACTCTTACCCTTATAGAGTCTTTGGCCATGGGTCCTACATGTGGCGTAGTCAGCAGGATGTGGGCATGAACAGAGTGCATTGGAGTAGAAGACTGTCTTAAAATGTGTCTTAGACTGCCTTGTCCCCATGCAGTCTGATTAAGCTCAACTTGTAGAACCCTTTGTGCCTTAACACTATAACTGCTAAAGCAGTGATTTTGACCCGATATCCGTCCACCGAATCAAAGCAGTCTTATCAGTCTACTCTGGCCTACTTGGAGTAGGCTACACAGCGAGAGCAGTAATCAGTCTACTCTGGCCTACTTGGAGTAGGCTACACAGCGAGAGCATGCATAATAGTACATGCTGAACGGCTTTCAATATCTGGTAAAATATCTACATTGGGCAGCAGGTGCATGAGTGTCGGAGAATGATGAGACTTGTGGAACCTTACGTTGGCAAGGGAAGAAACGTCACCGTGGACAATTTCTTCACTTCATTGTCATTGGAGAACAAGTTGCTTGTGGCCGGCACCATGGACAAAGGTAGGGTTAGGTTTAGGCACTGATAACCCAACCCATTGTCATTGGAGAACAAGTTGCTTGTGGCCGGCACCATGGACAAAGGTAGGGTTAGGTTTAGGCACTGATAACCCAACCCATTGTCATTGAAGAACAAGTTGCTTGTGGCCGGCACAATGAGCAAAGTTAGACGGGCGCTCCCTCCCTCTGTGCAAAATAAGGCACCTGCACAGCTGTTGTACTCCACAAAGGTGCTGAAGAATGACAAGAAGGACAAGAATGACTACAACCAAACAAAGGTCAAAGTGTGTCAGGAAAGTGAAAGTTAGGAAAACTGTGTCTACTGTTAGGACAAGGGATAACAGCAAAATGAAATCCAACTGATGCCGTTGAGTGAAGATGCACACACGCGCGAGCTGACAATAAATGACTATTTATGACTGCTGTCATATCTACACTTATATTCATTATAATGCCATTATTGCTTTTGTGCTGAGTTTCATTATTTATCAAGGCCGCTTGGCACTTACAATGATGTTGAGGCTGTTGATGTTTTCATAATTTGACCACTTGTCTTGACCATGCGTCTTGGTATTTTGGGATATTTATTTATTCTTTGTTATAAATAGAAGATGTTACCATGTTCCAACACATATGCTTTCTGATTCATAGTTGTAAAAAAAAGGCACTCCACTAATAAAATTGATTGAACACTTGATTTCTTTTTTCTTTTTTTAGTCTCCAGTAAAATAAACGAATGTAAAAGCTCTTGTGTTATTTGAAATAAAATAAAAACAGGGTAACACTTTACCTTACGTGTACATTAATTAATATGTAACTAAATAGTAATACATGTATTTATAACATAGTAGTTACATATAATTACTATGTAATTACACTGTAATAAGGGTTTAGCGATGTAGGTTATTACTGTTAGATTAATTTGTATTTTAAGAATAATGACTAAAGGATTTCACCCCAAATACAGTATAAATGTGTAAACTGTGTTAGAATTATCAACCCACTAACAGAGGGGGGCGGGACTAAACATTCCAGGGTGAAGGAGAAGGTGGAAACTGTTTAAGAAACCCTCCTAAAGGTGGGCGGAGCAAAGTGCCTTTGTGTGTCAAGGGGTATAAAACAGGAGTGTATGGGTTTTGGCGCCAGAGCTCTCCATGAATAAAAATACAGATCATTCTTGCTGGTTGTGGACCTTGAATCATTTATGATTAAAACCAGAGCCTTACAACCTCTGGTAATGATTCAAGCTTAGGTTGAATTAGAGATAGAAATTATCTTAACAATTACACAAGTGGAACAAGGATATGTAATTACAAATCAGCTTGTCGGAGGTTGTTCCACATTTGTTATTACTCATGATTATTGTATATGTAATTACAAGATGTTTTGTTCCAAATGTAACTAACATGTTCTGTAATTACACTTCTGCAGTCTCCTGTGTAGCACCATGTTAACAATGCATCCTAATATGTAACCTTGTTACATGTAACTACAGAAGTCCCTACCACCTAAATAAGCTTGGCTAGGACTCCATCAGCTGTTGTAACAATGAACACCCTGTCATTAACTACAGCTTCAGTTATCTTATTTACATATTATTTGGCTTAAAGGATGTACTGAATTAAATGTAAGAGCAATGTATTTACAATGGATATGCATGGAACTAAAATGTACCTACCCAGGAACAAGCAACTTAATGTAAAGTGAAACACATAATGGTATAACCTTTGTAAATACTATGTACCTGCCTTTGAAATGGGATTTGGGGTTTATTTCTCTGGCTTCAAAGGTAATGTAAGTGAAATCACCTGAGATTGGCCCCCGACTGCTAATCAATCAGTTCTTTATTCTCCAGGCTCCACTTTGTCATCTAAATGGACAATGTTGCAATGAGTGACATGTAACCATGGTGATTTGTCCTGGACTTTCACTGCTGAGGACCTTCCCATTTTGGCCCTAATGTGTCTGTTACGTATTTTTTTACCATCACCTACTGTCCTGGCACTACGTTATGTCCCCCCTCGGGAGTTATTCCCCACGCCTCTTTTACTTGTCTGTCTGCTTCCCCTACTGCATTAGAAAGTTGTATGCAATAGTTAAGCATTGTAACACTCATAATGTGTACGTCTGCCTTTCTCAAATCTAACATGCCTGGTAGTGACATGGGTCGACCTGTGACGACCTCAAATGGACTCAACCCTGTGGTTTTGTTATGAGTGTCCTGTATAAGACAGAAGACTGTAGGCAATGCATCTGGCCATGCTATCACTTATTGATGCATCTTTGAAAGTCTTTCTTTCAAAACTCTATTTGTGCATTCTACCTGACCACTCGATCGAGGATGGCAAGGGCAGTGTAGATGCCAGTCTATGTTCAGAAGACGAGCTACCTCCTGAAATGAGTGTCTTGGTCGGAATCTAGTTGTTCTGGAAATCCCCATCAGGGAAAGATTTCTTGAATCAGAATTTTAGCTGTGTGTTGTGCAGTTCCTTTCTTAGTAGGGTAGGCTTCAACCCATCATGAGAAACGATCAACAACGACCAGCACATCTTCCTGTCCTTTACATTTGGGCATTGTGATGTAGTCAAGCTGTAGATGTCTGAAGGGTCCTGATGGGGCAGGCGCTCGTCTGAAGGGTCCTGGTGGGGCAGGCGCTCGTCTGAAGGGTCCTGGCGCTCGTCTGTACTTTCACTTGTCCCTTGGTGGTGTTTTCTATACAAAAGTAGCAATTTGCCACGACAGCCTCAGCCTCTTTCCGCAGACCAGGATTCCGCCATTTGCCCACAAAGCGATAAACTATCTTGCCCACACCAATGTGTCCCAAAGAGTTGATCTGTGTCACCAAGTATGGTAAGAGTGCATTTGGCACTAAACATCTCAGGTTGTATTTCCACTCACCTTCTTGACTGAGTTTGCACCCTTCAGCCATCCATTCCCACACTTCATCTGTTGGTGCATTACTATGCATGTCTCTAATGTGTTGCAATGTATCCAATGTGTATTTCCTAATCAGTTTAGGTGACAGAGGTGTTCGCCTGGCAGCCGCTTTGGCAGCTCTGTCAGCCAGGTCATTACCTTTACTCTCGTCTGTAAAGATCTTTCCATGTGCTTTCATTTTCAAAATTGCAACTTGTGCAGGTAACTGAAGATAATTCAGTAGAGCCATCACCTCTGGTCCATTCTTCATAGGATCTCCCAGTGATGTCAGGAATCCTCTGTTTTTCCATATTTTCCATATCCAAGATCATGGGTACCTTGAGTCTGTGTAGATATTAGCTGTTTTTCCTTCAGCCTTTTTGCATGCTTCTGTCAAAGCCACCAGTTCCGCCACCTGTGCTGATGTTCCTGCAGGTAACGTGCCTGTCACTATCACATTGTCCATTGTAGTAATATAGTAGCCCAGCCTGCCTTCCTCTCCCCCCCTCCACAATGCTTGAACCGTCTGTGTATAAGATCAACTCAGGGTTTTCCAACGGATGACTTTTAATAAACACATCAGAGAGCTGATCCAAAACCAACTCACAACAGTTGTGTTCAAGTAATGTGATGTCTGGAGGAAGCATCAGAGTGGCTGGATTAGATGGTGTGCCATGTTGTATGATGATGTTAGGAGCCTCCAACACAGTCGACCACTTGTCCCAACGAGCAGCTGTGACCTGCGCAGCTCGATTAATTGTTAAAAGAGTATGAACAGCATGTGGATTTGATGGTAGGATGTTGGTCGAGGACAAGCAATGCCACCATCTACACCGTGGCATAAGTAGCCTGCATAGCTCTGAGACAGGGGCCCCATCCCAACACCCCATCCCAACACCCCATCCCAACACCCCATCATCCAGTTTCAACGAATAGTAGCCTACAGGTTTCTGACAATCACCATGGTCTTGTGTCAGGACAGAGGTCATGTAGCCATCTTTTTCAGCCACAAAGAGGGTGAACGGTTGTCCTGAGTCCGGAATGTCCAAAGGCGTCACTGATGACAGCGCTAGTTTAAGCTTGCCTAAAGCCTATTTCTGTTCTTCCGTGAAGGCTACAGGGATCTCCCTTGAGGAGGTCGTTAAGGGGTTGTGCAATTTCGGCAATGGAGTCCATCCAATTGGAGTCCTATTCCACTGATACTGTTGACCAAGCCATGGACGGACCTCCGGATGAAAGGGTACCGACCAGAACCTGTTAGCTATATCAATGACAGAGAACACAGAGTGAGCAGGTGACAACGAGGAAAAAAATGGTTGAGGGGTCAGCCACCAGTGGAGTGAGCTTGGAGATGGCTTCATTTGCATTCCTGTAGTCCACTGTCACCCGCCAGTCACCATTTGATTTCCTCACTGGCCATACCGAGCTATTAGAGGCATAGTGTGTCCTTTCAACAATACAAGTCACATAGATCTCTAATCACTACTTTAGTAGCGGCCATAGCTTCCTTGCTGTTGGGATATTGTTTTGTGCAAGGTGGGGCAACACCTGTCAAGCACACTGGTTCCATGTCCAAAGTTCCACACTCATTTTTCTTCATAGTCCAAATAGGATAGTTCTGAACAGTAGAGCCCTGCAGTTGTCTAATTTTCCACGTCATCTTTCCTTCAGAGATGTTCAGTGTAGAGTCAAGTTGCATAATAACATCAAGGCCTAAAATACGTTGTTCAAAGGAGCCTGTCCACACCCATGCATCAATCTTCATTGGACCAATAGAAATTGATAATGGTTTGGTCTGCTTCATATCTGTCTCTGTTCAACACCACTGTCAGAATCTGTTCACTCAAAGCCAGGAAGTGCTGACCAGACGTTACATTGTAGCATAATAGTGAAGACATCAAAACTATGAAACACATATGGAACACATATGAAATGTCCTTGTTTTCTAAAGAAAAGTAATTTTTTTGTCCATTAAAATAACATCAAATTGATCAGAAATACAGTGTAGACATTGTTAATGTTGTAAATGGCTATTTAAGCTGGAAACGGCAGATTTTTAATGGAATATCTACATAGGCGTACAGAGGCCCATTATCAGCAACCATCAGTCCTGTGTTCCAATGGCACGTTGTGTTTGCTAATCCAATCCATCATTTTAAAAGGCTAATTGATCATTAGAAAACCCTTTTGCAATTATGTTAGCACAGCTGAAAACTGTTGTGCTGATTAAAGAAGCAATAAAACTGGCCTTGTTAAGACTAGTTGATTATCTGGAGCATCAGTGTCACGCTAGTCGGGAACAGAGGACCAAGGCGCAGCGTTGAAGGCAAACATACTTCTTTATTAGTGATACACGAACAAAAACAACAAACGATAACGTGCCGTCCTTGGATCAAACACAACCTACTTGGAACAAGATCCCACAACCACTGTGGGAAAACAGCCTGTCTAAATATGGTTCCCAATCAGAGACAACCAGCAACAACTGTAAGTCGCTCTGGATAAGAGCGTCTGCTAAATGACTAAAATGTAAAATGTAACTAAATACCACAGGGGAGGGACCGGGTGGGCACTCCGCCTTGGCGGCGTATCCGGTTCCGGGCCTGATCCCCACTCCCTCTCCAACCCCCCAAAGTACCCCATGTCCGGTCTGGCCCCGCTGGCCGGAGCTGGACTGCACACTGATGGAGCGGATTGCTCTAGCTCCGGCGTGAAGCAGCTGACCAGTGCCGGACCAGGCACCGGTGGAACAGGCACGGGCCGTGCCGGACTGGCGACGCGCACCATTGGCCTGGTGCGGGGAGCAGGAACAGGCCGGGCCGGGCTGGCGACGCGCAACATTGGCTTGGTGCGGGGAGCAGGAACAGGCCGTGCCGGGCTGGCGACGCGCACCATTGGCTTGGTGCGGGGAGCAGGAACAGGCCGGGCCGGGCTGGCGACGCGCACCATTGGCTTGGTGCGGGGAGCAGGAACAGGCCGGGCCGGGCTGGCGACGCGCACCATTGGCCTGGTGCGGGGAGCAGGAACAGGCCGGGCCGGGCTGGCGACGCGCACCATTGGCCTGGTGCGGGGAGCAGGAACAGGCCGGGCCGGGCTGGCGACGCGCACCATTGGCTTGGTGCGGGGAGCAGGAACAGGCCGGGCCGGGCTGGCGACGCGCACCATAGGCTTGGTGCGGGGAGCAGGAACAGGCCGGGCCGGGCTGACGAAGCGCACCACTGACTTGGTGCGGAGAGCAGGAATGGACTGGACTGGGCTGGCGACGCGCACCACAGGCTCGGTGCAAGGGACAGGAACAAACCGGACCGTATTGGGGACACACACCACTGGCCCTACGCAGGGATCAGGAACGGGCCGGACCGGACTGGTAACACACCCCAGTACCTCTCGCCGTGCCTCTACACCTTCCCTCCCCTCTTTGACCAGTGGCCCCCGTAACCTGGCGGCCTCCTCTGCTGACCCGCTGGGCCGCTCTACCGCGGTCTCCTGCTGCCCCTTCGTCCACGGCGTGAGCCCCCCCCCTAAAAATGTTCTGGGCTTCTCTCCTACCCGTGGACCAGGTCTCCATATTTCTCACCAGCCTCTCGCCCTTCTGCTTCCAAGTCAAGCCCCTCTCTTCCTCACATGGCTTGACCCAGTCGAGGAGGCGAAGGAGATCCGCTAGAGATCTCCCTGGCGATGGTTCCTGGACACGCTGCTTGGTCCCGTCTTGGTGGGATCTTCTGTCACGCTCGTCGGGAACAGAGGACCAAGGCGCAGCGTTGAAGGCAAAGATACTTCTTTATTAGTGATACACGAACAAAAACAACAAATGATAACGTGACGTCCTTGGATCAAACACAACCTACTTGGAACAAGATCCCACAACCACTGTGGGAAAACAGCCTGTCTAAATATGGTTCCCAATCAGAGACAACCAGCAACAGCTGACACTCGTTGCCTCTGATTGGGAACCATATTTAGACAGGCTGTTTTCCCACAGTGGTTGTGGGATCTTGTTCCAGTGTGGTTTGTGTTAGACCGTGGACGTCACGTTATCGTTTTGTTGTTTTGTTCGTGTAATCAATAATAAAAGAGTATGTTCGCCTTCAACGCTGCGCCTTGGTCCTCCTCTGTTCCCGACGATCGTGACAATCAGCAATTGTGGGTTCGATTACAGGCTCAAAATGGCCAGAAACAAATCACTTTCTTCTGAAACTCGTCAGTCTATTCTTATTCTGAGAAATTCCATGCGAGAAATTGTCAAGAAACTGAAGATCTCGTACAACGCTGTGTACTACTCCCTTCACAGAACAGCGCAAACTGGCTCTAACCAGAATAGAAAGAGGAGTGGGAGGCCCCGGTGCACAACTGAGCAAGTAGACAAATACGTTAGAGTGTCTAGTTTGAGAAACAGGCGCCTCACAGGTCCTCAACTGGCAGCTTCATTAAATAGTACCCGCAAAACACCAGTCTCAACGTCAACAGTGAGGAGGCGACTCCGGGATGGTGACCTTCTAGGCAGAGTTGCAAAGAAAAAGCCATATCTCAGATTTCTAAGTGACCCCAAACCTTTGAACCATAGTGTATATTCATGGAACACTAATGAAAAAAGTTTCAATTTAAAGTTCTCTCAATACTACCATAGTATTTTCCCACACCCACGGAAAATCCCAGTCACGTCGGAAAAGCACGATGATTGAAAGGGGTACAAAAGCGGCAAACTCCCTCTCTCTCCCAGCAAAATTACTACATTTTACAACTAAGGTACATGTTTACATGTTTACATGTTTAGTCATTTAGCAGACGCTCTTATCCAGAGCGACTTACAGTTAGTGAGTGCATACATTTTTCATTCTGGCCCCCCGTGGGAAACGAACCCACAACCCTGGCGTTGCAAGCGCCATGCTCTACCAAGTGAGCTACAGGGGACCTACATCTTTGAATTACTGTCAGCTATTTCAATACAGTATTTCAGTAATTCAACAAAAGCATATTATAGTCAATACATTCAGTACCTACTGTTTATGTCAACACATATTCCTGTTAATTTACTAAAATCAGTTTGAAGTGCAGCTAGCTCACTCCTGCACAGGCTAGCCGGCAAAGGGGAGTTAGATGGTAAACTTTGAGCAACTACCTTGTTTCGTTGCTTGGGTTACCCTCTTGTCATGAAGTAGTGCATTAATATTATTACCAACCAGTAAGAATTCCGGCTCTCATAGACCTGTTAGTTTTTCTTTAAGAAGCCCTCCTGTTCTCCACTCATTACCTGTATTAACTGCACCTGTTTGAACTCGTTACCTGTATAAAAGACACCTGTCCACACACTCAATCAAACAGACTCCAACCTCTCCACAATGGCCAAGACCAGAGAGCTGTGTAAGGACATCAAGGATAAAATTGTAGACCTGCACAAGGCTGGGATGGGCTACAGGACAATAGGCAAGCAGCTTGGTGAGAAGGCAACAACTGTTGGCGCAATTATTAGAAAATGGAAGAAGTTCAAGATGACGGTCAATCACCCTCGGTCTGGGGCTCCATGCAAGATCTCACCCAGAACTACATGGCAGGACCTGGTCAATGACCTGAAGAGAGCTTGGACCACAGTCTCAAAGAAAACCATTAGTAACACACTATGCCGTCATGGATTAAAATCCTGCAGCGCACGCAAGGTCCCCCTGCTCCAGGCCCGTCTGAAGTTTGCCAATGACCATCTGGATGATCCAGAGGTCATGTGGTCTGATGAGACAAAAATAGAGCTTTTTGGTCTAAACTCCACTCGCCGTGTTTGGAGGAAGAAGAAGGATGAGTACAACCCCAAGAACACCATCCCAACCGTGAAGCATGGAGGTGGAAACATCATTCTTTGGGGATGCTTTTCTGCAAAGGAGACAGGACGACTGCACCGTATTGAGGGGAGAATGGATGGGGCCATGTATCGCGAGATCTTGGCCAACAACCTCCTTCCCTCAGTAAGAGCATTGAAGATGGGTCATGGCTGGTTCTTCCAGCATGACAACGACCCGAAACACACAGCCAGGGCAACTAAGGAGTGGCTCCGTAAAAAGCATCTCAAGGTCCTGGAGTGGCCTAGCCAGTCTCCAGACCTGAACCCAATAGAAAATCATTGGAGGGAGCTGAAAGTCCGTATTGCCCAGCGACAGCCCCGAAACCTGAAGGATCTGGAGAAGGTTTGTATGGAGGAGTGGGCCAAAATCCCTGCTGCAGTGTGTGCAAACCTGGTCAAGACCTACAGGAAACGTATGATCTCTATAATTGCAAACAAAGGTTTCTGTACCAAATAATAAGTTCTGCTTTTCTGATGTATCAAATACTTATGTCATGCAATTAAATGCAAATTAATTACTTTAAAATCATACAATGTGATTTTCTGGATTTTTTTTTTTTTAGATACCGTCTCTCACAGTTGAAGTGTACCTATGATAAAAATTACAGACCTCTACATGCTTTGTAAGTAGGAAAACCTGCAAATCGGCAGTGTATCAAATACTTGTTCACCCCACTGTATATACAGTGCCTTCAGAAAGTATTCACACCCCTTGACTTTTTCCACATTTTGTTATGTTACAGCCTTATTCTAAAATGGATTAGAATAAGGCTGTATGGATTTCTTTAAAATCAATATACACAGAATACCCCATAATGACAAAGCGAAAGCAGGTTTTTTGAAATGTTTGCAAATGTATTACAAACAAAAAACAGAAATACCTTTTTTACATAACTGTTCAGACCCTTTGCTATGAGACTCGAAATTGAGATCAGGTGCATCCTGTTTCCATTGATCATCCTTGAGATGTTTCTACAACTTGATTGGAGTCCACCTGGGGTAAATTCAATTAATTGGACATAATTTGGAAAGGCACACACCTGTCTATATAAGGTCCCACAGTTGACAGTGCATGTCAGAGCAAAAAAAAACAAGCCATGAGGTCAAAGGAATTGTCTGTAGAGCTCTGAGACAGGATTGTGTTGGGGCACAGATCTGGGGAAGGGTACAAAAAAAAATCTGAAGCATTGAAGGTCCCCAAGAAAACAGTGGCCTCCATCATTCTTAAATGGAAGAAGTTTGGAACCACCAAGAACCTGATGGTCACACTGATAGAGCTCCAGAGTTCCTCTGTGGAGATGGGAGAACCTTCCTGAAGGATGAAAAAATGTTGGGGTCATTATGGGGTATCATGTGTAGATTTATGAGGGGAAAAAAACAATTGAATCAATTTCAGAATAAGGCTGTAATGTAAAAGAAATTGGCAAAAGTCAAGTGGTCCAAATACTTTCCGAGTGCACTGTATATAAAAAAATATGTGTTAGTGTGTTTTCGGAAATGAGGCTCATGGAACTGCTCAATGTTCCCTGTAAACGTGATTTTGCACACATTTATGTTTAACTGTTAAGGATACAGAATGTTCTGGCTGTAAATTCGAAACAAAAATAAACAAAATATTGTGAGTGGTTGACACTTGCTCCAGATGTGCAGTTTGAGAGAGCAGTCTGTACACGTTCCAACGAAAGATAATCACAGAATTTACATTAAGTTGCTTGTTCCTGCGTAGAAACATTATAATTACAATACTTTTCCTTATGACGACATTGTAATAACTAACATTAGCTAACATTAGCTAGCCAAGTTTCTCCCTCCTCTAATTGATCTAGGGGTTGTTATCTTCAACCTAGTAATTAATCAGCCGGGTCAACAGAGAATTGCACCAAATAATAGCACTTTACTATGACAGCAGCTATATATTGTTGTATTTCGTTTCTTTTGTAGAGTCAGGATCACTGCAGGAGCCAACCGGTGAGGGAGCAAGGGAGTTAAGGATTCAGGGAGCCAGTGAGGAAATCTCGGCAGTCAGGCAGGGTTCACCTGGGACCAGGCAGCGGTCCTTCTCCTCATTGCACTTTATGAACAATACAGATCGAATTTCCATTCTTTAAAAATGAGAAAAAAATGCTGCCTGGGAGCTCACAGCACTAGAAATGCAGAAGAAAGACCATCAGGTCACAGGCCCCCAATGTGACAACAAGCGGAAGGGCTTGTTAAAAGTGTACAAGGAGACCCTCTCTAATAACAGGAAGGGCAACATGCCCATATTTTAATGTGCTAGACACCCTCCTTCATAGATACCCCAACATCAACCCTGTGTCAATAGCCAGCAACATCAGTGGGTTTCAGGCCATGTTAGGTCTACCAATTGCTCCAAAGCCCACCGCTCAACCTGACCTGACACAATCAGAGTCCACCAAGCCACAGGACAATGGACCTCAGCCTGAGGATGAGGGACAAACAACACACTGTGAAGCCACCACATGAAGAAAAAGAAACCTGCAGAGGAGCCAGCTTGGCTTGAAGATTACAGGGTGGAGGTTCTGCAGAGGAGCCAGCTTGGCTTGAAGATTGGAGGTTGATACACGGCAGCAGGCATTGGAAGCACAGACAGAGAAGCCATGATGAAACAAATTCTGTTATTTTTTATTCTATATCAAATAAATATAGTCACATCAAAACAGGTTTCGGTTTGATACAGGCATATCAAAACAATTATTTACAAGTTCATTATTTGTAGTAAATGAAATACATTGACTTTAATTATTCAATAAAAACTATTTAACATAGTTTACAGTTGAACAAACAAAAACAGAAAACAATGTAATGTGGACATACAGAGAAAGATGGGGGGGGGGGGGAACACAGAGAGAGCTGCAGTGGAATAGTAAGTGCTGGCTCCATCACATACACACATCTTGAGGTGGGGTGCCCAACTCTGGTTCATGGGCTTGGAGTGGGTTTGGATTTTAGCCTACAGCTCATCAGACAACAGGTGAGCAATGTAGTTCCGCTTCTGCGATCCAACAGGCATCACCCTCTCTTCATCATTGACATCCTACTGATCTTCCTGTTCACCATGTAGCATGCCCCCGGAGCACACCATCTATGGTATCCTCATTGACATCCTAATGATATTCACGGGGATTTGGGCCTGGTCGGGTATCTCGAGTAAATCCTTCGTTTCCGACTCTTAAAATAAAAAATCTTCATCTAGTTTGAGATGGTTAATTGCTGTTCTGATATCCAGAAGCTATTTTCGGTCATAAGAGATGGTGGGGAAAACATTACAAACAAAATAAGTTAGAAACAATGCGAAGAAACACTCAATATAGCGCAATTAGTTAGGAGCCCGTAAAACGGCCGCCATCTCCTCCGGAGTCATTCTGGTAATTATGTAGTTTGGGCCCAGATTTAACCATTAGAAATCCTTAACAGGTTGCATTGTTCTCAGGGTTTTTGCACAACTGCTCCATGACACTGGGTAATGATGTGAATGTTTTAACACACTATCCTCCATGACACTGGGTGGTGCTTCTCAAAATGTTTCCTATTTTGTTGCCTTACAACCTGGAATTAAAATAGATTTTTTGGGGGGGGGGTTGTATCATTTGATTTACACAACATGCCTACCACTTTGAAGATGCAAAATATTTTTTATTGTGAAACAAACAAGAAATAAGACAAAAAAACAGAAAACTTGAGCGTGCATAATTATTCACCCCCCCCCCCCCCCCCCCCCCACCCCAAAGTCAATACTTTGAAGAGACACCTTTTGCAGTAATTACAGCTGCAAGTCTCTTGGGGTATGTCTCTATAAACTTGGCACATCTAGCCACTGGGATTTTTGCCCATTCTTCAAGGCAAAACTGCTCCAGCTCTTCAAGTTGGATGGGTTCCGCTGGTGTACAGCAATCTTTAAGTCATACCACAGATTCTCAATAGGATTGAGGTCTGGGATTTGACTAGGCCATTCCAAGACATTTAAATGTCACCCCTTAAACCACTCAAGTGTTCTTTAGCAGTATGCTTAGGGTTATTATCCTGCTGGAAGGTGAACCTCCGTCCCAGTCCCAAATGTTTGGAAGACTGAAACAGGTTTCCTTCAAGAATTTCCCTGTATTTAGCGCCATCCATCATTCCTTCAATTCTGACCAGTTTCCCAGTCCCTGCGGTGTTCTCGGGGTTATGAGAGGTGTTGGGTTTGCGCCAGACATAGCGTTTTCCTTGATGGCCAAAAAGCTCAATTTTAGTTTCATCTGACCAGAGTACCTTCTTCCATTTGTTTGGGGAGTCTCCCACATGCCTTTTGGTGAACACCAAACGTGTTTGTAAAAATGTTTCTTTAAGCAGTGGCTTATTTTCTGGCCACTCTTCCGTAATGCCCAGCTCTGTGGAGTGTGCTGCTTTAAGTGGTCCTATGGACAGATACTCCAATCTCCGCTGTGGAGCTTTGCAGCTCCTTCAGGGTTATCTTTGGTCTCTTTGTTGCCTTTCTGATGAATGCTCTACTTGCCTGTTCCATGAGTTTTGGTGGGCGGCCCTCTCTTGGCAGGTTTGTTGTGTTGCCATATTCTTTCCATTTTTTAATAATTGCTTTTTAATGGTGCTCCGTGGGATGTTCAAAGTTTCTGATATTCTTTTATAACCCAACCCTGATCTGTACTTCTCCACAACTTTGGAGAGCTCCTTGGTCTTCATGGTGCCGCTTGCTTGATGGTGCCCCTTGCTTAGTGGTGTTGCAGACTCTGGGGCCTTTCAGAACAGGTGTATATACAATGGGGGAAAAAAGTATTTAGTCAGCCACCAATTGTGCAAGTTCTCCCACTTAAAAAGATGAGAGAGGCCTGTAATTTTCATCATAGGTACACGTCAACTATGACAGACAAATTGAGAAAAAAGATTCCAGAAAATCACATTGTAGGATTTTTTATGAATTTATTTGCAAATGATGGTGGAAAATAAGTATTTGGTCACCTACAAACAAGCAAGATTTCTGGCTCTCACAGACCTGTAACTTCTTCTTTAAGAGGCTCCTCTGTCCTCCACTCGTTACCTGTATTAATGGCACCTGTTTGAACTTGTTATCAGTATAAAAGACACCTGTCCACAACCTCAAACAGTCACACTCCAAACTCCACTATGGCCAAGACCAAAGAGCTGTCAAAGGTCACCAGAAACAAAATTGTAGACCTGCACCAGGCTGGGAAGACTGAATCTGCAATAGGTAAGCAGCTTGGTTTGAAGAAATCAACTGTGGGAGCAATTATTAGGAAATGGAAGACATACAAGACCACTGATAATCTCCCTCGATCTGGGGCTCCACGCAAGATCTCACCCCGTGGGGTCAAAATGATCACAAGAACGGTGAGCAAAAATCCCAGAACCACACGGGGGGACCTAGTGAATGACCTGCAGAGAGCTGGGACCAAAGTAACAAAGCCTACCATCAGTAACACACTACACCGCCAGGGACTCAAATCCTGCAGTGCCAGACATGTCCCCTTGCTTAAGCCAGTACATGTCCAGGCCCGTCTGAAGTTTGCTAGAGTGCATTTGGATGATCCAGAAGAGGATTGGGAGAATGTCATATGGTCAGATGAAACCAAAATATAACTTTTTGGTAAAAACTCAACTCGTCGTGTTTGGAGGACAAAGAATGCTGAGTTGCATCCAAAGAACACCATACCTACTGTGAAGCATGGGGGTGGAAACATCATGCTTTGGGGCTGTTTTTCTGCAAAGGGACCAGGACGACTGATCCGTGTAAAGGAAAGAATGAATGTATCGTGAGATTTTGAGTGAAAACCTCCTTCCATCAGCAAGGGCATTGAAGATGAAACGTCGCTGGGTCTTTCAGCATGACAATGATCCCAAACACACCGCCCGGGCAACGAAGGAGTGGCTTCGTAAGAAGCATTTCAAGGTCCTGGAGTGGCCTAGCCAGTCTCCAGATCTCAACCCCATAGAAAATCTTTGGAGGGAGTTGAAAGTCTGTGTTGCCCAGCGACAGCCCCAAAACATCACTGCTCTAGAGGAGATCTGCATGGAGGAATGGGCCAAAATACCAGCAACAGTGTGTGAAAACCTTGTGAAGACTTACAGAAAACGTTTGACCTGTGTCATTGCCAACAAAGGGTATATAATTTGGTCCTCTGTAGCTCAGCTGGTAGAGCACGGCGCTTGTAATGCCAAGGTAGTGGGTTCGATCCCCGGGACCACCCATACACAAAAAATGTATGCACGTATGACTGTAAGTCGCTTTGGATAAAAGCGTCTGCTAAATGGCATATTATTATTTAACAAAGTATTGAGAAACTTTTGTTATTGACCAAATACTTATTTTCCACCATAATTTGCAAATAAATTCATAAAAAATCCTACAATGTGATTTTCTGGAATTCTTTTTCTCATTTTGTCTGTCATAGTTGACGTGTACCTATGATGAAAATTCAGGCCTCTCTCATCTTTTTAAGTGGGAGAACTTGCACAATTGGTGGCTGACTAAATCTTTTTTTCCCCACTGTATACTGAGATCATGTGACAGATCATGTGACACTTAAATAAAGTCCACCTGTGTGCAATCTAACTAATTATGTGACTTCTGAAGGTAATTGGTTGCACCAGATCTTATTTAGGGGCTTCATAGCAAAGGGGGTGAATACATATGCACAACTCTATTATACACACCTGTTCCCCAACATTATACACACCTGTTCCCCATCATTATACACACCTGTTCCCCAACATTATACACTCACTTTATGTTTCAATGAAATCTAAAAAAAAACATATACAAAAAATAAAAAAATACAAGAGAAACAAGGACAGGAAAAGACATTACAAAAAAATCACAAAAACGGGAAGGGAAGGAATTCAGTTTTAGGCATTCAGTTTCGGTGTCACTGAGGTTAGGTTAGGGTTAGGGTTAGGGTTAGGGTTAGGG
>LR778269.1:473985-496862 GCA_902810595.1 Coregonus sp. 'balchen'
AAGTTGAGACAAATGATGTTTCTACGAGACACATACTTTTGTAAATTTTGGAAAACCCCTATTTTATTTTGTCTTTTCAGGGTAAAATCATACGGTCAACTCATGATTGAATGTGCAGTCAGTCACACTCAGTTGAAACATCTAGGAGTGTGTCCCAAAATGGCCCCTATTCCATACAGTGCCTTGCAAAGTATTCAACCCCCTTGGCGTTTTTCCTATTTTGTTGTATTACAACCTGTAATTTAAATGGATTTTATTTGGATTTCATGTAATGGACATACACAAAATAGTCCAAATTGGTGAAGTGAAAATAAAAATTAAACTTGTTTACATTTTTTGTACAAAAAATAACGGAAAAGTGGTGCGTGCATATGTATTCACCCCCTTTGCTATGAAGCCCCTAAATAAGATCTGGTGCAACCAATTACCTTCAGAAGTCACATAATTAGTTAAATAAACCTCTGTGCAATCTAAGTGTCACATGATCTGTCACATGATCTCAGCATATACACACCTGTTCTGAAAGGCCCCAGAGTCTGCAACACCACTAAGCAAGGGGCACCACCAAGCAAGCGACACCATGAAGACCAAGGAGCTCTCCAAACAGGTCAGGGACAAAGTTGTGGAGACGTACAGATCAGGGTTGGGTTATAAAAAAATATCAGAAACTTTGAAGATCCCACGGAGCACCATTACATCCATTATTAAAAAATGGAAAGAATATGGGGGGTGAATAGTTATGCACGCTCAAGTTGTCTGTTTTTCTTGTCTTATGTCTTGTTTGTTTCACAAGAAAAAATATTTTGCATCTTCAAAGTGGTTGACATGTTGTGTAAATCAAATGATACAACCCACCCCAAAAATCCATTTTAATTCCAGGTTGTAAGGCAACATAATAGGAAAAATGCCAAGGAGAGTGAATACTTTCGCAAGCCACTGTATATAGTGCACTGGTCAAAGTAGTGCAATATATAGGGAATAGGGTGCCATTCTCTAGTCTAAAGTAGTGCACTATATAGGGAATAGGGTGTATATAAAGCAACCACGAAAAAACAACAAATGACGATACGTGAAGTCCAAAAGTTACAAATACTGAAACACGGAACATGGAACACTGGAACAACAGGAACAACAGGCACAATGGAAACAAAAACCCACAAACACAAGGTGAAAAACACACAGAATATATATGGCTCCCAATCAGAGATAACGAGCCGACAGCTGACACTCGTTACCTCCGATTGGGAGTCATTGACCAATCACCACTAAACACAAACAAAATGAAACTCACCCATCCCCAACACCACCAAATGAAATACACCCTGGCTCTAACACACAGTCCCGGAGCCAGAGTGTGGACAGTACCCCCCCCCCAAAGGCGCGGACTCCGACCGCGCCCTAACCCAAAAAAATGGGGAGGGCTGGGTGGGTGTTGCTCCTCGGAGGCGGCTCTGGCACTGGTCGTGGTCCCCACCCCACCATAGTCACTACCCGCTTTAGTAGCCTCCTCCATTTGACCACCCTACAACCTAACCCACCTGGATTAAGGGGCAGCACCGGACTAAGAGGCAGCACCGGACTAAGGGGCAGCACCGGACTAAGGGACAGCACCAGGATAAGAAGCAGCACCGAGCTAAGGTGCAGCACCGGACTAAGGGGCCATCACCAGGATAAGGGACAGCACCAGGATAAGGAGCAACACCGAGCTAAGGGGCAGCACCGGACTAAATGGCGGATCCTGGCTGGCTGGCTCTGGCGGATCCTGGCTGGCTGGCGGATCCCGGCTGGACGGCTCTGGCGGATCCCGGCTGGACGGCTCTGGCGGATCCCGGCTGGACGGCTTCTGGCGGATCCCGGCTGGACGGCTCTGGCGGATCCCGGCTGGACGGCTCATGGCTGGCTGACGGATCTGGCTGCTCATGGCTAGCTGACGGATCTGGCTGCTCATGGCTAGCTGACGGATCTGGCTGCTCATGGCTGGCTGACGGATCTGGCTGCTCATGGCTGGCTGACGGATCTGGCTGCTCATGGCTGGCTGACGGATCTGGCTGCTCATGGCTGGCTGACGGATCTGGCTGCTCATGGCTGGCTGACGGATCTGGCTGCTCATGGCTGGCTGACGGATCTGGCTGCTCATGGCTGGCTGACGGATCTGGCTGCTCATGGCTGGCTGACGGATCTGGCTGCTCATGGCTGGCTGACGGATCTGGCTGCTCATGGCTGGCTGACGGATCTGGCTGCTCATGGCTGGCGGAAGGCTCTGGCTGATCCTGTCTGGCGGAAGGCTCTGGATGATCCTGTCTGAGAAGGCTCTGGCTGATCCTGTCTGGCAGAAGGCTCTGGCTGATCCTGTCTGGCAGAAGGCTCTGGCTGATCCTGTCTGGCGGAAGGCTCTGGCTGATCCTGTCTGGCGGAAGGCTCTAGCGGCTCCGGTCTGGCGGACGGCTCTGATGGCTCATGGCAGACGGGCGGCTTTGCAGGCTTTGGGCAGACGGGCAGTTCAGACCCCGTTGGGCAGACGGCAGACTCTGGCCGTCTGAGGCGCATCGTAGGCCTGGTGCGTGGTGCCGGAACAGGAGGTACCGGGCTGAGGACACGCATCTCAGGGCTAGTGCGGGGAGAAGCAACAGGGCATGCAGGACCCTGGGGACGCACCGTAGGCCTGATGCGTGGTGCCGGAACTGGAGGGTACCGGGCTGAGGACACGCATCTCAGGGCTAGTGCGGGAAGCAGCAACAGGGCATGCTTGGCCCTGGGGGACGCACCGTAGGCCTGATGCGTGGTGCCGGAACTGGTCGGGCTGGGCTGGCGACGCGCACCGTACACTTGGTGCGGGGTGGCAGGCAGGAACAGGCCGAACCGGGCTGGCGACGCGCACCGTAGGCTTCCTACGAGGCTCAGGAACAGGCCGGACTGGGCTGGCGACGCGCACCGTACACTTGGTGCGGGGGTGGCAGGAACAGGTCGGGCTGGGCTGGCGAAACGCACCGTACACTTGGTGCGGGGTGGCAGGAAACAGGCCGAACCGGGCTGGCGACGCGCACCGTAGGCTTCCTACGAGGCTCAGGAACAGGCCGGGCTGGGCTGGCGACGAGCACCGTACACTGGTGCGGGGTGGCAGGAACAGGTCGGGCTGGGCTGGCGACGCGCACCGTACACTTGGTGCGGGTGGCAGGAACAGGCCGAACCGGGCTGGCGACGCGCACCGTAGGCTTCCTACGAGGCTCAGGAACAGGCCGTGCTGGGCTGGCGACGCGCACCGTACACTTGGTGCGGGTGGCAGGAAACAGGCCGAACCGGGCTGGCGACGCGCACCATACACTTAGTGCGAGGGGCCGGAACAGGCCGTACCGTACGGGGAACACACACTACTGGCTGTACCTCGGGATTAGGAATGGGCCGGACCGGACTGTTTTACACACCCCAGTACCTCTCGCCGAGCCTCTACACCTTCCTTCCCTGCTTTTCCCAGTAGCCCCCTTAACCTGGTAGCTTCCTGAATCCGCCCCCTTCTCTGCCTCCGTCAGCCCCCTTAACCTGGTAGCCTTCTGCATCTGCCTTGTGGCAGCCTCCTGCTGCTCAGTCGCCCAAGCCATGTGCCCCCCCCCCCAAAAATTTCTTGGGGTTGCCTCTCGTCCTTCCGACGTTTGGCTCTGCCGACGCCGTTGCCTCCTCTCTCCGTCGCCTCTCCACTGTTTCGCTCCATGGACGGCGATCCATGCCATCCAGGATCTCCTCCCAAGTCCATGACCCCTTTCCGTCCAATAACTCTTCCCATGTCCAGACCCTCGGCTCCTGGACACGCTGCTTGGTCCTTTGATGGTGGGTTTTTCTGTCACGGTCGTCTTCGAAATGAGCGGACCAAAGCGCAGCGCGTTGAGTGAACATGACTTTTATTTATATAAAGCAACCACGAAAAAACAACAAATGACGATACGTGAAGTCCAAAAGTTACAAATACTGAAACACGGAACATGGAACACTGGAACAACAGGAACAACAGGCACAATGGAAACAAAAACCCACAAACACAAGGTGAAAAACACACAGAATATATATGGCTCCCAATCAGAGATAACGAGCCGACAGCTGACACTCGTTACCTCCGATTGGGAGTCATTGACCAATCACCACTAAACACAAACAAAATGAAACTCACCCATCCCCAACACCACCAAATGAAATACACCCTGGCTCTAACACACAGTCCCGGAGCCAGAGTGTGACAGTAACAAAATGTGGAAAAAGTCAAGGGGTCTGAATACGTTCTGAATGCACTGTAATTGACGGTTTTTCTGTACTTTGCACCAAATTCTCCCTAGAATGCCAACACATCACACCCACTGAGATCACAACACGTCCCCAGTTATGATGTCCTGGTCTTTCATATCACTACTACTGACAGAACACGTCCCCAGTTATGATGTCCTGGTCTTTCATATCACTACTACTGACAGAACACGTCCCCAGTTATGATGTCCTGGTCTTTCATATCACTACTACTGACACTCTAGTCCTCCAGTCAGGATGAGTATTTGCGGAATTGACCAATTGGCAGGACATAAACACCAAAACATTCGACGTGTGCTTCCACTCATCACAGCGTTGTCTGGGAACGGCTAGGTCAAATAGATCACACTGGCTTTAGTCCACATTATTAACCACAGTGGCTTTAGTCCAAGTTACTAACCACAGTGGCTTTAGTCCACGTTACTAACCACAGTGGCTTTAGTCCATATTACTAACCACAGTGGCTTTAGTCCACATTACTAACCACAGTGGCTTTAGTCAGTGTTACTAACCACAGTGGCTTTAGTCCACGTTACTAACCACAGTGGCATTAGTCCATGTTACTAACCACAGTGGCTTTAGTCCACATTATTAACCACAGTGGCTTTAGTCCACATTATTTACCACAGTGGCTTTAGTCCACGTTACTAAACACAGTGGCTTTAGTCCACATTAATAACCACAGTGGCTTTAGTCCATGTTACTAACCACAGTGGCTTTAGTCCACGTTACTAACCACCGTGGCTTTAGTCCACATTATTAACCACAGTGGCTTTAGTCCATGTTACTAACCACAGTGGCATTAGTCCACGTTACTAACCACAGTGGCTTTAGTCCATGTTACTAACCACAGTAGCTTTAGTCCACATTATTAACCACAGTGGCTTTACTCCACGTTGCTAACAACAGTGGCTTTAGTCCACGTTACTAACCACAGTGGCTTTAGTCCACATTAATAACCACAGTGGCTTTAGTCCACGTTACTAACCACAGTGGCTTTAGTCCATGTTACTAACCACAGTGGCTTTAGTCCATGTTACTAACCACAGTGGCTTTAGTCCACATTACTAACCACAGTGGCTTTAGTCCACATTACTAACCACAGTGGTTTGCAAAGATATAACAAACTGTTAAATAGATTAGAATCTGAATAGATTAAAATATGGTAAATAGCCTACAGGGTACTAAAATATGGTGAATATATTTTAATATTACACATTTTGATTAGCCTACATCATTTGTTATTTTGCTTTACATAAACACCTTCTTAATAACTGACCACTGAAAGAAAGATATCCAGACATGATTGTAATTTATATAAAGCTACTGAGCTACATACTGCCTACATGCTCATCAGATAATAGAAATCTATATTGCTGTTCTTTATTTCATCATTTAACAGCAATTTACATATCTCTTTGTTTACTTTGTTGAATGTTGTTTCCCTCTAATTGCATCTGGCCCTTATTGCTGCCTGCAGATTACAGAGACTGAGTTTACCACTGCTTGGAATTTAATTAAGTTTAAGGCAGTCTCCCAAATAGCACCCTATTCCATTTAAGCCCCTGGTCAGTAGTGCACAATATGGGGGAATAGGGTGCTATTTGGGATACAGCTTCAAATGATTTCATGCTCTCCCATGGGCGGGCCATTATGCATGCTGCACAGCGGTAACTAATAGATGTAATCTCCTCATAATGTGTCTGGGTAATGCATTACTTCCAATGGTGCCTGACATCGATAAGGAGCACTTTGACATCGCTTCAGATGGGAGTACTGTAGGTTACATGCACCAATTGACATTTTTCAATGCTGATGGACAATTTGTTCTTGACCTAAAATAAGTCCTGGAGGGAAAAAAATAAGTGGTCTATAATTTTGAGTTAAAATGGGTTTGCAAGTGATGTGTCCATGACATCGAAATTACATAAATGTACCTGTTATGAAATGGTGGCCTATGCTATGTGTTTTTAAAGTTGATGTGCTTTTTACAGTACATCAAGCTACATATTCAGGTTTCTGTATGCACGTTATGCATAAATTATCTATCAAAAAATATATGTTAATATTGTATGCCTATGCATCTTAAAATTCTGTCTTGAATGGTCCTGAAACCAACCAAACAATCAATGTGTGTGTGTATGTGTGGTTGTTTGTTGTGTGTGTGTGTGTGTGTGGTGTGTGTGGGTGTGTGTGTGTGGTGGAGTGAGTTGGTGTGTGTGTGGTTGTTGAGTGTGTGGTGTGTGGGAGTGGTGTGGTGGTGTAGGAGTGGTGGAATGTGTGGGCAGTGTGCGGTGGGTGAGTGTGGCGGGGGAGTGGTGGAGGCGTAGTCGTTGTGTGGGCATGTGGTAGTGTGGTGTGTGGATGTGGTCGTGAGTGTGTGTGGACGTGATTGTGAGTGTGTGGGCGTGGATGTGCGTGTGTGGGCTGGTCATGGTGTGTGGGGTGGTGTGCGCGTGTGGGCGTGGTCGTGCGTGTGTGGGGGCGTGGTCGTGGGGTGTGTGGTTAATATATAGCAGAGCAAAAAAATGCTTCTTTATTTCTCAACATGCATAATTAATTTGCCCTGTTGAATGAAACAAAGAAATGTCAGTCTGACTGATGTGGCAGCCATTATCATCGCATGCTAATGATGTTGGAAGTGGACTAAATGGATTTGCTTGATGAGCAGTTATAATGTGTGGGTCCCACCGTTTACTGAAATACACAGATAGACAATTTGGCTGTATTGGTACATGACTGCATTGACGATGGTGTCCCAAATGGAACCCTATTCCCTATATAGTGCACTACTTTAGACCAGAGAATGGCACCCTATTCCCTATATAGTGCACTACTTTAGACAGAGAATGGCCACCTATTATCCCTATAGAGTGCACTACTTTAGACCAGAGAATGGCACCCTATTCCCTATATAGTGCACTACTTTAGACCAGAGAATGGCACCCTATTCCCTATATAATGCACTATATTAGACCAGAGAATGGCACCCTATTCCCTATATAGTGCACTACTTTAGACAAGAGAATGGCACCCTATTCCCTATATAGTGCACTACTTTAGACCAGAGAATGGCACCCTATTCCCATTATAGTGCACTACTTTAGATCAGAGAATGGCACCCTATTCCCTATATAGTGCACTACTTTAGACCAGGGCCCATAGTGGATAGGGTGTAATTTGGGACAGGGGTAACTGATGCTACTACACTGAGACAATATGGCTCCGGCACACCTTTGGGAAGGCCAACTAAACACATCCTAATACTGTTTGATTAAAGGGAATGTCATGAATGACAGCAGTCCTCCAGTAATAGACACAGCGAGACAGAACATATTAGATCTTTCATATCTAAGAGCTAACTGTTTACTCCAGGTCTAGTGTGCTTAATGCACATATCTTTAAGACAGTTGTTGATAGTAATGGTAGCTAATAGTATTATATTTTTTTAAATGGAACTACCAGTATCGTTGCCCAGTATATTTGTCAAAAAATAAATACACATCCATAAAAAGTAGCTGATGGTTATATAACATCAATATAATGTACCTTTAAATCAATCCAATGGGCAGGCCTGTGTCCCAATTGGCACGCTATTCCTTATGTAGTCCACTACTTTTGACTAGACAGATGTAGACCAGGTGTTCTGAGGCTTGCCGTCTCATTGATGTCCATCTGTCCATTCGTCTGTCTGTCTGTCTGCCTGCCTGCCTGCCTGCCTGCCTGCCTGCCTGCCTGCCTGCCTGTCTGTCTGTCTGCCTGCCTGCCTGCCTGCCTGCCTGCCTGCCTGCCTGCCTGCCTGCCTGGCCTGCCTGCCTGCCTGCATTGTCTGTCTGTCTGGTCTGCCTGCCTGCCTGCCTGCCTCTGCCTGCCTGCCTGCCTGCATGCCTGCCTGCCATGTCTGTCTGTCTGTCTGTTCCCCAGCTGCCGGCTGTGGAGCCTCAGACGGAGGTCCATGCTGGCTCTGTTCTGCTCTGGCTACGTCCCAAGTGGCACCCTACTCCCTATGGGCTCAGGCCAAACGTTTGGCACTATGTAGGGACGCAACC
Organism: Coregonus sp. 'balchen'; assembly: GCA_902810595.1. Classification (NCBI taxonomy): domain Eukaryota; kingdom Metazoa; phylum Chordata; class Actinopteri; order Salmoniformes; family Salmonidae; genus Coregonus; species Coregonus sp. 'balchen'. The sequence goes on from LR778269.1 coordinate 482,325, forward strand.
TCTGGGCAACAGGCTGGACATCTCCTCCTCTGGTTCACTCCCTAACTGAAGGTATTCTGGAGGTATGGAGCCTACTTCCTTCTAGGAAACCTGAATGTGTACACACACACACACACACACACACACATACCCACACACACACACACAAACACACAAACAAACACAAAAAAACAACAACACACAGGACCAACACACACACACAAACAAACACACACAGACAAACACACACAAAGACACACAAACACACACTATACACAACAAACACACACACACACAGACCCAAAACAAACACAAACACACACAACACTAAACACACCAGCACACCCAACACAAAACAGAGCACACACACAAACAAACAAACACACACACAAACACAAACACACACCAAACACAAAAAAAGACACAAAAACCACACACAACACACACCACACACAACACACAACACAAACACACAACACACACAGACACACACACAACAACACACAACACACACACACACACACACACACACACACACAGACACACACACAAACACGAACACACACAAACACACAACACACACAAAACACAACACAAAACAACACAACAAACACACAACACACAAACACACACACAACACACACACAAACACAAACACACACACACACACAGACACACACACACACAGACACACAAACACACACACACACAAACACACACACACAGACACACACAGACACACACACAAAACACACACACACAGACACACACACACACACACACAGACACACACTCAGATACTCAGGCACACAAACACACGCGCCTGTGAACACGCACAAACATTCGTTCTCTTAAACACGTGCATACGACTACAGACACATAGCCCAATAGTATAGCGCAGCCAGCTAAATTAGCTGCTACGCTCTCTGACCCTCATTAGCTGTCACGAGACCATGAATGTTACCCTTACATATTCATTTCACTTCTGCAGCGACCTGCGAGCTAATTACCCTTCAGCTTTATGAACAGCCCAAGTTAACACCATTTAATGGCCACTAATCACTGCCAGCTGCTCTACTTCTTTCCTCCTTCTCCCTGCACCCACTCTTAGTTTATTTTCACACTTTAGTTTCATAAGCTAACCTACATCTCTGAGCTACTTCAAACTTAGCCTGGTCCCGGATCTGTTTGTGCTCTTGCCAAATCTATTGCAGTCATTGTCAAGCCAAATGTGTTTTTCATGACAAGATTGACAAGGAGTTTGCATGATAACCCAAACAAAATGGCGACTTCGAACTAGCCCTCGACCAAATTCTGTGCTTTGAGGGAAGCACAGTGTCCCCTGGCTGGACTAAAACATAATGATCTCTGAGTACCTTAATATACTACACTGGGCAGTACCCAGCCTTTATGTCCTATACTGGGCAGTACCCAGCCTTTATGTCCTATACTGGGCAGTACCCAGCCTTAATGTCCTATACTGGGCAGTACCCAGCCTTATGTCCATACTGGCAGAAAACCCAAAGCCTTATGTCCTATACTGGGCAGTACCCAGCCTTTATGTCCTATACTGGGCAGTACCCAGCCTTTATGTCCTATACTGGCAGTACCAGCCTTTAGGCCTATACTGGCGGAGCCCAGCCTTATGTCTACTGGGCAGTACCAGCCTTTAGTCCTATACGGGCAGTAACAGCCTTTATGCCCTATACTGGGCGGTACCCAGCCTTTAGCCCTTTATACTGGGCAGTCCCCACCTTTTGTCCTAAAGGGGGCAGTACCAGCCTCTTTATGTCCTATACGGGCTCCCCCACCCTTTATGTTCCTATACTGGGCAGTACCCAGCCTTTATGTCCTATACTGGGCAGTACCCAGCCTTTATGTCCTATACTGGGCAGTACCCAGCCTTTATGTCCTATACTGGGCAGTACCCAGCCTTTATGTCCTATACTGGGCAGTACCAGCCTTTGGGTCCTATTCCTCTTTCAACATGTCAAACGTGCTCAAATCCAGCTGGTTGGATTTTTATGATTAGACAAAGAAGTGGGGTGTGGGGCGGGTGTGGTGTTTGTGTTGTGTCTGGGGGGTGCAGTGTGGGTGGTGTGGTGTGTGTGTAGGGTGGTGGGAGGGGGTGGTTTTGTGTGGATGGTGTGTGGGGGTTTTGTGGGGTGGTGTGGGGTGTGGTGTTGGGGGGGTGGGGGTGGTTGGTGTGGTGGGGGTGGGGGGGGGGGTGTTGGGGGGTTTGGGGGTGGGGGGGTGTGGTGTGGGGGGGGGGGGTGGGGGGGGGGGGTGGGGGGGGGGGGGGGGGGGTGGGGGGTTGGTTGGGGGGGGGGGTGGGGGGGGGGGGGTTGTGGGGTGGGGTGTGTGTGGTGTGGTGTGGGGTTGTGTTGTGGGGTGGTGGTTGGGGGGTGGTGTGGGGTGTGGTGTGGGTGTTTTGTTGTGTGTATGTGTTGGGTGTGGGGGGTGTTTTGTTGTGTGTGTGGGTGTGTGTGTGTATGTTTTGTTTTGTATGTGGTGTGGTGTGGGGGGGTTTTTTGTTGTGTGTGTGGTTTTGGGTGGTTGTTTTGTGTATATGTTGTGTGTGTTTGTGCCTTGGTGTGTGAGTGTGTTTTCCAGTATTTGTGTGAGGTTGAGGGGAGTGTGGGAACTCCAACGGCTCCGGTTCAGTTTCTTTCCTGAACAGCTGTCTCACATATGATATGAATCGATGTATACAAAACAAACATGGCCACCCCCTTCTAGTGGTGAGACTGAAGGTGTGTCCCAAACGGAAGCTTATTACTCTACTTTACGTTATCACTCTCTACTTTACGTTATTACTTACAAAGTACACTAATTTTGACTACAGCCCATAAGGAACGCGGTGCCATTAGGGACGCATCCTGATTGACAGGTCTGATTCAGCGGATGCCCCGGTGGGAAAATAAATAATATAATCAACAAATGATATCTCCTGTGGTACGACTGCTGGGGTTAGCGGTGGGGGATGGAGGGAGAGAAAGATCATTCACCTCCCACTGAACTCCATCGACACACACAACGACACACACACAGCACATAGCACACGCGGCACAAACACACCACAGGACACACGCCACATAAAACAACACACACACATACTGCGATGTAATTATTAAAACTGTATGAGTTTTGTAATTTCTTCTAATTCTCATGTTTTACTGTCTGCAACAGTAGAGAGAAAGACAGCATACCGAACAAAAGATCATAGGGAGATAGCAATTAAATTGCTACACGAACATCATCTGTCGTGTAATTTCTGTATAGTTGATTCTCTAATTCTCATTCTTCTGCCATGAGAAAATGACGCTCCTTGATTCATAGATCTTGTGAGGTATTCTCTTATGCTGCATCTCTTCTCTCTCTCTCTCTCTCTCTCTCTCTCTCTCTCCTCTCGCTCTCCTCTTCTCTCTCCTCTCTCTCTCTCTCTCTCTCTCCTTTTTCATCTATCTCTATCTCTCTTATCTCTACTCTCTCTCTCTCTCTCCGCTCTCTCTCTACTCTCTACGTTACTCCCCAGGCTCTGTCGTAGCCGGCCGCGACGGGAGAACACATGGGGCGGCGCACAATTGGACCAGCGTCGTCCCAGGGTAGGGGAGGGAATGGGCCGGCAGGGATGTACTCATTTGGTAGAGCATGGCGTTTGCAACGCCAGGGTTGTGGGTTTAGTTTCCCCACGGGGGGGCGCAGTTATGAAAAAAAACTCACTAACTGTAAGTCGCTCTGGATAAGGGAGCGTCTGCTAAATGACTAAAATGTAAATGTAAATGTAGTAGTTTTTGTTCGGTAGCCTGTCATTTCTTCTTTACTGTTGCAGACAGTAAAACATGAGAATTTGGAGAGTACGACCCTGCCGTACACAGGAAGCGGACACAGGTCCTAATCCAGGCACTTGTCATCTCCCGTCTGGAGTACTGCAACTCGCTGTTTGGTGGACTCCCTGCCGTGCCATTTAAACCCCTACAACTCATCCAGAATGCCGCAGCCCGTTCTGGTGGTTCAACCTTCCCAAGTTCTCTCACGTCACCCCGCTCCTCCGCACACTCCACTGGCTTCCAGTTGAAGCTCTGCATCTATACAAGACCATGGTGCTTGCCTATGGAGCTGTGAGGGGAACGGCACCTCCGTTACTTCAGGCTCTGATCAGTCCCTACACCCAAACGAGGGCAACTGCGGTCATCCACCTCTGGCCTGCTGGCTCCCCTTCCTCTGCGGAAGCATAGTTCCCGACTCAGCCCAGTCAAAAACTGTTCGCTGCTCATGGCACCCCAATGGTGGAACAAGCTCCCTCATGACGCCAGGACAGCGGAGTCACTCACCACCTTCCGGAGACATTTGAAACCCCACCTCTTTAAGGAAAACACCCTGGGATAGGATAAAGTAATCCTTCTACCCCCCCCCCCCCCCAAAAAAAAATAAAAATAAAAATAAAATGGTAAAGTGGTTATCCCACTGGCTATAGGGTGAATGCACCAATTTGTAAGTCGCTCTGGATAAGAGCGTGTGCTAAATGACGTAAATGTAAATGTAAATGATACTAGAAGCGTGTAACATGTTAAAATCGGAGGCCACTGACAGGACAACAGAACGGAAGACAATGGTGGGACCTGGAGAACGAATTCATCTTGATGTGGACTAATAGCCTGGAACAATATTCCCTCAAGTCCTGGAATTGAAAATCTGTAACCGTGATATTGTTTGATCGCCATGTGGAATGCCATGCTAGCTTTAGCCGAGTCAGCAAGACGCTGCCATGGGAGGGATAGTAACAGGCTGATAGTTTCATCTTTACATCTGGAATACATTACATTCTGAACAATGCTAACACATGATGTTGTCACATATTGCAAATGGGTTGTGAGAAGGTTGTCATGAGGTTACCATTTCACAACATTATGACAACCTAAAAAATGTTTTAACGGTTTGCACAGATGATCTTTTTCGTTTTTTCCCCTATATCCCAAAAATTTTTCCGGGGATATATAAAAAAAAATATTTTCGAGGGGGGGGGATATTTTATAACCAATAATTTCCGTAGGGGGGGATATAAAAACCCAAATTTTTTTTCCAGTGGGGGGGGGATATATATAAAAATAATTTCCAGTGGGGGGTATATAACCCAAAAATTTTCCGAGGGGGAAATATTAACCAATATATTTCCAGTAGGGGGGATATATATAACCAATATATTTCCAGTAGGGGGGATTTAAAACCCAAATATATTCCGAGGGGGTTTTTTTAAACCCAAATATATTTCCAGTAGGGGGGATATATTATATAACCAAATTTAAATTTTCCAGTGGGGGGGAATTTTAAAACCAATATTTTTTCCCCCGTAGGGGGGGATATATAACCAATATATTTCCAATAGGGGGGGTATAATAACCAAATTTCCATAGGGGGGATATATAACCAATATTTTTTCCAGTGGGGGATATATATAACCAAATATATTCTGTAGGGGGGATATAAAAAACCAAATAATTTCCAGTAGGGGGATTTTAAAACCCAAAAATTTTTTCAAGTAGGGGGGATATATAAACCTATATATTTCCATAGGGGGAATATAAAACCCAATTATTTCCATAGGGGGGATAAATATAACCAAATTTTCAGTAGGGGGAATATATAACCAATTTTTTCCAGTGGGGGGAATATTAACCAAATTTTCCAGTGGGGGGGATTAATATATAACCAAATTTTTTCCAGTAGGGGGATTATAAAACCCAATATATTCCATAGGGGGAATATAAACCAATATATTTCCCCAAAAGGGGGGGAATATAAACAATATATTTCCATGGGGGGATATAATCCAATAATTTCCTGGGGGGGGAATATAAAACCAATATATTTCCGTAGGGGGGAAATTATAACCAAAATTTTTCCCGTGGGGGGGAAATTTTAAAACCAATATATTTCCAGTAGGGGGGATATATATAACCAATATATTTCCAGTAGGGGGGATATATATAACCAATATATTTCCAGTAGGGGGATATATATAACCAATATATTTCCAGTAGGGGGATAAAAACCCAAAAAATTTTTCCCGTGGGGGGGTTAAAACCCCCCCAAATATATTTCCGGGGGGGGGGAAATATATAACCAATATATTTCCAGTAGGGGGGATATATATAACCAATATATTTCCAGTAGGGGGGATATATATAACCAATATATTTCCAGTAGGGGGGATATATATAACCAATTTTTCCCAGTGGGGGGGATTTTTAAACCCAAATATTTCCAGTAGGGGATATATATAACCAAATATTTCCATAGGGGATATATAAAACCATAATTCCAGTGGGGGGGGATTATAAACCCAAAAATTTTCCCCATGGGGGGGATTTTTAAACCAAATATTTCAAGTAGGGGGGTATATTAACCAATATTTCCATAGGGGGGAATAAAACCAATATTTTTCCCATAGGGGGGGATAATATAACCAAAAATTTTTCCAGAGGGGGGATATAATAACCAATTATTTCCATGGGGGGGATATTATAACCAAATATTTTTCATGGGGGGGATATATATAACCAAAAATATTTCCAGTGGGGGGGATATTTTCCCCAAATATTTCCATGGGGGGGGTTTATTAACCAATTACCAGTGGGGGGGATAATTAAAACCAATATATTTCCAGTAGGGGGGTATAAAACCAATATATTTCCAGTGGGGGTATAATAACCAAATTTATTTTCCCCAGTGGGGGGGTTTATAAAAACCCAATATTTTCCATAGGGGAAATATATATAAACCCAATATTTTTCCATAGGGGGATTATATAACCAATTTTTTCCCCGGGGGGGGAATATAACCAATATTTCCTTGGGGGGGAAATTAATGAACCAATTATTTCCAGTAGGGGGGATAATATACAAATATATTTCAGGTAGGGGAAATATATATATATAAAAAATATATTTCCATGGGGGGGATTTATTAACAATATATTTCCAGTAGGGGGGATATTAAAACCAATTTTTCCAGCAGGGGAATATTAATATAACCAAATATATTTCCAGTAGGGGGGGATATATAAACCCAAAAATTTTTCCAGGGGGGGGATATATAACCAAATTTTAAAAGGGGGGGATATTTCCCAAATAATTTTTCCATAGGGGGGAATAATAACCTATTTTCCGTGGGGGGAAATTTAACCAATTTTTTCCCAGTGGGGGGGATTTATAACCAAATTTTCCCATACGGGGGATATATAAAACCCCAAATTTTCCAGTAGGGGGGATAATATAACCAATAATTCCAGTGGGGGGGATATTAAACCATATTTCCAGTGGGGGGTATTTTTAACCCAAAAATTTTCCAGAGGGGATATATTGGTTAATTAAATTAATATTGGTGGGGGCAGGTAGTTTATGGTTAAAGTTTGGGGCCAGTAACCGAAAGGCGCGGTTCAAATCCCCGGCCGACTGGGTCAAAATCGTCGATGTGCCCTGGAAAGGCTTTTAACCCAAATTGCCCCTGTAATCCTTGGATAAGGCGCCCTGCTAATACCAATTATTATTATTTAATTTTTTTATTATTATTATATATATAAACCAATATTTTCCGTGGGGGGGGTTATATAAAACCCAATATTTTCCAGTAGGGGGGGAATATAACCAATATATTTCCAGTAGGGGAAATATTAACCAAATATTTCCAGTGGGGGGGCATATAAAAACCAAAATTTTTCCCATAGGGGATAATTAACCAATATATTTCCAGTAGGGGGGAATTATAAACCAAATTTTTCCAGTGGGGGGAAATAATAACCAATATTTTCCAGTAGGGGGGAATTAAACCAATTTTTCAATGGGGGGGGATAAATAACCAATATATTTCCAGTAGGGGGGATATATATAACCAATATATTTCCAGTAGGGGGGATATATATAACCAATATATTTCCAGTAGGGGGGGAAAATTATAACCAATATATTTCCAGTAGGGGGGGGATTATAAACCAAATTTTTTCCAGTGGGGGGATTTATAACCAATATTTCCAGGGGGGGGGGATATTAAACCCAAATTTTTCCCAGTGGGGGGGATATATAAACCAAATATTTCGAGTAGGGGGGATAAAATTAACCAATATTTTTTCCGAGGGGGGATATATAAAAACCAAATATTTTCCAGTGGGGGGGGATTAATAACCAATAATTTCCAGAGGGGGGGGGATATATTAACCAATATTTTCCAGTAGGGGGGTTTCCCAAATATATTTCCATGGGGGGGTTATAAAACCCAAATATTTCCCAGTGGGGGGGATAAATAACCAAATTTTCCATGGGGGGGGATATATATAACCAATATATTTCCAGTAGGGGGGATATAAAAACCCAAATATTTTTCCATGGGGGGGATATATAAAAACCATAATTTCCAGTAGGGGGGATAAAAAAACCCAAAAAATTTTCCATGGGGGAAATATATATTAACCAATATATTTCCGGGGGGGGGAATTATATAACCAATATCTTTCCAGTAGGGGGGATATATATAACCAATATCTTTCCAGTAGGGGGGATATATATAACCAATATATTTCCAGTAGGGGGGATATATATAACCAACATATTTCCAGTAGGGGGGATATATATAACCAATATATTTCCAGTGGGGGGGATAATTTTAAACCAAATTTTTTCCAGTAGGGGGATATATAACAAATATTTTCCATAGGGGGATTATAAAACCAAATTATTTCCAAGGGGGGGGATTATAAACCAAATATTTTTCCAGAGGGGGGATATATGTAACCAAATTTCCTAGGGGGAAATTATCCCAAATAATTTCCATGGGGGGGATATATTAACCAACATTTTTTCCAGTAGGGGGAAAATAAAACCAATTTTTTCCAGTGGGGGGATAATATAACCAATATTTTTCCAGTAGGGGGGATTTTTTAAAACCCAATTATTTCCAGTGGGGGGAATTATAACCAATATTTCCAGTAGGGGGGGATATTTTAAACCCCAAAAATTTTTTCCAAAGGGGGGTATATATAACCAAAATTTCGAGTAGGGGGGAATTTAAAACCCAAATAATTTCCGGGGGGGGGGGAATTATAACCAAAATTTTTTTCGAGGGGGATATTACCCCCCAAATATTTCGAGTAGGGGGATATATTAACCAATTATTTCCAGTGGGGGGGGATATATTAACAATTTTTTCCAGTATGGGGATATAATAACCAATTTTTCCATGGGGGATATATATACCAATTTTTTTCCAGAGGGGGGATAATAAAACCAATTATTTCCAGTGGGGGGGTATTTTAAAACCAATATTTTCCAGTGGGGGGGAATTTAAAACCAATATTTTTCCAAGGGGGGATGTTATAACCAAATTTTCCAGTGGGGGGATATATTTTAAAACCAAATATTTTCTAGGGGGTTTTATTAAACCATATATTCCATGGGGGATTTATAACCAATTTTTCCATGGGGGGAAATATATCCCAAAAATTTTTCCTGGGGGGATATATATAACCAATATATTTCAAGTTTGGGGTTTGTAACCAAAATTTATTTCCTTTAGGGGATATTTTAAAACCATATATTTCCCTAGGGGGAAATATAACCAATAATTTCCAGTAGGGGGGATATTAACCAATATTTTCCATGGGGGGGGATATTAAAACCAATATATTTCCTTAGGGGGGAATATATAACCAATATTTTTCCACGGGGGGGAAAATAAAAACCAATATATTTCGAGTGGGGAATATATAACCAATTTTTTCCGTAGGGGGATATTCCCAATTTTTTCCATGGGGGGAATATAAACCCAATTTTTCCATAGGGGGAATATTAACCAAAATTTCCGTGGGGGATATATATAACCAAAATTTCCAGGGGGGGGAATTAAAACCCAAATATTTTTCCATAGGGGGATATATAAAAACCAATATATTTCCGTAGGGGGGATGTATAAAACCCAAATATTTCCGTGGGGGATATATTATAAACCAATATATTCCGTAGGGGGGATAAAAATAACCAATTTTTTCCAGTGGGGGGGTATTATACCAATTATTTCCCCAGTAGGGAAATAACCCCAAAAATTTTTTCCGTGGGGGGAATATTAACCAATATTTTTTACGTAGGGGATATTATCCCCCAATAATTTCCAGTAGGGGGGATATATATAACCAATATATTTCCAGTAGGGGGGAATATATAACCAATATATTTCCAGTAGGGGGGATATATATAACCAATATATTTCCAGTAGGGGGGATATATATAACCAATATATTTCCACTAAAACACAATATTACAGTTGTCTATGTTTCCATTCCCGTATTTGGAGGTGATCGTAGTTGTTCTTATTAATCTGATAACCAAACAAACAAATTAAAGTTGATCAGATTATTTATCCTCCTCTTCATCCCAATCACATCTTTCTAAACATGTCTTCATGCAAAAATTATTGGAAGTTATATTTTATCAGAATCATGAGTTAATAGAGTGTTTTTAATCAGGGTTGATATTTAGATATTTTAATCAGGTACATTGGGCTGTCTTTTCATTAACCAGCCCTTAGTGAGTCTCTGATTGGTTCTTTTAGAGCAGGTATATTTTCCCTTCATTAACCAGCCCTTAGTGAGTCTCCATCACCATACTCCTTGTATCACTGTCTGTTTCTTTGTGACATCAGTTTTACTACTGCGTTGTTTCCCGTTGCCTTGGTAGGCTAATAGATCATACAGAGAACAGTTGGTTTTCTGGAGGTTATAGAATGTTCTAGTGTTTTGATCATGTTGTGTTTCCTCCTGCTGTGTCCTTTTCAGGGCCAGACAGACACAGATACAGTGGGGAAAAAAAGTATTTAGTCAGCCACCAATTGTGCAATTTCTCCCACTTAAAAACATGAGAGAGGCCTGTAATTTTCATCATAGGTACACGTCAACTATGACAGACAAAATGAGAAAAAAAATCCAGAAAATCACATTGTAGGATTTTTAATGAATTTATATGCAAATTATGGTGGAAAATAAGTATTTGGTCAATAACAAAAGTTTCTCAATACTTTGTTATATACTCTTTGTTGGCAATGACACAGGTGAAACGTTTTCTGTAAGTCTTCACAAGGTTTTCACACACTGTTGCTGGTATTTTGGCCCATTCCTCCATGCAGATCTCCTCTAGAGCAGTGATGTTTTGGGGCTGTCGCTGGGCAACACGGACTTTCAACTCCCTCCAAAGATGTTCTATGGGGTTGAGATCTGGAGACTGGCTAGGCCACTCCAGGACCTTGAAATGCTTCTTACGAAGCCACTCCTTCGTTGCCCGGGCGGTGTGTTTGGGATCATTGTCATGCTGAAAGACCCAGCCACGTTTCATCTTCAATGCCCTTGCTGATGGAAGGAGGTTTTCACTCAAAATCTCACGATACATGGCCCCACTCATTCTTTCCTTTACATGGATCAGTCGTCCTGGTCCCTTTGCAGAAAAACAGCCCCAAAGCATGATGTTTCCACCCCCATGCTTCACAGTAGGTATGGTGTTCTTTGGATGCAACTCAGCATTCTTTTTCCTCCAAACATGACGAGTTGAGTTTTTACCATAAAGTTCTATTTTGGTTTCATCTGACCATATGACATTCTCCCAATCCTCTTCTGGATCATCCAAATGCAATCTAGCAAACTTCAGACGGGCCTGGACATGTACTGGCTTAAGCAGGGGGACACGTCTGGCACTGCAGGATTTGAGTCCCTGGCGGCGTAGTGTGTTACTGATGGTAGGCTTTGTTACTTTGGTCCCAGCTCTCTGCAGGTCACTCACTAGGTCCCCCCGTGTGGTTCTGGGATTTTTGCTCACCGTTCTTGTGATCATTTTGACCCCACGGGGTGAGATCTTGCGTGGAGCCCCAGATCGAGGGAGATTATCAGTGGTCTTGTATGTCTTCCATTTCCTAATAATTGCTCCCACAGTTGATTTCTTAAAACCAAGCTGCTTACCTATTGCAGATTCAGTCTTCCCAGCCTGGTGCAGGTCTACAATTTTGTTTCTGGTGTCCTTTGACAGCTCTTTGGTCTTGGCCATAGTGGAGTTTGGAGTGTGACTGTTTGAGGTTGTGGACAGGTGTCTTTTATACTGAAAACAAGTTCAAACAGGTGCCATTAATACAGGTAACGAGTGGAGGACAGAGGAGCCTCTTAAAGAAGAAGTTACAGGTCTGTGGGAGCCAGAAATCTTGCTTGTTTGTAGGTGACCAAATACTTATTGTCCACCATAATTTGCAAATAAATTCATTAAAAATCCTACAATGTGATTTTCTGGATTCTTTTTCTCAATTTGTCTGTCATAGTTGACGTGTACCTATGATGACATTTACAGGCCTCTCTCATCGTTTTAAGTGGGAGAACTTGCACAACTGGTGGCTGACTAAATACTTTTTTCCCCCACTGTACAGCTTCTCTAATAAGACATGGTCCAGGAGAACTGGGTCTAGAAACAGCTTCTCCATCCACTCTGAGTAAGTCTGTTGAGATGAGTGAGATAGTCTTTCTGAGAGGAGAAAGGTACTTCATGTATAGGCATATTTATTCTCAAAATCATTCAGAGGATGCAACTGAACTAACCTTTAATTACATGCAAAGAAATGCTCTTCTCTGACAGACTGCTTTTGTATTTTATAGCAAAACTAATTCAATTGAACTCCTATTGCTCTTGTATAGCAAAAAATAATTATATTGAAATCATTGCATTGATATTTTATAGCAAAAAAATAAAACAAACTATCTACCAGAATCATGAGCAGGAAGTGGCTTTGTTTGCTATGTTCAATGTTCTACAGACTGGAGGCAAAACAGATCAGATATCAAAACAGATCAGATATCAAAACAGATCAGAGATCAGAACAGATCAGATACCAAAACAGATCAGAGATCAGAACAGATCAGAGATCAGAACAGATCAGAGATCAGAACAGATCAGATATCAGAACAGATATCAAAACAGATCAGATATCAGAACAGATCAGATACCAAAACAGATCAGAGATCAGAACAGATCAGAGATCATAACAGATCAGATACCAAAACAAATCAGATATCAGAACAGATCAGATATCAGAACAGATCAGATATCAAAACAGATCAGAGATCAGAACAGATCAGAGATCAGAACAGATCAGAGATCAGAACAGATCAGATATCAGAACAGATCAGATATCAGAACAGATCCCACGGGGGGCCAGTATGAAAATGTATGCAATCACTTACCTGTAAGTCGCTCTGGATAAGAGCGTCTGCTAAATGACTAAAATTAAAAAAATTATATCAGAACAGATCAGAGATCAGAACAGATCAGAGATTAGAACAGATCAGATATCAGAACAGATCAGATATTTGAACAGATCAGAGATGAAAACAGATCAGAGATCGGAACAGATCGGAACAGATCGGAACTCCATTCAATCACTGATGAGGATCAGTGTAACCCTCATTCAGGCCTAAACATGTATGGTGGGAAGGAGCCAAGGCAAGTGTATCAACAACGGGTTAAAAAGGCCTCAGATCTGTCTCAATACACTGTACTATTCATCAGTATATCATAAGAGCACAACACATGATGTCCTCCGCTCCATGTGTTCCTATTGGACACATGATGTCCTCCGCTCCATGTGTTCCTGTTGGCCACAAGCCTCCCCTGTACGTCCTGATTGGTTCCCAAGCTTCCCCTGTACGTCCTGATTGGTTCCCAAGCTTCCCCTGTACGTCCCGATTGGTTCCCAAGCTTCCTCTGTAACGATCCCGATTGGTTCCCAAGCTTTCCCCTGTACGTCCCCGATTGGTTCCCAAGCTTCCCCTGTACGTCCCGATTGGTTCCCAAGCTTCCCCTGTACGTCCCGATTGGTTCCCAAGCTTCCCCTGTACGTCCCTGATTGGTTCCCAAGCTTCCCCTGTACGTCCTGATTGGTTCCCAAGCTTCCCCTGTACGTCCCGATTGGTTCCCAAGCTTCCCCTGTACGTTCTTAAAACCTGAGGAAGACATAAAAGGCACTCCACATAAGAGAGTAATTGGTATTCTCTGCCTGCCTGGGAGGATTGGTTCAATCAACCTCTGAGCATAATTGCTAATTAGATTGGGATTAAAGTCGACTTGCTCAGAAAGGAAGAGCGTGGCCAATTCAAATCAGCATCTGAAATATCATTAAATTAATGAGGTGAAAATGTAAATATGAATTTTTCATTTGACTCCAGCCTGAGCTCCCAGGTCACGGCGATCAGCTCTGTTTGAACTCCTCCTAATTATGAACTCATAGAGAATGGTAGGGGAATGGACACTATTAGCTTTTCCTATGTGAACTATATGACTGTGTCCCCAAATGGCAACCGAATCCCTACATAGTGCACTTCTTTTGACCAGAGCCCTGTGGGCCCCCTATGGACCCTGGTCAACAGTAGTGCAAAAAATAATATTTCTCTCATTAATGTCTGTCGGTCTTCTTTAATAGCATTAGATCGCCACTCTGTTGTTCTAAATGGCTCAATGTCGGAGTGTTCCACCAGGTTCCCCCCAA